>OZ023264.1:159283454-159830954 GCA_964006375.1 Tillus elongatus | reverse complement strand
CATAAAACTTGTGATACATCATTTGAAAGCTAATATCTCGTACAGTATGCTGATATATTTTGGCGCGATTCCGTCAAGCTGTTTTAAAATGGCGACTGCTAAAAGTTTTAAAAAAATCCCTATTTAAATAAGCGGAAATGATAAAACATCAACCACATTGACAAAAAAAATTTGAAACTTGTCAAAAACGTTAGACATCAAACTATGCTTGATTCATTAGAAAGTATTTTTATATTAAGGTCTATTAAGAACAAAACTTCATTAAACCGTGCGGCACCTTTAGTTTCTAGTCCTTTATTTTCACTTTGCATTTGACCGCTTAAATACTCCGAATTTGTCTGTATCTTTATAATAATAAGTTATGTCAATAACTCGGCCGGTTTATACATATACTAATCTATACGTTTGTCTTGACTTAAGGATCTGTTTGTTTTGTTTGTATCTATGAATTTAATATAGATACTATCACGAAGAATTAGCATCAATATAAATACATTTTGTTAGAGTGTTAACATGTTAACATGTTGAGCCAAACACCCGGTATTAGTTTTTCTATAAAATAAAAAAAATTAGCGGAGTTGATGTTGTTTATCTAGCCAGATGTTTGTCGGCGTGTTCCAATATACACATAGTAAATTTCTAGATCTAAAGGGAACGTGCAGATTCTTTAAATACCTCGGTTCCTTTTAAGCTATTATCCGTATATTAGATAAGGGCTCATAAATATGTCGACCAGAAGATTAAAAAGCAGGTCTTCGACCTAGTAGTTTCACCACACAATAAACAAACGATCGTTCCTGGACGACAATTTTCCTTCGGACTAGTTCGTTTACCTTGACGCGATATAAATACATGTAGCTAGTTGTTTAAGTTAGAATTTATCTTCCTCTGAAGATGTTGACTTTGTCAACGAAATGATCGTAAGGTCTTTGAAGTAAATGTTGTGGTGATTTGGGTTTTCTCAAAGTGTACTTATCATTAATGTGTTTTTTACCTTTCCAAGTAAGAGATTTTCATTGTTTCACGTTCTGTCATTCTGTGACATTTTGAACTTGTCAAATTAATTTAGGTATTGCGGAAGTATTAATTTACAATTTTCTAAACAAAAATGGTTTTGTGGGAAAGCCATCGCATCGAAGTCTTGATATTGTTAGGATGTGGAGATAAAAAAACTCGGGACGCAGCAAGTGCGTTATGGTAGTGAATTTTCATAAGATTAAGATGTTTGATTTATAAAAAGAAAGGTACTACCAAAGGGACAAATAAAATACAAGATCTCTAGATAAATCTTTATAGTGGGTTAATTTAATAAAATAAACAAAATAAGTGACAATCGGGAATTTAATTTGTCTAAACAGCACAAAATGAAATATATATATATATATATATATATATATATATATATATATATATATATATATATATATATATATATATATATATATATATATATATATATATATATATATATATATATAAAATAAATTTGGTAAATTAGCAGTTTACCTCATGGAGGGTTTTGAGAATTTTTTTCCGAAACATGCTTAGGATTCTCCTAGGTGCATAACCCACAACAAACATTTCTTATAAACAACCTCTAAAAAAGTTACAGGACCAGGAGTTGATAAGGGTGTAGGGCGAGGAAAAGGAACTGTAAATATGAGTGGAAAAGCGAAAAAAATAATAATTAAACCTAGTACCCTTTGTTTCTGAGGCACACGTTCTTACCCCTGGATCAACGAGGCTCTATAAAATTCTTATCTCTTAAACATTTTTACTTTCGAAAAATATGTTAATATTTATAAAATGAAATAGGGACTATTGGAAAACTTTATGCTAATCTTTATTCTAAATATGTAGTTTATGGATATTAACTTTTTTTTCTTCAGTTTACATTTTTTCCTGTACAAAAATTTTAAGTTTAATATTTGCAATACTGTTTTCTTACTCAATGATGTAGAGTACACTCAAAATGGACATGCAAATGATATTACCCTTTATAGCAGCTAAACAGTTTATTTGTGACACTAAACAAGCAACCAAAGTATTTTAAAATGGTTGAAATTATTTACTTGTATCTTTTTTTAACAACATGGATTTTTATTTTTTATTATAGAAGAATATATAAACATATAAAATATTACACGAACAATTTTTAGTGAATTTTTATATATTACATATGCATTATATGGATTGTGTTACTTTGCCTACTACGCCTAAAAAATTTTTTATGGCCTCAGCAGTCAATTATGCACAATATTCATCAGCAATTATACCACATGTTGTAATGAAATAAACAAAATATTGACATCCATAGAAAACAAATATAATGTATAAATTAAATATTTTTGAATTAAGAAAACAGATAGATCATTGCTACTAAATATTAAAAATGTTACCACATGATTTTCAGTTTTCTGTGGCATTATGTTTTTCAGAATAGGAAATATTTTTGATTTAAGAAAACAGATCATTGTTACTAACTATATAAAAGTGTTACCACATGATTTTCAGTTTTCTGTGGCAATATGGTTTTCAAATTAGGAAAATATATGTTAAGATATAATTTATATTAAAGTCTGAATTTTGTATTTTCAAACCCTTGTCAAATGCACTACGTTGTATATGTATTTTTTTCTCCCTTAGGGGTCGTCTGCGTCATAGCACCGCAGCCTTTGGTTTATTGTGCATGCCCATTGTCTTTTCTACTTTACACATTCCAAAAATCACTTCGCCTTGAACTAGTCTGCACAGTAATTGGCAAGCTGAATTTTTTTATTGCCCTGTCTCCGGTCTAGACTCATCGTAGAGCAGTCTTTTGCGGTCCTGAGCTTTACACTCGCATAAGATGTGCTGGGCTGGTTCCTTCCCCTAGCGGGAGTGTCTGCACGCCAGGTCCCCCTGGAAGCGCCCCATTTTATGCAAGTGTTTCTTGACGGCCATGTGTACCGTCAAGAGTCTTGTGGTGTTTCTGAGCTGTCCTCTGCTAAGATTTAGCAGCTCCACAGCTCTCTTTAAATTGGATTTCTCAATTACTGACTTCCCGTGTGTGAGCCCTGGTCTGCCCAGTACACCTGATGTTCGTTTCTGATCCAGGACTTAATGGACCCCTTGGCAAAGCTGTTTGTCACGCCTAGAAACTGTTCTGGTACCATATGTGTATGTATGAGGAAATATTTTTCTGTGATCACTGTCGTATAATTTATCATATTAGCTATAACAGAAGCATTTGTAAGTAAGAAAATATTTTGAAACAGGTAGAAAAGTAAAACATTGGTACTAATTATGAAGAAACACTATAATCGGACTTCTAGTATTTTGTCATTTAATGCCTTTCAAAATTGAAACAGTTTTATTAAGCTTTGGGTTATATTCAGAGATATGATATATAGTGGTAAATCATTGCTAGCCATTGTATACTTTGCAAAGTAGATTTAATTTCTATGTAATCATGGTTATCTGTGTAATCAGATATGTTAGAAGAGAAGCATTTATAAATTACTGCAAATACAATTGGTTTTATAACATATGCTATAAAGGAATGCAAAAGTAAGTTCGGAAAAGGAAATTGGATTTCATCAGTAAATGTAAACATATTTTACAAGACAGAGGTAAACAAACTAGAGAAATGTTTCACTTCGAACTCCACAGAAACGATTTGTTTGAGATGGAATAGAAGATATCAATGAAGAAAATAGTTTGAACTAGGTAGAAAAACAAAATATTTGAGGTAATTATGGAACAAAAATATAACCTGATTTCTAGTGTTTTATCGATTAACACTTTTCAAAGTGTGAACATCTTATTAACTTTGAGTTACATTCAGAGACATTCGTCATAGCGCAAAATAATTTCCAGCCATTGCATACTTTGTGACCGCCCAAATTGTTTATATAATCCCTCTCGGCTATAACCTACCTATTAAACTTCAAACACAACCAACGTTATAATCTATTGGAAATATAGAGTAAAGTTACCGGTATTCTAGGTGGCCGGCAGCCTTTAGACAGTGGAGTAGGCCGTGGGTTCCTTAAACACGATGTTAAGATAAAGGGGGCGCCACTTGATTGTTTTACACCCAGTACCGGATATTAAAGTAAGATGTTATCACACAATACCTCTCCTTAATCACCTGCAATCCAACTATAATCAAGAACTCGCTGAACTGCACTGGTAGCTGTACCTAAAACCAACCTGGGAGATACGTCGGACGTCAAACCCATGACAAAAACTCTGCAGGACTGGATATTAAAATGTTGTAACTTACATTAACCTAAAAGAGGAAAGTACCCGTGGGTGCATGTAAGTGGCATAAATATGCAACCATTAGATCCTCCTAAATAATATATGACACATACACATAAACTTATGCTCGCTTGTCCGATATCCCAGGGCTAATATAGCAGCAAATACACACTAGTTAAAACAGTATCACTGATTCGGGGATGAGAGAGTAAATGCAGACTAAATATAACACAAAGTACAAAAAAGAAATATAATAACATTCTGGTGTATTAAAAACACAATCAGATACTATAATAGGTCACACAATGAGTCAACGATGAATATATACACCTTCAAATATTAGGGCAAGCAAATTGAGTCATCTAAGCTACCGTAACCAATCTGGTTACCAAAATATCCTACGCTGTAACTAATTGTATGGTTTCCAGTTATAAAAAACTACTATCAATTATATGGATATCAATGACAAGACAAGCTGTATAATTAGTTAGCAAAAAGTATCACTACATTAAAATCAAGAAGCTACCACAAAACGTGTATATGTGTAGTTCACATACGCTTTAAAAATATCAGTATTAAGATCCTATATCTAGCTCAAATAATATTATCACTCTGTATAGTATGTGAAGCAAGCTGTACACCTTGGTAAAAATATCCTAATAATTACTGAGTCACCTACGCAAAATTCTGACCAATTATATCAATGTAAGCTTCAGACAGCTCAAATAATAAACATGAAGCATTGCAAACTCTCAAGATACCTTTATCTGTCTGTTAATAGCAACGTAATCTACTAATCACCCTAATGACCAGTCAAGAGGAAGCTATTATATTCATAAATGCCGTTTAAAGGGTCAAAAGTAATATGTCTTTTATAAGCATACAGGCTACAACTTATCTGAACCATAAACTCTATATCCTGCCTTGGATCTCTCGGTTGACATTCGACTGTCTGGAAGTACAACTATGACAATCGATTACCACTACGACCTGCAAATGAATCCAAAGATGGTCTCCTTACCATACCATGCTTGTGACTCTGTACCATACGTAATTGGACCATTAATTTAAAACCAGAAACAATGAAATACACACCATAAAACATCCAGAGGCTACCCAACAATAGAAATTGCCTCTATTTACACAACACTAGATATTGCCAAACACCACGCCGCTTTAGGTGAAAGCAAGGACTTCAATTGCCTAACACTACATCCCTGTAAAATGCGAAACATCGGATATAGAGATATAAAAAAATAAATTCGCAAGTCTACATTACCTCTTGTTGAGGGTTATCGTGCCTCGATTTAATTAGACACTACTGATGTCGAGTGAGTCCTGTATAGGTTACCTGTTAACTCAGCCTATTGTAGTCCAGCAAAGCGGCTATTCCATGCAATCTATGTAGGATATCTCTCAATTTCTTACAGTTATCTCAATTATGCGAATAAAAGCAATGAAATGAATTTTCTTGTACGGCAACAGGTTGAATTTTAAACATCGCAAGTGACAAGTGACAGCATGATCGTACCTTGTTGCCAGACATCAATTGAACGTGATTCTTACGATTCTATCTACGGACCTCGAGCCTATGCAACCAACCACATATCAACGAATACCATGCCGTTCGAAACTCTCCCAGCATGCGTATACTATTCCAGCCCAGGCCACTAACAGAGAAAATTATTGCCCAGTTTCACAAAGCTCGATTAAATATTTAACGGTCCGTTAAGGCTTAATCGACTGATTAAAATGTATTTTCTATTTCACAAAGCCCGATTAGTGATAACAAAAGTTAACTAACCAGTCGATTAACTAATCGGTCGTTAAATATGCAAAATCCCCCGTTAAGTGTTTCACAAAGGTCGATTAAGGCTTAATCGACCGTTAAACTTGCTTAACGGTCGATTAACTTTAATCGATGGTTAAGTATCGATTAGCAGTTGTTCTATGGCAATGTCATTTGCTATTTGACATTTGAGGTTTGCTGTTTTCAACATAAATATCAATTTTATTGCAATTTTAACAGATTTTTAAGAAATAAGGTAAGTAATTGCTTAAATTATATCAAATTATGTTCATAATGAATAATTATACCAAGATAATTTCAAAAGTAAACACTTTTGACTCAATTTTGACAGATTCTTTTTACAAAATTTCATGTCTGTTTCTGAGCAAAATTCGATAAATATATACATAAAAATGAAACAAAACATGATTAGAAATATATATTTAACTAAAATATATGCATTTTCTTACAATTATTTATATATTTTTATATTTTAGAATGCCTGATACATCTTTGTCATCACTTTCTGATGGAGAATCGCCAAGAAGGATTCGTTTTATAAGGGAAAGAACTAATCCCTTTGAAATATATGATATTGAGTTTAAGCAACGTTTTCGCTTTTCTAAAGAAGCCACTATGGAGCTGCTTCACATTTTTGGACCTGACCTAGAACCAGCAACTAACAGGAATAAGGCATTGACAGCAATGAATCAAATGCTGATTACATTGCGGTTTTATGCTACAGGGAGCTTCCAGCAGGTGATTGGTGACATTTTTAATGTGTCGAAGGCCACAGTATGCAGAATAGTTAATAAAGTTACTATTAAAATTTCTTCTATGAGTGAAAGATTTATAAAGATGCCACAAGGAGAAGAAATTCAAAAACAGTGCTGGATTTCTTTACAATAGCGGGATTTCCCTGTGTAATAGGTGCAGTTGACTGTACTCACATTAAGATACAATCACCTGGGGGAGACATTTCAGAAATGTTCAGAAACCGAAAAGGCTTTTTTTCTATAAATACACAAATAATAATAAATAAAAATTTACAGATAATGCATGTCATTTGTAGGTGGCCTGGATCAGTGCATGACAGCACTATATTTAACGATTCTCCACTGCCATCTGATTTTGAGAGGGGTTTATATGGGAGCAACTTCCTGCTCGGAGATAGTGGATACCCATGTAGGAGATATTTATTAACACCCATATTGCGACCACAGACCCATGCCGAGATAGCATATAATGCAGCTCACATCAAAACAAGGAATACCATCGAACGGTGTTTTGGAGTACTGAAACGTCGCTTTCCTTGCCTTCAGCATGGTATGGCTTTACAGACAGAAAAGGTGTTACGAGTTATAGTGGCCTGCTGTATTTTCCATAACTTGGCAATTGATTTTGATGACGAAGAACTGCCTGAGGATGTCTTTGGTGAAGCTGTGTCTGCTCAAGATGTCTTCAATCAAGGCATGGAGAGTACAACAACAACACACCAAAATGATTCTGTAAGAAGAACACTTGTAAACACCGTGTTTCAAAATAATTAGTTATATGGTATATAATATTATATAATAGCAAGGTACTTACAGGGTTAGGTATGACAAGTAAAAATAATGGAAACACGATGAAATTTCATAGGATATACTGAACTTTTAAGCTCAGTCTCAGTATTTCAAGTCTCCTAGCTATTTTTTGGTTATTTTAAAGATGAACAAATGTATCTGTATTTAAGTTGGAGATTTCAGTGCATAATAATTCAGTATGCACTTCATTTCAGTGAATTTTTGTATAAAAAATCTACAAATGGGAAGATCACGACCTTTGAGTTTTGATACATGTATATATATATATATATATATATATATATATATATATATATATATATATATATATATATATATATATATATATATATATATATATCACGCCAATAACTCAAAAAAATATGGGCCCATTTTGAAAGAATTTGGCAGGTACCTTCCTTTCTTCCTTTTGTAAATGGCGTGGATAAGTTTGTTAGCCAGAAAAATTGGACCAGGTTTTCTGAGAAAATTTTGGGTTTTCTTTCAGAAAAAATACGTATCTCCGAAAGAAAAAAGCTATGTCAACCAATTTTGGTACTAAGGTTTACGATATAAAAAGTTAACTATACACCAACATTTAGATCTTTATGTTACAAGAACAAAAGTTATAAGCTTTAAATAAAAAAAATGTTTACTGTCAGATCATGTTGCTGTGTCTAGACTTTTTAATATATAGGTATCTTACGTTCATCAATAATAACTGTGAGACCGAAACACTGTGTTTCAACCTAACAAAGTATACTTGCGTGAAGTTATACCAAGCGTTTTGGTTATTTTTATTAAAAGTTTGTCATCTCCCAAGGGAAAGATCGCTTTTCTTTATTACGTAAGGTAAATTAGTCGATTGGGCAAATTAGGCTAATAAATTGAGTTCATAAAATAATATACTCCAACATGATGTGCTAGTTTTTCAATTTCTTCAAATCAAGTGAAACAATCAATTTCTAGGGTGTTCTGCCTAATACATACTGGAAATATAAGATTTATTTTCTAGATAAAACAATGTGTTGCTATTCTATAGGTTTTGCCTCCAGTGCTTAATTTTTACTGCTTTTGTGAGACCATGCTCTTTTTTCTTTAATATGTTGTAATTTAATCTAATTTAGTTGCAATTTAATCTAATATAGTTGTAGTTACTTTATATATAATTTTTTTATCTTCAGAAGTGTTCTCTGATTAAAACATATAATGTAATATGATAATACCATACATAACTAAGGTGGCATACAGGAGTTGTTGGATTTATGTGTCATCATATCAATCTTAAATTAAATTGTTATACACATTATTGTAAGTTAAATGTATAAATGGAAATTAAAAATAAATATCAACAATCTTTCAAGAAAACAAATATTTAAAACTAAGCAGACTTTATTGCTTTAATTTTTGTAACTGTAGCCTATAAATGTTCATTTGTATTTTATGCTGCTGCAGCATTTGCTTTCTTTGCAAGTCAGCATTTTGAATTTTTTTACGAAAATAAATTTTTTTTAGCTCTTCAGCCGTGTGTTTTCTTTTTAGTATCTTTTTTGGAGCCTTTTTTCTGGGTACAGAAGTTTCAGGAGTACTGATATCAGGAATAGTATAAGGTTCGGGAGTGGGTTCAATAAATAGTGGAAGATCAATATCTGAAAAAAAAAGGTGCATTTAAAACAAATGTGTAAACTTAAAGAAAATGTGCTTTCTGAAAGCCTGCTTTGTCAAAATATTATAGACATATCATGTAATGATATCTACAGCAGCTGGGCAAGTGTAGTGTCCAGTTTATTATGTACTGTAGCAATGGTGAGGTTGATAATGTAGAGTAAAATTTGAATAACTCAATTTTCTATAAACTTACACAGTTGAATTTTGGTATGTAGTAAGGTATTTTCCAAGGCAAGATATTAACGAAATTTCATTAAAAGAGCTTTGTAATTATCGAAGAAAAAAATTTGTTTCGAAAGAAAACTCAAAATTTTCCCGGAAAACCTTGACCGATTTTCCTAGCTAACGAACTCATCCAAGCCATAAATAAAAGAAAGGCACCTGTCGAGTTTCTTCGAAATAGGTTAATTATTTTTTGAGTTATCAGTTGGATATATATAAACATATAAAAATGGAAACTGACCCCAGATATGGGTTCTAATTCGCGCCCATTAGAAAATTTTTTGTAAAATCTCACCATCGATACCCCTCTATTGAGGAATTTTTTAAAATAAAAATTTACTAAAAAGCCGACCCTAAAAGTGGTTTTGATATTTTAAAACAAAGGTACCTTCCATTTTACATATTAGCAAAAATACATTGGCTTTTAGCTATTGTTGATTCATTGTAAAAAAAACATATTCTTGCCCATAATATGCTGTTTTTTTAAGTTTTGTATTATGATGATAAATTACAATTTTGTTAGAAACTATAAAATCAACAACTATTGACGAAACTAGGTAAGGACCTGTCTTGCTAGTAAAATAATTAGAACAGTAGAAAAACTGTATGTAATCATTAAAGTATGGAAATCTCACAGTACATTTCTAAGGTATATTAGGTATATATGATTATTATTTTAGAAAAAACAATAAAACTTCAAGCTTTTATCCCACATCGGTTTTTATCAAAATATAATTTACTTACTAACAACTTATATTACATTTGAATACAAATGATCTTACCAAAATATATTGCAGCACTATCAGCAGGATTTGTTAAAGGCTTTACTTGGTCCCCAAGCAAACCCAATACTTGACTGCCAACATCCGGTAGAGTGGTAGAACAGGTACCACCACCAGTTTCTTGCCGTTCTTTCTACAAGTAAATTATAAATTAGTTATGGCTTATCTATAACCATAAGCACACGTGTGTTATGTAAGTGGGTATATGTCACCTATGTGTTTATCTAAGAAATATAGGCATGATTATAAAAAATAATGAAATATGGTTGAACATAAAATTATATTCGAACAATGATCGAATGCCACAGTATAAGCAAAAATAACTCTAACTACTACATAGTTACTATACTTTTTTATTCAAAAAGGTTATATAATTACCTTCTCCAATGCAGCTTGCTTTTTGAAGTTTTCCCACTTCTTCTCTTGACACACCTAGGTCCTCATAGCGCTGTCTCTGTTAGTAAAAAAATTGTAATTAATAAATATGTTGATAACTGTTCCGAAAATAGACTTACATTTTCTGTAGCCATTTGCTTTCGAGCATTCCTTTTCAAGTTGTCATATAAGTTCCTTAGCTGCTGTTGAGAACGGCTATCGCTTCTCACCTGGGCATTAAACTGGACAGTGATGTGCTGCCAGGCATCACTTTTTTCTTTGCAGGTTCCAAGGTCTGTCCTCTTATTACTAATTAATTAAACACACAAATATCACACAATTCAGAAAACACCGTTACCGCAAACGATAACAAATAATGCTGTCATGCTGTCTTTCAACTGTCAAACACCGAAGCAGTGACGTATTTGCATTGTTGCCAAGTTGGATCAACTGTTAATCACCGGTTAGCTAACCGAGAGTTAAAAATGCTTTGTGAAACGCTCGCCAATATTTAATCATTGATTAACGTTAACGGAGGATTAACTAACCGGCACTTTAACCAGCGTTTGTGAAACCGGGCATATATCTTACATCCCCGTCTTCAATTATACTTAAGAAAATAAAAAAAAGTTGTAAATTACAAATACGTTTTAATTTAAAATATGATACGGATTTGGTAACAAATACGTTTTAATTTAAAATATGATACGGATTTGGTAATTCAAAATGTTTGGTTATTGTACCGCGATTATTGTTTGAATTATGTCATTAATAATTTTAAAAAAAATATGTTAGGTCCATATGTTTTCATACTAACATAATTTTTATTATATCTGACAACCCTGCTTATTTATATTTAACTACCGTTGTCTGGCTTCCACGATTTACATTTTTCGGGTCTAAAGTAATAAAAAACACATTAATACTCTAACTATCCTTGTCAACGTTGCATGTGCGAAATGCCTATGCAATTCAAACTGATGTCGTAGATTATTTATTCCTTACACATTATTTATTTCTTACACATTTTTTATTTTCGAACAACTTCTTTCCTCGTGGACCATTTAAGTTGAAATTTGGTTACCAACTTTATTTTGACATCTCCCTTATATGTGCAAATTTTCATTTGAATCACTGCAGTACTTCAAACAAAAAAAAATATTGCGTTTTAAAAATTTCCTTTACATTTTTTATACAAAAAATTAAACCTACGGTGCTCATCTTCGAACTCATCCAAGCCATTAACAAAATCAAGGTAATCCCCAAATTTAGTGAAGATCGGTCAAGTATTTTTTGAGTTATCAGTTGGATACATATATATATATATATATATATATATATATATATATATATATATATATATATATATATATATATATATATATATATATATATATATATATATATATATATATATATATATATATATATATATATATATATATATATATATATATATAAGCATATAAAAATCAAAACCGACCTTGGATATGGGTTCTAGAGGACCAAATTCGCGCTCATTTGAAGAAATTTTTCAAAAGTCTCACCATCGATACCTCTCTATTAGTGAATTTTCTTAATGAAAATTCACTAATAAGAAGTCAAAGTAAAGTGTGCACTTTTTAATGCTAAATATCCGGAAAAACAAATTACACAGGGCACTGTCAGTAAAATATTCCTCAAATTTGATGAACATGGCACAGTAAAGGACTTGCCTAGGAATGGACGGCCACGTGTTTTAGGCGACGATGAAAAATTAGATATTGCATTATCTCTACAGGATTATTCGCATGTCTCAACAGTTTCATTGACTCAAGATCATAATACATCTAGGGGTACTATTGGAAGATTTTTTAAAGCAGAAAGATACCACCCTTATAAAGTATATCTTGTCTAAGAGCTTTTAGAAGATGACTATGACAGGCGTTTGCAATTTTGCGAAGGAATGATGAGACGGTGTGACGAGAATAATAAGTTTCCACAGAACATCTCGGGAGTCAAGAAAATCCACGATGGATATTTGAAGCGCATACTCAGCGGCCGCAGAAAGTCAATGTATGGGCAGGTATCATTAATAACTGAATTTTAGGGCCATTCTCTTTTTAAGGAAACCTCACAGATGAACGGTACCTGGAATTCTTAACCTTCTAGTTGATGCCTGCTCTAGCTGCAATTTTTCCCAATGAAGTATATCCAGATATACCTAATAAAACAATTTGGTTGCAGCAAGATGGTGCTCTCCCGCATTTTGGTGTCAATGTGATAAGATATTTAGATAATATATTCCGAGTCCCCAGATTTAACGCCTCTAGACTATTTTCTTTGGGGATATTTAAAAGAAAAAGTTCACCAAAATAAATAAATAAGTACCAAAAGAGGCCAAATAATATTGAAGATCCGTCGACGGATTTTAGCACCGTCTGGCAGCATGCCAAGTCGAGGGTAGAGGATATTTCCAGCATTTGCAACGTTAGTCAGCCTTTTTATTGTTTTTATTGAATTTTTGTTAAAAAAAAATCACTAATAGAGAGGTATCGATGGTGAGACTTTGCACAAATTTTTTCTAATGAGCGCGAACTAGGACCCCTAGAACCCATATCCAAGGTCAGTTTCATTTTTTTTCCACATATATATATATATATATATATATATATATATATATATATATATATATATATATATATATATATATATATATATATATATATATATATATATATATATATATATATATATATATACAACCGATAACTCAAAAAATAATTAACCGATTTCGATGAATAACTCGGCAAGTGCCTCTATTTTATTAATGGCTTGGACGAGTTCGTTATCCAGGAAAATCGAACAAGGTTTTCCGGAAAAATTTTGAGTTTTCTTTCGAAAAATAAATTTTATCCGAAAATTACAAAGCTTTTTCAATGACATACACCGCATATTACAAACGTTACACTAGCGGCCTGCTGTTTTACTTTTGTCTGGAAATTTTGGAGTTAATAGACAAAATGTACATGAACAATGTCTTGCTAAAATGGCCATTTTAATATTAGGGATAAAGTACAGGCTGCTCAAAAGTCAGGAATAAAATTATTATACCCTTAACCTTTAATCTTTGTGGAAAACGCTGGGACATGTTAATTTAGTTTTATATATGCTCACATTTTGACGTTATTCGTTTGTTTTTTATAAACATTTGTCAAAGATATGACCACATCGATTTTTTTTAATGGAAACATAAAACTTGTGATACATCATTTGAAAGCTAATATCTCGTACAGTATGCTGATATATTTTGGCGCGATTCCGTCAAGCTGTTTCAAAATGGCGACTGCTAAAATTTTTTTTAAAATCCCTATTTAAATAAGCGGAAATGATAAAACATCAACCACATTGACAAAAAAAAATTGAAACTTGTCAAAAACGTTAGACATCAAACTATGCTTGATTCATTAGAAAGTATTTTTATATTAAGGTCTATTAAGAACAAAACTTCATTAAATCGTGCGGCACCTTTAATTTCTAGTCCTTTATTTTCACTTTGCATTTGACCGCTTAAATACTCGGAATTTATCTGTATCTGTATAATAATAAGCTATGTCAATAACTCGGCCGGTTTATACATATACTAATCTATACGTTTGTCTTGACTTAAGGATCTGTTTGTTTTGTTTGTATCTATGAATTTAATATAGATACTATCACGAAGAATTAGCATCAATATAAATACATTTTGTATGTAGTATTTTAGTTGAATTATTTATCTTTTGTTAGAGTGTTAACATGTTGAGCCAAACACCCGGTATTAGTTTTTCTATTAAAAAAATAAAAAAAATTTGCGGAGTTGATGTTGTTTATCTAGCCAGATGTTTGCCGGCGTGTTCCAATATCCACATAGTAAATTTCTAGATCCAAAGGAAACGTGCAGATTTTTTAAATACCTCGGTTCCTTTTAAGCGATTATCCGTATATTAGATAAGGGCTCATAAATATGTCGACCAGAAGATTAAAAAGCAAGTCTTCGACCTAGTAGTTTCACCACACAATAAACAAACGATCGTTCCTGGACGACAATTTTACTTCGGACTAGTTCGTTTACCTTGACGCGATATAAATACATGTAGCTAGTTGTTTAAGTTAGAATTTATGTTGACTGATGTTGACTTTGTCAACGAAACGATCGTAAGGTCTTTGAAGTAAATGTTGTGGTGATTTGGGTTTTCTCAAAGTGTACTTATCATTGATGTGTTTTTACCTTTCCAAGTAAGAGATTTTCATTGTTTCACGTTCTGTAATTTTGTGACATTTTGAACTTGTCAAATTGATTTAGGTATTGCGGAAGTATTAATTTACAATTTTTTAAACAAAAATGGTTTTGTCACAAAGCCAGTGTATCGAAGTCTTGATATTTTTAGGTTGTGGAGATAAAATGAGAAGTCAAAGTGAAGTGTCCACTTTATTTAATGCTAAATATCCGGAAAAACAAATTTTACAGGGCACTGTTAGTAAAATATTCCACAAATTTGATGAACATGGCACAGTAAAGGACTTGCCTAGGAATGGACGGCAACCTGTTTTAGGCGACGTTGAAAAATTAGATATTGCATTATCTCTGCAGGATAATCCGCATGTCTCAACAGTTTCATTGGCTCAAAATCATAATACATCTAGAGGTACTATTGGAAGATTTTTCAATCAAATTATTATATCCACGAACATTAGCACTAAATAGCAATGTATTGAACGGAACTTATTTCAAAACAAAGTTATATTATTATCCCAAAAATCCATCCAATACCAGGAACAGACGCAATCGGAGTGAATGGAGCTACTAAGGCATGTGCAAAGCAATCGGGTATATTATTACTGTTAAAGCGGGGGTTCCATATGCGTTAGAAAGCGACGTGGCGATTCGGGAGGTGATATCAAGCAAGCGGCGTCGTAACGGGCATGCAATAAAAACTGAAGCAAAAATGATCATCAGGAAAGAGCTTCTGCACACAAATATTACTATTATTACAAGAAACCTAGGAGACTGAGATTTCTCATCTACACCTCACATTAAAACAATACCCCTTGAAGAAGCCGGGCATCACTTGCACTCAGCGAGGCTAGATACAATAAGACGAGCTGCACTAGGTGTCCTTCCCACGGCGATACCTGTAAACTTCAACGAACAAAGAGAACAACACTTACCAGATCACACTTGTCATATACGGCCTTTAACATTGCTTCCGCTCAAGAAGATCGTGCAGGCCAGGCCAATCTAAAGCAGAAGAAGACGTCCAGCTCTTGGGAATCACTTTCAATTTGGTGTCGAAACCCCGCTGCACTAGATACCGTCGGCCTACCTAAAATAAATAAATAGTTCTCAACCTCGGGGTGACTGCGGTCCTCAGCAATTTATTGCTCTCGGCGTTGCTGCTGCCAACACCTGGTGATCGAACTGGAAAATAAACTAATGGCGGAACGGTAACAAGGCCTGTGACCCTGCGTCCTGCTTCTCGATCGTACCTGCAAGGAACTCCTGTCGCGGTCTGTCCGATACACCAGCACCGACCAACGTACCGCTTCCCTCCAATTATTTCTGCTCCAGCGACGTGCGACGTTCCCTGCAGGGACACCGCGGCCAGCTCATATCCGGTGGCGCCTCTGCTAGCCCGCCGTCGACCCCGACTCTACCGATTGACTGCTATTATAAACATCGCAGTTTGTTAGTTACTTTCTTATTTGTTACATTAATAATCTATAATTGTCTTATGATCATATCAGCTTTGTCACAATATATATATATATATATATATATATATATATATATATATATATATATATATATATATATATATATATATATATATATATATATATATATATATATATATATATATATATATATATATATATATATATATATTGAAAAAAAAGCTTATAACATTTTTGTAAAAATTCGCTACCACAACCCACTAACTATGCAATAAGCAGGGTAAAAATCCAAGTAATATGTTAAATATCCTTCAGGTTAAAATCTTACAAGAGTTTCAAGTTCGACACTGCTACTCTCTGTTAATTATAATAAGCTTTGCCTTGGTTAGGCTTTATACAAATCATATACTTTATCTGCTTATAGAGAATATATCTGTTTTGAAGCTGTAAGTGCACTAATTATATGCAAATTAAGACGCGTTTCTCTCATAATGGCGCGTCCGGATGATAAAGAGGTGACATCAAAGGGTAGTATTCCAGATGAGACGTCACTTGCCAGTGAAATGCTTGATATCTTAGTGAAGCAGTAAAGCAGCTAAGACCAAGCAGAGTTGTCTTATGAAATGTAATTTGGTAGAAAGCCAACTACCTTAATATACATTCACAGCTTTATACAAAGCTAAACATGCTTGTTTCATTTGCGTTAATGCTTAATTATAACGGTTATCTCGCTGTAGAAGACTTATTTCATCTTGTAGACGTATTTCTTTAAAAGTAGCTGTGCTAATAAACGTCGACGATGTCTAAAATTCTGGACGCAGCCAGTGTGTGATGATAATGGACTTTCATAAAAATGTAGTTAATGGCCAATACGTATTTTTTAAATAAAAATACATATGGTAGAAAGAGTGGCACTGGAAATCCCACTGCCTAATTAGAACAAATCATTGTTTAAGCTATTTATCACACATATAATACAGACATCTTATCATTCTGCTCTCCCTCTTTATATGAACTTTAACTATGCCAAATTTTACACTGATATGCGCGAAATGTGCTTAAAAAGTGGTACAAAGTTTTTTCTTCATGTATTATAACCCTATAATTGAAACTACTGCTAAAAGCATCAGAGAAATGGTCTATTTGAAATTCATTTTCTGCGAGCATTTAAGTTAAATGAAGGACAATGACGACTGTAGCTACAACCTAAAGCTATGTAGAACACACTTCTTTGGACATTTCTTGCACATAAGCCGTATTACTTTCAGGTTTTTTTTCTTGTACGATCAGCAAATTAAGTCCAATTCTTACACTTAAAATGATAAACGTTATTTTTGCAGCCCTCGATATTACAACACGTTGTAGATGTTAGCTAACTTTCATTTGAAATAACTTTGAAGTATACGATTGAATTTTGGTGTTGACATCTAGCGGTGAACTGGTAAGGCTCACTGTTTCATGCAATACGTGTTGCGACACCTACCAGTTTTACTCAATTATAACGCATTCGTCAACTTACCCACTTCGCCAATTTACCCCCCACTCCCCTAATAACTAAACTGGAGCTGGGACAAATTGAACTTGGATATGAGACTTTTTATAAAGCTTATGAACAAAGTACACATTAGTGTGAATAACGAAATATTAGAGCCTCGGTGGTTCAGTGTGTAAATACTGTACAATTAACACCAACCAAGGTTGTGGCATTGTTGAAGTTGAATGCCTGTACGTTCCTCCATTTGGAGGAGGCTCCATCCTCCTTACAGTAAGGCAGCGATTGGCAAAATTTTCAGGATAGTGAGGTGCAACTGCATCTTGGCGTCGGTGATTAGCCAAAGCCGCGGAAATAGACCGACCTTAAAGAAACAAAAACACGCTCACACATTAGGAGATATGAATTATATATTTCAAATCAAAAATGTTTAAAACGCAGAAAGTGCTTTAAGGTAGTGAATTTTCATATAAGAATAATATGTTAAAGTGATTTAGCCTTATATTAAAAGTTATAAAACATCAATTGTAAAGCCCAGTATTTATAAAAAGTTAATACGTGGTACGGAATTTTAGGGGATAGAATAATTGTCTTTTTTTGCCAACACCCTGAACGCAGAACGATTGCTTAATTTTTTAATAATGAATTATAAGACTGTATAGAAGGTATGCCTATCAAAGCGGATAAGATATGTATTTTCAATTAGACGCTGCATCCATTCAGAACTCTCAGTTAGTCAGAAATTGGCTAAATCTACATTTTCCGTCAAGATGGATTCGCAGGAATAGTCCTTTTGAACAGTGGCCTCCTCGGTCTCCTGACATTACGCCACTAGACTTCTATTTCTGGGGTTCTGTTCAGACTAAGGTGTACAAAGAAAGGCCCCAAAATCGCGAGGAGCTTTGCGACAAAATAGGCCAGGCTTATCGTGAAATCAATATAGCAGAACTAAGGAAAGTTGCCAGCAATAATCGTAAACGGTTAAAAAAATGCGTCAGGCTTGAAGGTGGGCTAGTTGAAGCAGACTACATTTAATAATTTTATAATCAATTTAGTTGTACTTTTGTTAGAGTTGAGTTAAATTAATCACGTACCATTGTTTTCTTTTGACATTGACGATGCTTGTTGTTTCCATGACAATCTGCCTGTTAAAATTTGATGAAAAATTTGGACTCTTGTCTAAAAATTTACAAAAAACTAAAAATTGGAATTTTGACTTAAAACTCGGTATCTGCAGTTAAAATTGAATTCTGAATAACTTTTTAAAGCAACTTTTTTTATATCTCTAATGCATCGCGAACTATAGAGAACCGGCCCTATTCCTGAAATCATAGGCTGGGTTGACATCTGACATTTGAAGTGGCTAGGCTATTCAAACAGCCCAACGACGTTTTACATCTGTGCAAAAACTGAAATCGCTATCACTATGTGAAAACTGGAACCTGTGATGAGCACTAATAAGTACACTTGGAGAACACCCAAATCACCACAACACATATTTCAGAGACCTTACGATCGTTTCGTTGACCAAGTCAACATCTTCAGAGGAAGAAAAATTCTAGAATTTTTCTTCCTCTGAAGATGTTGACTTGGTCAACGAAACGATCGTAAGGTCTGTGAAATATGTGTTGTGGTGATTTGGGTGTTCTACAAGTGTACTTAAATCGCTATCTCTAAAAATAAAAAGAAATACAGGTGTGTCTTCATCTTAAGTGTGTTACACTGTATATATAAACATTTTAGCTGACCTTGGAAATGGGTTCCAGATGCCCTAATTCGTGCTCATTTAAAGAAATTTCCGAAAATGTCACCGTCGATACCTTTCTATTAGTAAATTTTCTTTACCAAAATACACTAAAAAGAATGGTTTATTGTTAAGTTGGCTTTCACCTTAATCGTAACCTTCTTTAACAAAGTTTAAAAGCCTTTTCGTAGAACTAAAGTTTTTCAACTAGGTATTTCTCTTCATAACTACCAAAGTGTCATTAATTTAGTCCAAGGAACCGAACAAAAGCATCAGAATAAATTACTTCATTATATTCAATAGCCAGTTTCTAATTTTAAATGAATAATGTTCGTTAATATTTCCATGGAACATTTATCAGGCAAAATTTATCTTCTATTATGATTCTCAAAGTTGCTCAAAGTTGACTTTCATTTGAAACGACTCTCCTTGCGGCAATTCAATTCCAGATAGTTGAGGAATAAAAATCATCTCAACTGACGGAGAATCTATTTTTATTGCACATTACTTATAATATGAGGCTCTAGACCTTACGATTTCACGAATCGTCCACAAGTCGTTCCGGTCAAAAAATATTATTCCAGTTTGAACTGATAAATTGAAGAAGCTTGAATGTGAATATGAATATATCAAGTGTAAAGCTGGATGAGCGGCCGTAAAGTTGAGGTGGGATGTCCCGTGAAGGGAGTCAGTAATACTTGAAAGGCCATAGAGGCCATAAAAGCAGCCCCAGGGGATTTGTCGTATCGAGAGTGACCCAAATAAACGAGTAGACCGACGTTCTTACAGGGAAATTGGATGTTTATTGGAATCAAGTCCACTTAACGTTCCTCAGAAATCAAATTAAACTTTGTGTACAGCAGAGGAGACACTCGATAATTAATTTGTGGTGTTAAAGATAATCGATCACACTTCAGCACTGATTTAATCAGAGTGCAGTAAGAGCAACTCGCCATGAATGTTAATATCATCTCAAAAACGATCCAGTATTTTTTAGCAAAGCATCGTTATATAAATATATATAATATTCAGCTTTTGTGACGGTAATATTAATATATATTTTTTTAATCTTGGGAGAGACGTCAGTTGCAAAATAAAAACTCTTTATTAAATTGCCAAGCTTTCGGAATGATGTATTCCCTTATCAAAGATATAAAGCCAATTTTACTTGAACTTGGAAAAATTATTAAATAACAACAAACACGAACATATAATTATAATATATGTCTCAGTAAGGTGCAAAAAATAACAAATTAATGTTAACAAAATTGGGCACCTGTGATTCTTTAGTTAATGACTTGGCTAAGTCTCTTATCCAGAAAAATCAGACAAATTTGGTAAGCGCAAAAAGTCAACGTATATGAAAAAATTCTGGACGCAGCAAGTGAGTTATGGTAGTGAATTTTTATAAAAATGTTTTAAAAGCAAATAAGCAAATATCTTGTTTTTTTTTTAAGAAAGCAGCCAATATAACCTATGTAGTAAAAACAATGTGCCATGTTTCATCAAAATAACTTTATTGTTTGAAAACGTACAAAAATTTCCGAAAGTAAACTTAAGTTCTTCCCGAAAAAAACCGTTTCTTGGTCAACCTTATAGGTTAATAGCAAATTGAGCTTTTCAAATATGAAGCATTTAATCAAAATTCTCTACCATAACGCACTTGCTGCATTCAGAATTTCTTTTCCTACAAACATGCATTATATTTCGATGGAAAATGCAAAAATGCAATAACATATGCCTTATGCATAAAACATAAACTTAGACTCCAGGGTTCGTAAAACATTCCTCTTGAGAAATTTTCTTTCCATAGCCCGTATTAGATTCAAGTTCTTTGTCTAAATGTTGCCAATTTTGACGTTTTAAATCGCGACTTTGACGTTTAGAGGAAAACCCCAATTTATTTTTCTTTAAATGCCTGTAAATTTTTTATCTTTTGACTTAAAGAGCTAAATTTTGGTAGGTAATTTACCTCTATCGATATAAACCCGTGTACCGTACTTGTTTCACGTTCTCTGCCTAAATATTGCCAATTTTGACGTTTAAAATTGCGAGTTTGACGTTTTGAGGAAAACTCCAACTTTTTTTTAACTGCCTGTAACTTTTTTATCTTTAAACTTAGAAAGGTTTTGGGACATGTTTCGGTATTTATAATACAAACACGTGTGTTGAGTTTGGTTCTTTTTTTTGTTCCCTGAGGGCTCGTCCGCGGCCTTGCCGCCCCGATAGCACCGCATTGTTGAGTTTGGTTACTCTTACTTTGTTATTTCCGGAGATATAAATTTTTTTTTGGAAGAAAACACAAAATTTTATTATAACGAAAGACAGTTTTAGAATAAAGAACTTATCCAAGCCACTTGCAAAAGGAAGGTATTCACCAAATTTAGTCAAAATCGGCCCATTATTTTTTGAGTTATCGGTGTCATACATACATACATACATATATATATTATATATATATATATATATATATATATATATATATATATATATATATATATATATATATATATATATATATATATATATATATATATATACATATATAAATCGAAACTGACCACGGATATGTGTTCTAGGGGGCCTAATTAGCGCTCATTTGAAGAAATATTTTCAAAATTCAAAAGTCGAGATCTCCTCATTAGTGAATTGTTTTAAAGAAAATTGACTAAAAGTCTGGATGCAGTAAGTGCGTTATAACAGTGAATTTTCATTAAAATATTTTTCATAGCAAATATATCTCTCTAACGAAAGCAGACATTAAATTTTGTTGCCAGTATAACCTATATAGTAGAAACAATGTAACATTTCATCAAAATAACTTTATTGTTTGAAAATGTAAAAGATTTTTCTAAAATAAACTCAAAATGTTCCCGAAAAACTGGTTCCTAACCAACAAACGTTAACCTAATAGCAAATTGAGCTATTGAAATTAGAAACATATAAAAATTCGCTACCATAACGCACTTGCTGCGTCCTGAGTTTAATTTCTGGCAAACATGCATTATATTTCGATGGAAAAATGCAAAAATGTAATTATATAGGGTGTGATTAAAAAAAAGTTTTTAATAGCAGATGTGTCTCTCTTTAACAAAAGCAGCCATCAAATTTGGTTACCAATATAGTAGAAACTGTGTACCATATTTCATCAAAATAACTGTATTGTTTGAAAAAGTGCAAAATTTTTTCGAAAATGCACTTAAAACGTTTTCGCAAAAACTGGTTCGTTTTTTCTGGCCAACTAACCTCTAGAAGTTATTTACGCACCTACCAAAATATAATTATTTACAAAAACATTTTCGACGAACCTTTAATAAAATTCGCAAATAATTTTTTGAAGAAAATCCTAAAACTATTTTATAATAGTTTCTTAAACATGTATCATTAATTACCAAAATTTTCCAAAAAAATCTTACAAAAGATGATTTCTACGGAAGCACAAAAAATTTCTGCAAAAACTGAGAACACATAAAATTGAAATTACATACTCAGTCTGTAATTAAAATTGAAAATAAAATAATTTCTTTACACGTAAAGCAATTAAAACATTATTTTCAATCATTTTCCTTTAAAAAATATTCCATTCGCAACAAATGTTTCTTCAAAGAAAATTACTTAATTTAATTATAAGGAAATTTGCTATTGAAACAACATTTTGTGCAAGAAAATTCGCTAATAAAAATAAATTTAAAAAATTGGTCCGATTTGCCTGGACAACGAACCATATCAAGTTATTTACCCATCTACCAAAATATAATTTTTCCCAAAATTTTTCGACGAGTCGACAAAAATCTCATGAAAATTTGCAAGTAATTGTTTCAAGAAAATCCGTAAACATTTTTTTTTATAATAACGTATTAAACATTGATCATTAATTACCAAAATTTCACAAAAATATCTCACAAAAAATGATTTCTACGGAAGCACAAAAAAAATTCTGCGAAAACTGGCTAAATATTTTTTATATAAAATTTTGCTAAAAGCATAAATAAAATTCAAATTATATACCCAATCTGTAATTAAAATTGAAAATAAAATAATTTGTTTGTACGAAAATCCATTAAAACCCTATTTTCGACGAATTTCGTTTAAAAAATGTTCTATCAATTGAATAATTTTTCAGACAAAAATTTCCAACAAATGTTTCTTCAAATAAAATTCATCTAATTCATTTATAAGAAAATTTGCTATTAAAAGAACATTTTGTACAAGAAAATTAGCTAATAGAAATTAGTTAAATAAATTAGTACTCAAAATCTGACCTAATACAGAAATAGATACTTATTCTCTGGCTCCACAGAGACAATTCTTTTGCCTGTGGATGCTGTAAAAATTGAATTCGGTTGTAGAGAAGTATGCAACCTCTCCTTATGTCATAAATCTCTGCGTCTATGTTAACTGTGGAACGGTTTTACCAACTAACGACAACAGCTGCCATTAAACTTGAATTAAAAGTCTTAAAAGTCCTTATCTTTCATTAGTCATTTTTTTCAACAAAAGGTTGCTAAAAAATATTGGAAATGCATCATCTAACTTTAAAATTGCATCAAAATTTAAAAAAGTTAAAAAAATGCGTCACCCTGTATATATGCAAACAGAAATTAAACCCGGACATAGATTCTAGAAGGCCTACTTTACGCTCGTTTGAAGAAATCTTTGTATAATTTGAAAGCCACGGTCTCCTCATTGACGAATTTTTTCTATGAAAATTAGCTATAAATTATAGACCGTTAAACCATAAACGTAACTAACACTACTGCCAAAGCATCAGAGAAAGGGTCTATTTGAAATGAATTTCCTGGAAATATTTTACTAAAATGAAGGGCAATGATGGTTGAAGCTGAAACTTAAGGGTTTGCAGAACACTCTTTACATAATCCGTATTTTTTTCAGGTTCTTTGCCTAAATGTTGCCAATTTTGACGTTTCAATCACGACTTTTTACGTTTTGAGGAAAACTCTAATATTTTTTTAAATGCCTCTAACTTTTTTGTATTTACACTTACAGACCACAATTTTGGTAAATTGTTCACCCATTATATATATATATATATATATATATATATATATATATATATATATATATATATATATATATATATATATATATATATATATATACATATATATATATATATATAATTATATAAAGTTGAAACTGACCCTGGATGTGGGTTCTAGGGCTCCTAGTTCGCGCTCATTTAAAAAAAAATCTAAATTAAAAAGTCGGGATTTCCTCGCTGGTGATTTTTTTTAAGAAAAATTCATTAAACAGCTCCTGTCAAGCTACGGCAAAAGTCTTCAACTATATTAAATGTGGGACGGTTTCACTAAGTTAGGGCAAGAACAAACTACCAGATATTCCAGTCAAATTGAATTAAATTTTAAAAGTTTTCATCTCTTCTTTATTAAATTATTTTTTTACAAAAACTCGCTAAAAATTCATCGGAATAACAACAATATGATTAGATAACGGTAAAGTAAAATGAGACTAAAAAAATGATAAAAAGCTAAGTCACTAACTGGGATTAGAACTCGTCTTGCAGGAGTCATGTTAAATGTTCAACGTTTTACAATTTACACAAAACCATTTTCATTTACAATGGATTTTTTGTTCATATTTTAACGAAATCAAGGAAAATAACGACTTAGACACATATCTAGAAGCTTTTCAGTCATTTCTTGTAGTATTTTTCACTTACATTCGTCCTCAATCAATTTTGACCTTTTAACTTTCTCGAATCAGGTTTGATTAATTAAAAATTAATTTACCTCTAACTTTTTTATCTTTAAAGGTAGGGATCTGAGTTTTGGTACGTAGGATACCCTTTATGACGAAAACCAGCGTACTAAATTTGTTTGCCGTTACTTTGTTATTTCAGAAGATATTAATTTTTTTCCAAATAAGACACAAAACTTTATGCGAAAACCTGGGCCGATTTTCCTAACCAAGCCACTTGCAAAAGAAAGGTACGTGCCAAATTTGAACAAAATGGGACTATTATTTTTTTGAGTTATCGGTATGACATATATATATATATATATATATATATATATATATATATATATATAAACATATAAGAATTGAAACTATAATCTATAAAAAGATGGCTTGGATAAGTACACCTGGAGAACCCAAATCACCACAAGACCACATAGACCTAACGGTCGTCTCGATAACACACACACACATAATATATATATATATATATATATATATATATATATATATATATATATATATATATATATATATATATATTATATATAGTGTCCCATCGGTCTGGCGACGAAACATAGCTCCTCACTGAGGCCATGTTTTAAAATGCTGTTTTCTAGAAGCGATGGGTGTTCCACGAGCGCACATTTTAAAGTTGATTCCATTTGTACAGGGTGACTATATACAAGGCTTGCAACAAACTTATATTTTTTAAATAGAACACCCTGTACTTTATTGCACATTTGGATTCTCCTCGCTTTATACATTACCTGAGTGAAGTTTCAGCCCTTTATACAGGACACTTTTAAAGATTTGGCCATTTGTTTATCTGAAACGACACGTATTGGTCACCTGGTATCTCCCAAGAACTAAGGTAACCAATTTTTTTTATGGCGATATACTTTCTATATGTGGTCTATTTTATTTTCATACCTGGAAGCATCCGTCAAATCGGAAATCATATACAGTATGACCCAAAATGTATATATATATATATATATATATATATATATATATATATATATATATATATATATATATATATATATATATATATGTGTGTGTGTGTGTGTGTGTGTGTGTGTGTGTGTGTGTGTGTGTGTGTGTGTGTGTGTGTATGTATATGTATCACACCGACAACTCAAAAAATAATAGGCTGAATTTGATAAAATTTGACACGTACCTTCTTTTGCATGTGGCTTGGATAACTTCGTTAGCCAGGAAAATCAAACCCGGTTTTCCGGGAAAATTTTGCAGTTTCTTTAGAGAACAAAATTAT
Organism: Tillus elongatus; assembly: GCA_964006375.1. Lineage (NCBI taxonomy): Eukaryota > Metazoa > Arthropoda > Insecta > Coleoptera > Cleridae > Tillus > Tillus elongatus. The sequence continues at coordinate 159,804,378 of OZ023264.1, read as the reverse complement.
CTCCAAAAATAAAAAAAGCTATGGTAATCAAATTTGGTGCACAAGTTTACGACACTCGAAGGAAACTATATACCAAAATGTAGATTTGTATGTTACAAGAAAAAAGCTATAAAAAGAATTTGGTGCCATAATAACGCACAACCATAACGCACTTGCTGCGTTCAAACTTCTTTCAGTTTAATTAAACACACATTATGTATAAATTTAATTAAAATTGATAAATTCTTACCTGGTGTGCGGATCTTTTTTAAAGCCAGTATATATACCGACATAAAAAATCATCGTAATTTCAAAGCACAGTGAGTTTGTTAAAAAATATTACTACCCACATATTTTTCGGGTTTCTCATCCAGGGCTTTAGAACATGATTAATGCTTCCATATGAAAGTCGGATCACATAAGTAAGTTATTAGTGTACACTGACAGTCTATATATAAGAGGGTTGTGAAATTGACGCAGAAAAAGCCGCAAACATTAACGAATAGAGTAATTTTGAGCGCACTAATTGCAGCGTTCTTCCTGAAAGGAGTCATTATGTGAATCCAGGACCGTCAATTCATCAACTAGCAACAGCTTCCCACAGGCTGTGAGCGGATAGGGATGTACGAGATCGATTTTCACACATGCTGGAGAAAATCGGATATTGACTGTATTAAAAGGTTTAAGGTACCTATATTCGAACGTTTTTAGAGAAATAATTGATAGAATAGTTACACTTCCATTACATATTTTTAATCATATCTACAGCAAAATATTGGTATCTAAGGAGCTGGAAGATAATTGAGGGGGCTGGGGTTCACTGTTATAAATTATGGACTAGACAGACATAGTGATAACGATGCAGCAAGTTTAATGAAAATATGGAAAAAGCCGCTGAATATTCACAAAAACTTCTATAAATAAACTTATGTAAACTAGATTCCTAAAACATACTTAATCAGCATTCCTCTGTGCGGCAAATTAAATGCTAACCAATGCTCTATTATTGCAATCTGCAATTATTAACAAAACTGTGTATTGCTTATATAAACACGTAAAATGTGATGATGCCAAATCTATGTCAATAGATTACAATACCGATTTGACCTACTTAACAATTTAAAATTAATCTACTTTATGCGTTTCCCCAATTAGCGATTTTTTTTTAATTCGCTAATGAGAAGATCTGTGTTTATATATATATATATATATATATATATATATATATATATATATATATATATATATATATATATATATATCCGACAGGGGAGTGACGCGAGAGGAGGGTAATACGTCATGTGAAGTCTAAATGCCAAAAGTTTAAGTTTGGCTTTGGTGCTTAAAATAATATTGATTAGAAATTTAGGTAACTTTTAATGTGTTTGCTAAAAAATTTTTGAATACGATCAGTTACAGACATATTTTAATGTTTATTTTGTACGAAATAGCAGTTAAATCGAAACTGATATCTTAAAGACTGCATTTTATTTTTAAGGTGTATTGTTGTAATGTTGTAAACACAAGTGTACAGTGAATCAATCTTAGGACGAATTGGACGTTACTTAATCAAGAATTAAATCGGTAATTCATCATAAAGGTAGATATGTGTTTAATTTCAAAAAATAAATTATACATACTTAAAAAAATAAGCTAATAGATAACTTAACCTAAATATCTTCTTAGATGCCCAGTGGAACGATTTGTAACGTATCAACGTGCAAAAATAATGCTAAAACAGCAAAAGAACGTGGAGAGACACTTTCTTTCTTTTATTTTCCAAGGGCCCAAGATTCAAAAAGAATGGGTAAGAAAATGGTATCGCAAAGGTGTCTGGAATGTTGCAAATAAGATAATTTGCAGTAAGCATTTTAAACCTGTGGATGTTGAAGATGAGTTGCGGGCTAGGAAAATGAATACACAACCGACGCATCTAAAAAAATCAGGTGCAAACTTTGTGTTTGTTGGTTTTGATTATTTATGTAGTTTGTGTAAGAGTATGTAGCACCTACGTATTATTTGAAGTTTGCCTAAGACCTATGAGGGTACCTGTTATACCTATTTGTAATAAATTTATATTTTCAGCTGTCCCTTCATTATATCTGTTGAACGGGCAAGAAAAACATAGTGAAAGTGAAAGGTCCAAAAGAATGATGCATAAAATAGGAAAGCTATTGTGGAAAGTTTAATTAGCAGGAATGAAGAACCATCATTGAACATCACAGAACCAGCTTATGGAATTAAGCGTCAAGAGAAAAGTTTGAGCATAGACTTGTCAGAAAGACCACCTCTTAGTAAATAAACAGAGTATCTGGAATTAAGCGTCAAGAGAAAAGTTTGAGCATAGACCTGTCAGAAAGACCACCCATTAGTAAATAAACACAGTATCATATCTTAAAAAGAAAATATGAAGAATTGCAAATTGAAAACCTGTTTCAAGAAAAAAAATAGATTACTATGAAAATCACAAAAATTTACTGCAGCAACATATTCAGCAACATATTTCTGATATAGAATAAGGGCGAAATGAAACTGGCATTAATTTTGAAAATATAGTGAAATAGCCTTTAAAGATCTTTGAACTTCTAATCAAATAGAAATTATATAATATCACAATATTGTATTTTAATATCAAATATAAGATGTATAAGTTTTTTTTGCTTACAATGTGATTGCAAAAATTATAAAGCTACGATTTTATATGTGTACAAATAAATATTATGTACTAAAATTATTTACTTATTGTGCTAACCCAATGTACTATTTTACTCTGAGGTTTTTGCTTAGAAATTGATTATAAAAATTATAAACCTACGACTTTGTATGTGTACAAGTAAGTACATACCCAACTATTATGTGCTTAACTTATTTCCTTATTATATATAGTAGCCCAATGTATTATTATATAACAATCCGTAACAAGATGTATGGCTTTTTGCTTTGAAATTTATTGTAGAAATTATAAACCTTTTATTTTGTATGTGTACGAATAAATACCTCCTTAAATATTATATACCAACATGATTTACTTGTTGTGCTAACTCAGTGTACTATTTTACAACTCCACAGATGTAGGAGTTTTGTGGTTGTAAATTGATTGCAAAATTATAAACCTACTATTTTGTATGTGTACAAGTAAATACCTACCTAAATATTATAAACTTCAAAAAATTTACTTATTGTGAAAGTTGCATGTTATTAAATGAAGCTTGTCAAGTAAAATAGGAAAACAATTAAGAAAAAGAAACCAAAAACCTAGAGTGCAGTTCAGAACAAGAAAATTATGTCCAATTTGAGGCATTATGAATTTATAAGTTTATAAATATTATTTAATTTTTAATCCTTTTCAAGATAAACCAATTAACTGAATCCATTAGTTTGAAATCGATTAATATCCTAAAACTTCAATACTTTCTGTTACCATGTGAACAAAATCTCAATTTCAATTTATTATTAAATGTTGTTACAAGTTCAAAAAGAACAAAACTTTGTAAAGACGGACATATAAATGCCGGCTGGTTTCTATATTTAATACAGCATCATCAATCAATTAGATTTAAATTCGGACTTCATGTGACGTATTCCCGCACCACTTTCTGATTGGTCGAAAGTTACCAGACAACCTATCTAATCCATAAACCTTGGACTCGCACAATATGCTTCATGGTTATATTTAGGTTACGTTTGACACCTGACAATATGACAAGCCATCAAAATAAGTCAACATGTAGTTATCAACATAACAAGACCCATCCAATATAACGTTTCCCAAAAATGTGATACAATGCAAAGAAATGTACACACTTTCACCAGTTACTTCTCATCACAAGACACTGCTCGATGAAAAACTGGACTCAACTTTTGGTAGCAAGAAAACAGAGGCAGATTGTCACTTCAACATCCAAATGTTAAATAACGGAAAACTTGGTTGTAAAACCGCCATATATTTTTTCATGCTCTGCTGGATAGTATTTGCAACGACTGCTTCAAATGATCTAATTGTTTATCCGCAACGGATGGTGACACGCTGTCAAATACAGGTTTTAGAAGGTATATTTGGAGATATTGAAATTACCAACATAGCTCAAGGTTATATTTCTGATATGCCTAAAAATCCGTGTTATCGTCAAGATAGAAACTTTACAGAATTGCTAATAATAAATGGTAATAATTTTAGAAGAATTATGAGAGATATTCGAAAACGTGGACCTGCTCCACAGGTACGTTGCTCAAAATTAAAATCATTTGATGTTGATGGATCTTCGAACAGAAGCCTAACAGAGAAAGAAGTTTCGTTTGAAGATTATTACAACTTACATTGTGACCACATGGTAAAGCAATTTGTTAAGTACTCCCCTTGCTTGGGTCTTATTTTATTTTCTGTACCTTATGGAATAATATCAGACTGTTGCGGAAGAAAAGTTGCTATAATAAGTGGCACAATTATCCATTTTTTATCAGTGATATTATTATTTGTGCCAAGCGTGCCAATCCTTGTTGTTTCGCAAATTCTAGAAGGAGTAGGTTTGTTAAATGTTTCATGTTTTTTCATATTATTCTTAGAACATTCCAGTATAAAAACTAGACGCTTTCTGGGATTTATGCCTTTTGCGTTGGTGCCGGCGAGTAAATTTGTTGTCAGGTACGTTTTGAGTAAGATGTACGTTTATTACATAAGGGTAATCGTTGCACTTATAATTTTGCTTCCCACGGTGCTAATGATTTGGTACGTCCCGGAATCTGCTAGATGGCTTTATTATCGTGGCAAAAAGCAGCAAGCGTGGGGTCAGGTCGCTACAAAGTTACCAGATAATATTCAAGATTTGTCGGACAAACTAGAAAAGGTGAAAATAGGAAGTCATTTTAAGTTATTTTTCAAATTTTGTTATGGGTCTAGAACAGCGAGGATTGTTTTTTCAATATTCAGCGGATCAATTATAACTTGTTTTTATGTGCCACTAAATGTTAACAGGTATCAAAATATCGCAGAAAAATATTTTCTTAAACATAACTTAACATATTTGTTATCTATTATCGTTGTGTATCTTGCCCTAACTGTCTTTGGTCGTAGAGTAGTAATTGCTATTATTTATAATATTTTGGTTGTGCTTAGTGCGATGAATTTATTACATAACGTTAACAATCCTGTCATATCCTTTAATGACTTACTGCAAAGATGCCTGTGCAATACTGCTATTTATCTTCTTTTATTTCAAGTGGTAGAAATATATCCTACTCCACATCGAGCCACGATAATCGGTATATGTTTGACAAGTTTTGGTTTGTCCGCCGTGGCCACCGCTCTGATAGAAACCTATAATATAAAAAAAATTAACATTTATGTGATTATTTTATTTGCAATGATCATGAATTTAGTCTTTATGACATTTTTACCTAATACCTGGAATAAAGATTTACCTGACTTGTCTAGGGAAGGCTTGTCTTTAAGAACACTGACTGTTTGTTAACGCTAATTTTATTTTTGTTATAAGGCCTTGTAAATTATATTTATTTGTACTGTGTTTGTATAGATTTGATATATAAATATATATTTTCAATGTAATTTGTAGTTTCAATAGTCTCTGCTGTTTTTACAAAAAAACTTGTGAACTTGAAGGTACAGATCTGTACAGGTGCTAATTTCAAATACAAACTGTTATTATTTCTTGCATGGTTGCCGCTTTTATTCGCTTTACTTCTCATAAATTATAAATACACTTGGAGAACCCTAATCACTACAACACATATTTTTCAAGACCTGACGATCGTTGCATTAACAAGCTTAGTTATCCACAGGGCTCGGATTTATATGCAAACTTTTTAGATGAAATATGCGCATATATATATATATATATATATATATATATATATATATATATATATATATATATATATATATATATATATATACATATATATATATATATATATATATATATATATATATATATATATATATATATATATATGCAGGAAATTTGAAAAAAATGCACCAACTTGAACAAAATATGCACAAAAATATCGATATATGCAATTGTTCTCAAAAAATGCGCACCACAACTTGCTCCTGTCCTGACTTGTCTGTTTAAAACATCTTACGACAGAGGCATATTGCCTAGTAACTAAAAAACTGCTCGAGTACAACCCGTCCTAAAGAAAGGATCCAAAGCGCTTCATAGCAACTACAGGCCTATTTCTCTCATTTGAGTCGTCTCTAAAGTGATGGAAAAGTATATCAACACCGAATTACAAAAACTTCTTGAAAAACACAGTCTAATCCACGACAAGCAGTATGGATTCCGTCAACGCAGATCAACTGCCGACCTCAGATTGTCGCTCTAGACATATCCAAAGCATTCGGCCAGGTCTGGCACGCAGCGCTGCTTAATAAACTTCCGGCCTATGGCCTACCACCAAAACTCTGTACCTGGACAGCAAATTTCCTCTCCAACCGGAGCCTTTCTGTTGTCGTGGATGGTCATTCCTCTAAACTGTATCCAATTAATGCAGGAGTTCCTCAAGGTTCAGCTTTAGCCCCTACTTTGTTTCTTCTCCACATCAATGACCTCCTCTCTAGCACATCCAACGCAGTTCACAGTTACGTGGACGACAGCACCCTTCACTCAAATATACAATATTCTAAGCCTGTCTCTTTAGCCCAGTTAGATGAGGACCGCAGACTCATGGAGGGTTCTGTCTCCGTGGATCTCCAAAAAATATTAGACTGGGGAAATAGAAATCGTGTACAATTCAACCCCACCAAATCACAGACTTGCTTTCTTCCTCATACGAGATACATTAGCCCTAGGCACATCACAGTGAACAACCAAGTTATTCAAAGTAATGAGTACTTTTCACTTGTTGGCATTTCTGTGGATCGAAATCTCAATTGTCACCAATATGTCACATCCATTGCAGAAGCGGCTGCAAAGAAATTAGGTTTCCTCTTCCGGGCTCGCAAATACTTTTTACCAGCTAATCTCTATACCTTACATACTTCACACATAAGACCAAACCTCGAATACTGCTCCCACATCTGGGGTGCTGCTGCCGCTTCTACACTCGCTATCCTGGACTCCATTCAGAAGAGAGCTATACGCCTCATCGGTGACCCTACCTTTACCCAAAGACTGCCATACCTTGCACACCGATGTGCCGTTGGTGACCTCTCTCTCTTTTATAGATATCTGCACGGGCACTGCTCAGAGGAGCTTTCTTCCATAGTTCCTCCACCTGCTGCCCCTAACAGATCTACCAGGGGAACAGAGCGAATTCACCCTTTTACTTTCCAGGTCACTAGATATAGGACATCTTGTTATGCCTGCTCTTTTGTCCCGAGGACTTCCAAGTTGTGGAATTCCTTGCCGGCACATGTTTTTCCGTCTCCTCCGAACCTCCAAATATTCAAGTTGAAAATTAACAAGTTGCCTCTTTCCTTCTTATCGACACATACGGTACGATAGTATTTAGGCTGTAAGCCCTCGTGGTGTGTTGTTGAAATTTAAAAAATGCATACATAATCATAGTATACCAATAAAACCAGTTTTTTAAGGTTAAGCTATTATTTTTATTCACAATCAATACCACATAGGACCCTAAGTATAGTATTTATTAATTATTTATTAATATTATAATTGCAATTATTACTATTAACAGATATTATTAAGTGGCGCTCTAAATTATCTATTTTGAAAGATTGCCTTCTCTCAGTTAGTAAGTTTTTATACGAAGAAAAAATTCCGTTCTACCTCGACTGAGGTAATTGGAGCATATCCTAAGCTTGACAATATGGTAGGGACTACATTGTTTAAATCGTCTGAAAAATCTCTATCCAGAGCATTGGCAATCTACGTTAACTTGGTAAAACCCTTATTTTTGGTGAGTGTTTTTGATAAAAAAAAAATTGTAATTTCTTTTGCAACAAGCCCATTTGCTTTATCAATAGTTTCTTTGAAATGTTCTTTTAATTTAACTGATTCAGTTAGCAAAATATTTTACTACTGATTTTTTTTATAGTTTCTGTAACTATTTTATAATAACTGTTTATAAGAAATCATTGCTGGCTCAATCTGGAGTCCTTTAAAATAATTTTTGCTTGTTTCACTGACGCACCAGCTTCATCTGCAAATTCAAGCATTACCTCCATGATTTCTTTAAAATATTCAAAATAAAATAAGGCAGCACCGATCCAGGTTCCTCATCGCGTGATTACAGGTCCAGAAGGTAATAGTACCCCAGGCAGAGCTTCTCTATATCTTTGAACTCTTAACCCTACGTTAGGCGCGCGGTATTTTGTGACAAGTTTAGTCGCGCGTTCTACATATGTAGACCATTTTGTTTTATAACATATGACACCTTATGACACAAATTATTAAAAAACATTGAAAACTATATATATATATATATATATATATATATATATATATATATATATATATATATATATATATATATATATGTATATATATATATATATATATATATATATATATATATATATATATATATTCGTCAGAAATTTATGTTTTTAAATATTTTTATGTAATGGTTTGAAAATAATAAATAAATACGAGAATAACACCTTTTTATACATTTATTAGCATGTATCCAGTTTGAAACGAAAATAAAATTGATATACAATAAAAATGAAAATAAAAATAATTCTGGTAGGAACATATAACATTTTAACATACACATTCGGCAGCCGGCGTTCGAGGTGAACGGTAGTTAAGCGAATACGTAGTGAAAATCGTGTTAAAATACGAAGTGTTTTGGTGTTTTTAAGTGAAAATGTATACAAATAAAACAGGCGAACCGCCTGATCGCGGAAGATTAGAATCTAATCCTGCAAAAACAGATTGGTATGAAAAAACACAAGAAATGTCCCAGGATATAGAGATGAATTACGAAACTAATAAGGTAGGAACAGAAAATCAAAATAAAGCCATAGGCGAAAAAAAAGTTTCAAATAATATCAATAAGGATTTGGTAAGTGAAGTTTTTAATTCATTAGTAGAAACTTCAAATAAAAATGTAAATGAAAATATATGTAAAAATCCAATAAGCGATAAGCCGACTACAGTGGTCGATAAACAGTATAAAGTTGTGGATAATTTTTATGATAACAAGCATAGCGGTCCGTACATTGTATATATTCAAAATAACAATGGAAATATAGGTAAAAGTCATATCATAACGACTTCGAGAATTATACGTAATTCAGTACCTGAAATAGATCAAGACATTAAATCGATAGTTAGTGTAGGCCTGAACAAAATAAGATTAGAACTTAATAACGGAAAAAGTGCAAATAACCTAGTAAATTCAGAAATTCTTAAAAATAAAAATTATTACGCTTACATACCTCAGTATTTAACAAAAAGGCAGGGGGTAATTAAAAAAGTAGATTTAGATATCCAAGAAAGCGAATTATGCAACATAATAAAACCGCGCATAGGCGAAAATTTTCAGGTTTCTAGTGTTAGAAGAATGAACAGGCGTGTTCAAAATGGTGATCAGATTTTATACGTTCCAACACAGTCAATTCTAGTTACTTTTCAAGGTCAATATTTGCCAAAAAAAGTGTCGATAGAAAAAATCATTTTCGAGGTAGAACCTTACATTAGACGGGTCATACAATGCATGAAATGCTTACGCTATAACCACGTTAGCACACAATGTAGAGGAAAAGAAAGGTGCGGAAACTGTGGAGAAGAACATAGTAATAATCAGTGCACACATACAGGGACACCGGTATGTGTTATATGTCGGGGACCACATAAGGCCACTGACAGAAATAGTTGCCCAGAATTTCAAAAACAAAAATCCATCAAAAATATAATGAGCACGGAAAATAAATCGTATAAAGAAGCATCAACACAATACTCACAAAGTTACGCAAAAGTAACAAAATCACATGTAACTAACGTAGATAATTTTTCAGTCAACGGTGATGCCAAACTTCCCGCAACAAATTATACTTTTCCAAATTCTTTTACGCATTCACAAGCAAACTCTCAGTTTTATCCACAACCTGTAGTAAAACGCAAACGTACAGATATACTGCACGAAAATAAAATGGAAAACATACGACAACAACATCAAGAAATTGTGGCGCCAACAACATTCAGAACAACACCAATCATAAATCCCATACCCCCTAGATATAATCTACCAAAAGACGAAGATAAAACTGAAAAACTGGTATCTTTTTTTATAGAAACACTAAAAAACATTGGCACAGGTAACCCATTAGACAAAGAGCTGTTAGATAAACTTAGACTAGATATATCACGTATCGTACAAACCCAAAATACATATTCGCGCTGAAAATAATGCAATGGAATTGTAGGTCTTTAATGTCAAACAAGGGCAGCTTTGAAAGATATCTATTTGATAACTGTATTGATATTTCACTGCTTAGTGAAACATGGTTAAAATCTACATTCAATATTAAATTGTCAGGATATAGTATACTTAGAAAAGATAGGGCAGATGGATATGGTGGCGTAGCGCTACTAATATCAAATAAATTTGCCTTTACTCAAATTAACCAGTTTTATTTTGTGGATAACATAATGTGCGTAGGTGCAAAAATTAAACTACATCGTAACAAGATCGTTAATTTTTATTCAATATATATTAAACCTGGAAATAGAATTTCAGTTACTCAATGGGATACCTTTTTTAGAAGCTTAGAAAAACCATTTATTCTAGGGGGCGACTTCAATATCCACCATACAGCGTTGGGAAGTACCAGTACAGACTTAAATGGCCAAAACTTAATTTCAGCCATTGATGATAATCAACTTACTTATCTTAATACAGGTGCAGAAACGCGTATGACTAAGCCAAATAGTATTTCCAGGTCTGCAGTTGATATAACAATAACTTCAAACGCTTTAGCTCAAAATATTGAATGGAGTGTAAAAAATGAAACATTAGGGTCGGATCATTTTGTTATTGAGTATAAGTTTTTTATAGATAATACAAATAGTAGCGTAGATTCCTCGGAAAACAAAATAACAAACAAAAAATGGAATGTTAAAAAAGCTAATTGGGAACAATACAAACAAAAAACAGAGCAATTTGCAAAAAATGCCTTAGAAATAAATACAAACATAGGCTATGAAGAGTTTCTTCAAAATCTAAATCTAATAATTTCTGAAACTATTCCAGTGAATAAAGCTAAAAAAACAAAATTTAATAAAGCATGGTGGAACGAAAATTGTAAAATAGCAATTGATAAACGCAAAGTAGCATTACAATCGTATAAATTTAACCCTACAATGCAAAATTTTATAGAATATAAGAAATGTGCGGCAATAGCAAAACGAGTAATTTTAGATAATAAAAGAAAAACTTGGCAAAACTTTTGTAGTACACTTAATAGAAACACTAGAATAAAGGAAATCTGGAAAACAATAAAATGTATAAATGGCGTGCAAACAGACAACATACCCCGAAGTTTGAACAACGATTGGATGATAGAGTTTATGCAGCTACAAGCACCGGCTTGGGTGGAAGAAAACTCATTTGGAGGCGGTCCAATATCCAATATTAACATCGAAATATTCACCATACAAGAACTAAACCTTAGTCTTAAGAATAACAACAACACAGCTGCAGGGGCAGATAACATACATTACTCTATGTTGTACCAACTACCCCAAATAGCTAAGGATTTATTACTAAACGTAATAAATAAAATATGGCTATCAGAAGAATATCCAGAAAGCTGGAAAACATATCTGGTTATGGCATTTTTGAAACCATTTAGAGATCCCAACTTAGCCAAGTCATATAGGGGAATATCGTTAGCGTCCTGTGTACTAAAAACGTTGGAGAGAATGATCAAACGACGACTAGAGACTTGGCTGGAAAAAAACCATAAATTATCTCCAAATCAGTTTGGCTTTAGAAAGGGATATTCCACTGCAGAAAGTCTAACAAAGTTTACCACAGATATCAACATTTCATTCACCAACACAAAATCAACAGTGGCAGGATTTATCGACATAGAAAACGCTTATGATAATATAAACTTAAGCCTATTGTATGATAAGATGATATACTTGGGAATAGAACCAAACTTTGCCCGTAAAATTATAAAATTATATTTAAACAGAAAAATACATCTTCTAACAGCAAATGAAAATATCACTCCCAGAAGCACGTCAAGAGGAGTACCACAGGGCAGTATAATCAGTCCTCTCTTATATTTGATCTATACACATGACATAAGCAACAATATCAACATACAAGTATTACAATTTGCCGACGATATATGCATTTATGACACCAACTGCGAAATAGATAGGGGAATCCAAGAAGTTACAAAAGCTATAGAGCAACTACAACAATGGACGAACAACAACAACATGAACATATCAACCAAAAAAACTCAGCTATGTATATTTACGCGCAAGAGACAGCCACTGCCCACTACGGTCACTGTTAACAACACTGATTACCCCATTAAGGATAAGGTGTGCTTTTTAGGGGTGTTTTTGGATAAAAAACTGCTCTGGAGGGATCATCTTCAACATCTAACGACAAAAACTGAGAAAGCAATAAATATACTTCGTATGGTGTGTCACACAAGATGGGGCGCTGACACAAATGTAGCCTTAATGATATACAGATCATTTGTTAGAGCCATGTTAGATTACAGCTCATTCCTCTATGACCAAGCGGCGAAAACCCACCTCAATAAAATCAGTACCATCCAAAATAAATGCTTAAGGTTGGCATTAGGTGCACTAAAAAGCACTCCAGTTAATAATTTGCTAGCCGAATGTGGTGAGATGCCTCTTCAATTCAGAAGAAAAATGATAGCAATAAGATTTATATTAAAGTTACAAGCAAAAAACAGCCCAATCCTACTCAAATTGGACCAATTACACAAGCTCACAGCAAGACATCGTTATTGGAGTCAAAAAGCAATCCCACTTACAGTAGAAGCATATTTGTCTGCACTCAAAGTAAAGCCCGATATGTACACCTACGATACGCAGCCGTTTTACAATATAAAATATGAAGTATTGCAAAATGTACAAATTGACTACCTGCCAGATTACTCATACATAGCCCAGCCGTTAAGAAACAACATCTTCCAGGAAGACATTAGTAAATTAGTACCACCAAATAGCTGTCTGATATACACAGATGGATCAAAAACTGACGAAAAAACAGCATGTGCCTATTTTGCAGTCCAAGACGAAAATTCAAAAATTTTTAAATTGAACAAAAATATGTCTAACTACACAGCAGAATTGATAGCTATCATAGAAGCCCTGAAGTATGCCACCGACAGCAACGACAATTATATAGTAATAATTACAGACTGCAAAAGTGTACTACAAAAAATAGAAAACTTCAATAGTCATATTTGTAACAACTATTTATTTGGTGAACTTGCCAAGTGGTTACATATTCTAATGCTTAACAACAAAGTGGTGAGATTTATGTGGATTAAGGGCCACTGTGGCATTGTACCCAATGAAATTGTAGACAGGTTAGCAAAAAAAGCTTTGGAAGAGGGTCAGTCGACTGAGTATCTCTGTCCACTTGAAGATTTTTTGTCGAAAGGTCTCAAATATAGTAATAGATTATGGGCGGAGCAATACAGCAGAGAGACAAAAGGAAAGTTTTACAGAGATATTCAGCCCACGATACCTAGGGTACCATGGTTTAGAAATTGCTATTAGGAAAAAAATTTTGTAACGATAATATGTAGGTTAAGGTTCAACCATGCTTTATTCCCAAGCCATAAATATAAAATAGGCCTTTCAGATGAGCCAACCTGTGCATGTGGGGAAGTAGGAAACGCGCAGCATGTTTTGTTGGAATGTACCAATAAATATAACATTATTGAAATTTTTATAGAATATATTAACAACTTAAATATAGTACAAAAACCATTTTGCATAACACAAATACTAGAGATGAAAAATATAGCATTATATAAAGTATTAATAGACCACGTGCACAGGTTGGCTTTAAAATTATGATAAATATATTTAGACGTAGGATAGAATTAAGGTAGTTTAGGTAGATATTCCCAGTGTTCAATCCCTTTATGTTCTCCTATTCTTATAGAGGTCTTCCTGTTTGTCTATAAAGTTGCCATGATAGACCCCTTGGCACGAAGACATGTGTCCCCTGTGCAATCCTGAATAAATAAAAAAAAAAAAAAAAAAAAAAAAAAAAAAAAAAAAAAAAAAAAAAAAAAAAAAAAAAAAAAAATGTGTGTATATATTTGTGTGTACATATGTCATATGTGTGTATGATTGTGTCTATATATGTGTATATATTATATATCAAACATTTATTGAGAAGTATGTTGTATGATAGGGTGTATGGATGGGAAAGATAAAAATGTATATATCATTACATAGAGTGATCCGACACTATTGTTTATTATCAATCGGTATCAGTTATCGGCTGGTCTGGAAATATTTGACTATACCTCCTAAACTGGAAAAATGAGCTAATGGCAAAAAGCCACAGCCATAATTCGAACAACAACAACAACAACAACATTTTAACATAAATGCGCTAAATGCAAAAAAAAATTAACTTATTAACAAACAATATAACGGTAGATGAAAAATTGCAATATTTTCACTCAGATAAACAGGTTGTACACATATCCGCCATGTGTTCCTTGCTAGCATAATGTCCGCATTTTACGCAAGTATTTCTTGAAGATTTTTTGATTTCTGCTAAAGAGGGGGGCGGGGTACAAGCACTTCGAGTCCAAGAAGAATTCGCGCCCGCCTTTTCAGTGCTACTGGCAAAGAGACAATATTTGATCTAGCCTCTATCTGTGGCTTGATGAGTTCCCAAGAGAATTTTCCAATGAACTCACTTCTGGTAAGTTTTTCTAAGGGATGATTTGATTTATACATGCCAATGGCATTTATGCCAGATATATTCAAGAGGTCATAGTATATAACCATTGGCCAACGACGCGAGTTTCTTGCGACGTTATATATTTCGCATCACTGATCCATCAAGTCCACACCAATTTTAGTTTTATTATATTGGATTATAATATCTGGTTTTTTGGCATCACCTGATTCGGGATCAATTTCATTGTCGTGGTGCATCGAAGACACCAAAATAACTGATTTATTTTTCTTTTGACAATACGAGACCATTGTAATATCTTTTTGAAAACCAAACAGTGAGGTTTTTTCTTCTCTTTTCTTATTAGGCAAGAACTCCAAGGGAATCTCACGTTTATTCTTGCGCATAGTCCCAATATACGTCAACTTTTTTTTGGTGTAACAACTTTCTTGTCAGCGGAATACTTGTGAACCAATTATCTTCCGTAATGTTACGATTAGTTCCCTCTATTGATGTACTTATCGCAGTACAACGTCCTCAGCGGAGTTGCTCAATTTATAAGGACCATCTGGCTGGGTTCCCATGTATGTCTCGAGATTGAAGGTATATGAAGTTTTGGCATCGACTAGAGCGAACATCTTTATACCATATTTGACTGGTTTGTTGGGTATATACTGTTTGAATGAGCAGGCTCCTCTGAAAGCCAGTAATTGTTAGTCTATAGTAAGGTATTCGGTAGCTATGAAGTTGTTTTGAAAATTAGCCAGGAAAATTTCAAAAATTTTCCTAATGAGGGCTAGTTTATCTATTTCTCCTCTATCGTTCCTGGTTGTTACATCATCAAACCTTAGACAACGGATCAAAAATCTAAATCTCTTTTCACTCATCGCGAGGTAACATGATTCAACTCCGTTGCCTTTGGAATTATCCCATATTTTTTTGGCGCTTTTCCTTGAACTTCTCAATGTTCCTATCAAAAACAAAATTCCTATCAAAGCTCTTAATTCCGTTTCATTGGTCAGTCTTGCATCTCGATCTCTTTCGAAATTATTTCTAATTTTTTCAATATATATATATATATATATATATATATATATATATATATATATATATATATATATATATATATATATATATATATATTCGTTGAAGTAACTATTATCTAGATGACCGCATCACTAATAAAAAGTTTTATACAGTCAATTTCAGACATAGCGTTGCCGGCCTCAGGTTTTGATCCTGGTAAATGTCTTATTATATCATGAGCTCGCAAACGCACTTGAGAATTACCGCACTGTTTTCTCCACTTAGTTATTTTGTCCTTCCCGTGTAAAATTTACCACCCATAATTTGTTCATCATCATTATCTGATAAATGTTCATGTTCATCCGATATTAGTTCTAGCACCGCGTCCGTGTCGTGATCGCTTTTTTCCACTACATTTTCATTTTCTGGTTCTTCGTCTTCCTCATCTTGATGTAATGGACTTTCCTCTCCGCTAGATACCTCTTCAAACCACCTTGCCCATACATCTGGATCCCTGCTACTTTCTACGCGCCTTTTCTTTGAGTCGGACATACCTCTCTGAAACAAGTAAATAATATTAGCTATAAAATGATAACCTCAAAATAAAGTCATACACTAACAATAATTTACGCGTTTTACCAATCAATTATACTTAACTACTCACTATAACTAACCAACAAAATATAATTATTAACACTATGCTGTATATTAATATGCAAGAAGAAGCACCACTTACCTGCTTTGTGCTAAATTATCAAAACAAGACATTTGGTTCTCCACAAAAAAGTAGCACCGTTAGGCGCGCGGTCTACGATCGTAGACCAAACCTGTTTAAACTTGCGTAACTATCGACACCACTCTATTCCGCTTTAGTTTACAGACTGAATCAGTGATGTTAACCCCGACGGTCATGTTTTCGGTAGAAAGTATCCATTTTTTCGGTAGATAGCGCATAAAATCGGTAGATTTTTACATAAATGCCAAGCCTTCTAGATTCGTATATATATATATATATATATATATATATATATATATATATATATATATATATGGGTTTCCTGTACGCTACTTTATTAGAAACCAAATTATTGCTAATTTCTAAATTAGATAGATAGATACTCGCTTTCGTGAAAGATGCATATTTGAACATGCATCTTCTTTTCAAGCTATATTTAAAGAGGTTACGTACCCTATTCTATGAATAATTCATTTAAACACAAATCTGGACAACATTTATTTAATTAATGTGAAATAGATAACTTCTCCAACAAGGCAAATTACTATTGACTAATATATAGACAACAGAGAAACAATTAACATAAGAAGGGATTAACTCGCACCTACGTGAAACAAAGAAAAAATAATACGTATGGGAGAACAACGAAAAACAAAAAAAACATCTTATTTAATGAAAAATGATCAACAAAATCGTCTGAATCAAATAAAAATTCTTATAACACTATATTTATTTGTACTTACATAATACATTGCAATTGGAATACCACTTACCAAATGTAAGGCAAAATAACGATAGATGACAAGTATATAAAACGAATCGAATGTTGCGAAATTATGCTATGAATGGTAAAAAAGAAGTAATAAAAAATATTTTATTTGATGACATAAACAAAATCGTCTCAATCAAACAACAAGTCTCATAATATACTACATTTATTTGCGCCTACATATATAATATACAATATAATATCACTTCTCAGACAGAAATAAAATAACTAATAATTTAAAATCAGTCAAAAACATATTGCCATATCCGTGTATCATATTTGTGTTTATGAACTTTGTTACTTCTATGATCAGAGGCCGGTTGTAGTGTCTGTATATTTCTAGAAGGGACATTTGATGCCTGACTTCATCAAAGAAACATAGTTGCTGTTAAAAATATTTTTATGAAAATTCACTACAATTACGCACTTGCTACGTCCAGACTTTTTTATTTTAAAGGATCAAGAACGAAAAACATTCTGAGACACTCTATTTCAAATCCAAAAAGCTACAGCTGCTCTGTGTACTATTACTTTCAATCCAGTCTCTGTATACTGTTTGCGGTCCTTGACGCATACAGTCCAACAAGGGACTAGAACATATAAGCTATTAATCCATGTTAATTCCCTTTAAATAAATTTTCAATTAAAATGCGTATCCATTTCACACAAGTCATTAGCCTAATATTATTGTTGCAAACTTTAGGGGCAAGATAAGACCATGGGTAGGATTATGCCCAATATAGTAAACACATAAGGTATATATGCTGGGAGACTGCGACTTAAGGAAACATCTGTTTGTGAACGCCCAACAATAACTTTACTCATTACTAAAGGAAATTTATATACCATTAATATGCAATATATACTGAGAATTTGCAATTTAAATTTTGCAGGTCCTACTTGTGTCTCAGATAATAATTATTCCTGTGTATGGGGCAATATGTTATGCCCACTATTAATTCGCATACAGAGCCTTATTGGCGATAATATTTTACTTTAATGTTCTAGGTGTTTCCTTTAGGTTCCTAACTTAAAAGCAATTGTATGTGTATGCTTGTATTGTTTATAGAAGCAATTTATTTGTGGCCTTCGAGATAACATGTTTTTTTTATTTCAAAAGAAGAGCAAGCGATTTAAAAAGTATGTGCAAACAATTTTTGAATATCATTGACAGATTCTATTTGCATGACAGATTCTATTTGTATGACAGATTCCATTTGTACCCCCAAAAAAGCATTATGTTGTATAATCCATGTTCAGATTGTTGGAATTTTATTGACAAATATATGATCCAGACAGATTTGAGGGTCTAAGAATTTTTGGCATATTGTGATATGCCACTTTTTAATATAATGTGCAGCTCGTTACCCAGGAAACTCACTATTATACGTCTAGTAGTAGGAGTATTATAGACTTAGTTGTTAACAAACTCAAAGTGCATTCTGCCGTTAACAACAGCAACAAATTTACCTCACTCGCAGGAGGGAGTCTGCTGGCGGGGGTCGCGCCGGGGTGTCCGCAGGAGAGCGTTCTGTCTCCCTTGCTCTGGTGCCTAGTCGTGGACAGCCTGCTAGGGAGGCTCTCGGGAGGGGGGTATGAGTTACAGTGCTATGCGGACGACATTGCCATCATAGTCCGAGGAAAGGTTACACAGTCAGTGTGGCAGCGCATGCAGACCGCACTGAAAGTGGTGGAAAGTTGGACTGTTGGCCAAGGGCTCGGGCTGAGCCCAGAAAAAGCAACCGTCATACCGTTTACGAGAAGGAAGAAGTGGGAGAGCCACAGAACACGCACTCTATACGGTAGACACATCCCAATGGCTAGGAAGGTAAAATATCTTAGGATCGTATTGGACTGTAAGCTAACCTGGAATAGTCACGTTGAAAAAATACTGCGTAAGGCACTTAAGACACTAGCCGTCACTGGGCGGCTATATGCAAAACGTGGGGACTAAGACCTAGTATGGACCACTGGCTGTACACAAAGGTGGTCAGACCATTGCTAACATACGCGGCACTGGTCTGGTAGTCCAAGGTGACACAATCAAGTGTCAGACAAAAACTAGGCAAGATCCAAAGGATGGCTTGACTGGGCATCATAGGGGCCATGACTTCAACCCCAACAGCTGCCATGGAGGTGTTGCTGGATCTGCGACCCCTACAATTAGTTATCATAGGTGAGGCCAGGCTAGGACTACACAGACTAGCCTGCAATGATAGACTGAAGATCAACCCAGGCTGCAGGGGCCACTGCAAAATTTAGGAGATCGTGAATGAGCCCATGCCTGAGATGAGGTCAGATTTAGCGAGCCCGCAAATCTGCAGGGAAAACAATTTTACAGTGGAAATCCCCGACCGCGAGGCATGGCGGGGGAGACGCCGGAGACGCCGGGCGCACCACAGGACGCGCTCGTGTAGTTCACAAACGGATCTGGCGAAGAGCATGGGACGGCGGCAGGAATTTATTCGAAAGGACCGAGTGTGAGTCATACTATTTCCATCGAAGCTCATGCAACGGTCTTTCAGGCTGACATGTACGCCATCCTGCACAGCGTGCGAGATAAAAAGAGGTGAGGCTACACCAACAAGCGGATACTCATAGCCAGAGACAGCCAGGCAGTCCTTAAGGCCCTAAGTAGCCCATGGGTAAATTTCAGGCTGGTAGGTGAATGCCGAGACGAGAAGAGCGACCTCCCTTGACAGAATGAGATCACCCTTATCTGGGTGTCGGGTCATTCGGAAGTCAAAGGCAATGAAGAATCTGACAGTCTCGCGAAGAGAGGGTCAGCAGAACCATTTATGGGACCAGAATCGGTTCTGGGCGTAACAAAGAGCACTTCCAAGGGATCCAATAAGTCCTGGGTCAGAAACCATCACAAGGTATACTGAGCAGACTGTTTAGGGCTCAGACATGGGAAGTCAGTAATTGAGGAACCCAGTTCAAGGATAACTGTGGAGCTGCTAAATCTTAGCAGAGGACAGCGCAGGAACATAACAGGACTCTTGACGGGACACATGACCGTTAAGAACAACCTGCATAAAATGGGGCGGTTCGAGGGGGAGAAATCAGCTCAGCATATCTTGTGCGAGTGTAGAGCTCTGGACCGCAAAAGACAACTGATCTATGGTCAGCGTAGACCAGAGACAGAGCAATATAAAACTTGACCCTACCAATCGCTGTGCAGACTAGTTCAAGGCACAGTGATTTTGTAATGGGTGGAGTAGAAAAGACAAAGTGCATGCACATTAAACCTAAGGCTGCAGTGTTATCGGGGTGGCAAAGACGCGGACAAGCCCCAAGGGAGAAAAAAAATGCAAACAAATCAATTTTTGTAATAAGATAATAAGAAGAGGGAAAGTAAATTACGATAATTTGTGGATAATTTAAATAAGATAAATTGGTTTGGATTATATAGAGAAGATAATATGGATTTAGAATATGATATTTTCAGTGGGAAAGTAGTGAGCTGTCAAATTCAGTTGCACCAAAACAAGAAATTGTTATACGTAATGGCAATAAGCCATCGATAAAACGTAAAGTTATTGATGCAATGAGTAATAGAGATTATTGCCATAGTAAAATTAAGATTACGGAAAATACAGAATTTTGTAGTGAATGTTATAGGTGAATCAGTGTAGTGAGTGTAATTAGAAATAATAATTTAAACTTCTACGAGAAAAAGGTTGAAAATTTCAAACAGAATATAAAGGAAATATTGCAGACACTTAAAGGTTTGATAGGTAATATAGTAATAACAAAAAGGATTCAATTCGCAAGGATATTGACTTTCAAGGTGGTAAAATCGTTGATCTAGGTAAGGTAGCTAATGCATTCAATTAATTTTATGTCAATAGTATTATTGAGCTGACAGATAGTATACCTGATGATGGGTTAAACTTTGAGGCAAACAAATGGAAAGCAGACTTGGAGAACCCAAATCACCACAATACATTTAAACAAAGCAGATAACGAAGTTCGCGTCATCAGAGTATGAATAATTCTAAAGATCTTATATCCACCACTCTATATTCTTCTGCATGTCGTCGGTCGGTAACGATTTAGGGCAGTTCAACACCAAAACCAAAATAAACAACACCAAAAAATAACATTTTGTTTGGCGGAAGTATCTGTACTCTCTTATTGTCTATCGGACGTGCTTATGTCGGTATTTATTTTGTAAAGTAATCTATCAGGAGACCAGCCATAGGCGGCGGAGCGATATTCACACACTTCTTAATATTACTAGATTTAGCAATATATATATATATATATATATATATATATATATATATATATATATATATATATATATATATATATATATATATATATATATATATATATATATATATATACACCCTAGAAAGCGTTTAACTGTCTTGGTTGTCTAACATTTTTTATTAATTTAAGATTATCCTCATTAACGTGGTGATTATTATCCAAAATATGTCGGGCGATAGAAGATCTATCTATAGTACCGTATCTTAATTGTGCCAAATGTTCTTTGAATCTAATTCCAATATATATTTTTGTTTGTCCGACCTATTTGAAATCACAATCTTTATAAGTTATTTCATAAGTTCCCGACATTTTGGCCGTACTATCCTTGTCTTTTGAGTTACCTAGCAAGTTTTTTAAAGTATTTTTTGTCAAAAATGTTAGTTGCAAATTGGCTTTTTATGCTATCTAGACCTCTCGTGATTCGAGGTTCAAATGGTAAGCAAATAAGGTTTTTTTCTGCCTTTTCTAAAGGTCGTTGATTCCGCTAATATTTTCTTTGTTTTCTGTTTGTTAATTAATTTTTCCTCTAGGCAAGCAGTGTATCCGTTATCATCGGCCATGCTCTTAATATACTTTAATTCCTTGGTATATATACTTTTACTTAAAAGAAAGTTAATGAAAATTAACCTGTTTACTAAAAAAATCAAGTTTGCCTTTTTTGTGCGTATGTATGATATGAGTCATTCGGAATGTAGCTTAGAGTGGTGGTTTTCTTCCTTTGGACATAGAATCCTTAAGTTGCTTTATTTTTGATTACTATACTAGTATATCTATAAAAGGTAATTTATTATTAATTTATAATTCATTGGTAAATTTTATAGAATCAAATTTATTGTTTAATTTGGCAATAAAATCTTCTATTCTGCAAATGTTTATGTTAAACACTGCGAAAATGTCATCCCCGTAACGAACACATACTCCAGGAAAATACTCACTTTCACTTTTAAGATCTGTCTCAAATCTACTCATGAAAAGGTCTGCAATAAATGGCGATAGCGGGTTGCCCATATCTCGTTCCTTGTGTTTGTTAAAAAAACTCATTGTTGAATTGAGAAGTATTTGGTTTAATACAAAGGTTTGTTAAAGTTAAATATTGTTTGCAGACTTTTTCATTTATGTTATTCATTTTTAACAACTTTTCTCTTAGAAGAGAGAAAGCAGAAAAGACTTTGTTTCCTTACCATTTGAACCTCCAATCACTAGATAGCATTTTTTAAAAGCCTAGCTGCATTTAACATTTTCGACAAAAATTACTTCAAAAAACTTGTTACATAACCCAAAAGACAAGGATAATACAGACAAAATGTCGTAAATTTAGGAAATAAGTTGTAAAGATTGTGATCTTAGATACGTCGGACAAACAAAAATATATATTGGGGATTAGATCCAAAGGACATTTGGCACAATTAAGATACGGAACTATAGATAGATCTTCCGTCGCTCGACATATTTGGGATAATAATGACCACCTTAATGAGGAGAATCTAAAATTAATAAAAAATGATAGCCAACCAGCACAGCTAAACGCCTTCCCAAGTCTATGTAGATATTGCTAAATATAGTAACATTAAGATGTATATGAGTCTCGCTCCGTCGCCTATGGGTAGTCTCCAGATTCAATAGCCACTACAGATTAAATACCGATATCATTTTTACTGCAAAGAAGGTATTTAAATTTACATTCAGACGCCCGCCCGATCTAATTCGGTTCGGTTTCTCTTTAGTATTTCTATTCTGTTAAAACCAAAGGTGTTATACATCAATAGAAAGCTAATGCAATTCTCTTTTTAATCTTACTCACATTATTTATCGTTGTGGCTGCAGAAAAGAAAAAAAAAATTACAACTTTTTTATCGCTTAGAATTTACGTTTTCTGTAAATTGTGCAAAAACCATAAGACTTGCGAGAAAACGTTTAGAATACTTTTTATGAACTTTGAAAAGGGCTTTCAAACAAAGAAAGAAAACTGAAATCGGACTGTTCGTTCAAGAGTTATATGCAGTTAAAATGCAACCGGATGTTGTTCTGCTCGAAATCCAATATAGCGGCATCTGGGCACTTCCGACGATGCTTACGACGCTCAAAAGGACTCTTGTAGTCTATGTTACAAGCCTGGAAAAAGTTTCATACTTTTACCTATAGAATACACAATTCTGACCAAAAGTGTACCTTGGCCACCGGACTATAGTGGTTAGTAGGTGATTAAGGAGTAATAAGCTCAAACTCAATACCTCTAAAACTAAGTCTATGACTATTGGCGGCAGAGGTTGACTGACAGGCTACATTTGAAATTGAACTAGTTACTAAGTTGAAATACCTTGGCGTTGTTATAGATAGCAATCTCAATTTCTTGGATCATGCAAACTATATAGCAGGAAAAGTGGGAAGAAAACTAGGTGTACTAACCTGAATTAACAGTAGTATAACTCGCTACACTGCTTTGCAGTTCTATAAGTGTGTGATTCTTCCACACTTTATGTCCTGTCCGACTGCTCCCTTTATGCTCTGCAAAGAGGATATTAATAGACTGCAAAAGCTTCAAAATAGGGCAATGCGTACATTCTTGCGATGCAGTAAGTACACACGTATAAAAGATATGTTGACATTAGAATGGATGAATGTGGAAGATCTAGTATTGTTTCAGGCGATGACATTTGTATGCAAGACTGTTAATGTACACACCCCTGAATACTGGTATATACCTCCAGTATACATAAATATCATACTAGGAAAAGTAGATATATCTATCTGGAGGGAAACCAACTGAGATTTATAGATAACTAGGTGTTTTCTAACGGACTGAGAGCATAAGATGATTTACCTCAAATTATTAGAGATTCTCCCAGTTTTCGCTTATTTAAAATTAGGCTAAAAGATCATATGAAAAGTGCAGTAAGCAATTAGTGATGGTATTGTTAGGGGTAGTAATACTAAGGATGACAGTCACGTACATATATGTATAAGTGTAAAATGTAGGATTAATGTTAGTGAAGTGTATTCTATAAGTTTGCGATTCTGTGTGATATTATAGTTCGATAAGCTAGGTATATTGTAAATTTTTTGTATATCAAATGTGCTAAATAAAGTTCCTAGTATTATTATTATTATTATATTTATAATAAACTTTTCAACGCAACGTTTTTATTATTATTTCCTTAAACTTTCTTAAGTATTTAGCAAACACTTTTTTATACGAACCTCATTCTTATAAAACTTGAATAAAATGTCTCCGTTGCTGAGTCCAGATTTGTTTTCAATTTTCTATACAATCGACTGCTGCAAAAATTACAAGAAATCGTTAGGGACGTTTTTTTATACATACACCTAAGATTTTTCTAAAAATTAAACAAAATTCGGATGTAGTAAGTAGGTTATGATAGCAAATTTTCATAAAAATGTTTAAAATGGGAAATATGTATTTTTTAACGAAATGCCAGTTTTATAGTAGAAAAAATGTACCTACTATATTCTCATATGAACTCCAATAATAGTTATTTATGTACCAAGGGTATAAATAGATGTTTATGCCCCGAGAGCGACGATTTTACAAAGCCGAGGGTCTCCGGCCCGAGGGTTTGTAAGTCGCTCGCGGGCATACACCTCTCTTTATACCAGAGATGCATACAAAATTTTATGTCATACTAGTCATACCCAAACAATGAAACATGAATCACCGTTTGCTGAAGGCAACCTAACTATCACCGGATCCTTTCAGAACTGTCAATTTTATGTTAATTCGACTAAATAATGTTAATTAAATATTTACATATGACTTTTATTTCATTATCTGTAATTTCATTAATAAAGGTTATTAAAGAAGTCAAACTAAAATTATTTGGTTTGGTGTGCGCGCGGGTCATAAAGTACACTTTATGGCCCGTGGGCATAAAGTACACCATTATGTAGTTGGTAACTAAGCAATAAAAATACAATAATGAACTAGTATGACATAAAAATATATAAATTATCTGTTGGGTTTTTAAGAAGAGGCATGCAATATGGGCATTTGGCTTTAATAAAAGTAAACGCAATTAAATGGATTTTAATAAACTAAAAAACACTTTCTTCTATGGTGGTTGCATTAAGTAAATATTGGAACCTGTAATGAGCACTGATAAGTACACTTTGAAGAACTCAATTAACCACTACAGATTCTTCAGATCTGGCGATCATTTCACTAACAAGTTAGCGTTATCAGAGGAGTGAATAAACAGTTTTGTTCGCGAAACGATCGCCATGTATGAAAATTGTGTTGTGACAAATCAGGTTCTACAAAGTTTACCTAGTGAACGTTATATTTAAACAAAATTACAAAATTTTCGCTGGATTATTATAATTCAACATTAAAATCGACAGTGGGTGTTTACGTTTATGTATAGTCGAATTTTCTATACTCTGTTTTACTTATTCCAGCTTGCAAGCACTTCTTCACTAATTGCGTTTTTGTTACAGATCAACAAATCAGATCAATGGAATGTCACACTAACGGACGTTGGAAGAGAAACCACCGGGGAATTTAAATGCGAAGTCTCTGCAGATGCCCCACTCTTTCACACAGATATTCGATCATCTTATCTTCTTGTTGCTGGTTAGTATAATTAATATATTTTTCTTCATGCATCTCTAATTTGTCGTTTTTGTTAAAATTCTATAATATACTTTAGAGTTTCGCAGATATACAAGGTGTTTACAGCCTTGTGATTTTATTTTTAAGTGATGATTAGACATCTTAAAGGAATATCATCAACGCTAAAATGCCTTAACAAAAGTTGTATAATAAGTAAGATATGACTTTTTAAAATTGTCTTCTTTTTTGGGTTTCCTATTTTCTTATTTTTAAGGAGTGATTAAAAAATTATATTAACTTAAACAAATAGACATTTTATGTAAGTCCTATTTTTTCAATACAACCACCTTACCATATATTTTCAAAGTTATCGCCCGATTGTTGAACGCAAAATCTTGCTCAACGTTTCCATGAGTTGGCAAAACTTACAATGCCTGGATCTTGTCCTCGAATTGTTGTCGCAAGTACTTCAACGCGGATACGAAGATCATCTAAATCAATAATCTCGTTTGTGTATTCCATGGACTTCATAAGACCACATAAAATTCTAGAGGGTACGGTCGGGAGACCGAAGAGGACATAAAACGGAACAACCTCGTCCAATCCATTTATTTTCGGATACATTATCCAGATCTTGTCAAACTAAAAATTAAAGACTAAAATGCGGCGGCGCGCCATTTTGATGAAACCACAGTAGTTGACGTACATTCAAATGTACTCCTTCTACCAGTTCTGGCAAATGCTTTTGCAAGAAAAAGAGGTATTCATTTCTATTCAATCAGTTTGGCAACACAAAAGCGACAATAACTTGTCCGCTGATCAATCCGGCCCAAATATTTATGGTGATTCTATGCTGAAAATGGTCAGTATGACGAACAGCAGGTGGGTTTTCAACTGTCCAGATATGGGTATTGTGACTGTTGTTGATGCCGTTACGTGTAAACGTGGCTTTATCAGATTCCAACACAATGGAAGAAAAGTTTGGAACTTTATCATGTTTTTGCAGAAACCATCGGCAGAAATGCAAACGTCAAATGAACTGCAAGTTGCAATGCTTCTACCTTTAGTGAATTTTCTTAAAAAAAATCACTAATGAGGAGATCTTCGCTTTTGAATTTTGAAAAAATTTCTTCAAATGACCGCAAACTAGGACTCCTAGAACCCATATCCAGGGTCAGTTCCAATCAATTTTTATATGTTTATATATATATATATATATATATATATATATATATATATATATATATATATATATATATATATATATATATATATATATATATATATATATATATATATATATATATATATGAATGTATCACACCGATAACTCAAGAAGTAATAGTCCAATTTTGATCAAATTCGGCCGATAGCTTTCCTTTGCAAGTGGCTTGGACAAGTTCGTAAGTCAGGAAAATCGGCTCAAGTTTTCCCGAAAAATTTTGTGTTTTCTTTCAAAAAAAAAAATTATATCTCTGGAAATAACAAAGTCAGGGCAACCAAATTTGGCACGCTGGTTTCTGTCAAAAAGAGTATCCTACGTACCAAGATTCAGATCTCTATCTTAAAAGACAAAAAGTTAGAGGTAAATTATGTATGTATGTATGTTTTGTATGCTTTTATTTCTTTACCGTTGGCCTATTTCCGCGACTATGGCCAATCATCGACGCCAAGGAGCAGTTTTACCTCACTATCCTAGAAATTTTTCCGAACCCCTGCCTTTCTGTAAGGAGGGTAGGGATCTTTAACGTACCCAACATCGTATGGACACGGGACAGACGGCTTTATGCCCCCTCCGAACGGCGGAACGTGCAGACATTCAACTTGCTCAAATACAATGCCAGAACCTCGGTTGATGTTAATTGTACAGTATGCACTGGAAAAGTGAAAGAAGTACCCTGGGATCGAACCCAGTACCATTCGGTTCAGAGGCACACGTTCTTACCACTGAACCACCGAAGCTCTTAAATTAATTTTTAATTAAATCTGAGTCAAGAAAGTTCAAACGTCAAAATTAATTGAATGTGAGTGAAAAATATTATAAGAAATGACTAACAAGCTCCTAGATATGTGCCTAAGTCGTTGTTTTCCTTGATTTCGTTAAGAAATGAGCAAAAAATCAATTGTAAATTAAAATGGTTTTGTGTGAATTCTAAAACCCTGAACAATGGGATATACATACTAGTAAATGCATGTGGTGCGTAGCTCAGTGGGCTAGGTAGCGGTACATCTTATAATCGACTCCCGCATGACGAGTTCTAATCCTAGTTAGTGACTTTACTTTTAATCAATTTTTTTTAGTCACATTTCACTTTACAGTTATCTAATTTGCTTGTTGTTATTCCGATGAATTTTTTAGCGAGTTTTTGTTTACAAAATAATTTGATAAAGAGAACATACAAGATTTAAGAAAGTGAAACCGTTCCATATTTAATACAGTCGTAGACTTTTCCCTCAGCTTCACAAGTGCTTATTTTAGGCAATTTTCTTTTAAAAAAAATCACTAACGAGGAGATCCCGACTTTTGAATTTAGAAAAAATGTCTTCTAATGAGCGCGAACTTGGCCACCCAGAACCTATATCCAGGGTCACTTTCAATTATATATATATATATATATATATATATATATATATATATATATATATATATATATATATATATATATATATATATATATAAGGATGAACAATTTCCCAAAATTTAGGTCTGTACGTTTAATGACAAAAAAGTTAGAGGCATTTAAAGAAATAAAATTGGGGTTTCCTCAAAACGTAAAAAGTCGCGATTTAAAGCGTGAAAATTGTCAACATTTAGGCAAAGGACCTGAAAGAAATACGGATTATGTAAAGAGTGCTCTGCACACCCTTAAGTTTCAGCTTCCACTATCATTGTACTTCCTTTTACTAAAATATTTCCAGAAAATTCATGTCAAATAGACCCTTTCTCTGATGCTTTGGCAGTAGTTTTAGTTAAGTTTATGGTTTACTGGTCTATAATTTTTAGCTAATTTTCGTAGAAAAACTTCGTTATGAGGAGACCGCGCCTTCTGAATTCTTAAAAGATTTCCTCAAATGAGCACAAACTAGGCCCGCTAGAATCCATATCCGGGTTTACTTTCTGTTTACATATATACAGGGTGACGCATTTCTACGGTAAAGCTCAATATATTTGTTATTATGCAAGATACGAGGAAAAATTGTATACCTCACCTACAGGGTGTCCTGAGTTGCATCTTATCTATCTATCTATATATATATATATATATATATATATATATATATATATATATATATATATATATATATATATATATATATATATATATATATATATATATATATATATATGTATGTATGTATGTATCCATCTGATAACTCAAAAAATAATTAACCGATTTCGATGACACTCGGCAAGTACCTTTCTTTTATTAATTGCTTGGATTAGTTCGTTAGCCAGAAAAATCGGATAGGGTTTTTTGAAAAAATTTTTAGTTTCCTTTTGAATTAATGAAATTTTCAACATATGTTGCCTTGGAAGAGGCTTCACCAACCACCAAAATTTAACTTTCTAGGTTTATAGAAAATTGAGTTATTTAAATTTTGAATTTTTTTTCGAAAAAAAATTTTTTCTCCGAAAATTACAGAGTTATTTCAATGAAATTTGGTGCACGTGTTGCTTTAGGAAAGGCCTTACTATATGCCGAAACTAAACTTTCTAAGTTTATAGAAAATTGAGTTATTCAAATTAAAATATTTAATAAAAATTCACCACAATAACGCACTTTGTGCGTCCCGAACTTTTTTTTAGTTTCATTTGAGGCAAAGTACTAAATTCTTTGACGTAGGACATTGTCACAAGAATAATGCACTAAATATTTATTGAAAATAGTAATACTCTTCGTTAAACGTGTCGTAGTTCGACAATTATACAAGCAACAAGTTTCTAACAACTCACTTTCAAATTATATGTTTGTGGGTATTCATGTTTAAAGCAAATTCCCAAGGGAGGTTACGTTTACGTAATAAAGTAGGTTGTATTATTTAGAGGGTTTTAACTAGAACCAGATTATATTTGAATAAGGTAAGCAGTGACACGTTAACAAAGTTTGCTTATATTAGATTGTTTGTGGTTTACACGTCTCGAAACAACAATGAGTCAGATTTGGAGTTGAAGATATAAAAATTTTCAACTTATAAAACTGCTTACTATAAATATCCGAAGAAAATAAAAATGAAATGTGATACAAAGTGTTTCAAAGAGCATGTGCTATAGCTGGTGCTATAGAATCCTCGCGAAAAAAGGCCCTTTTTATATTGACATAGGATTTTGCTTCGTTTTGCAGCTACATGGTATTAACGTTTTTTTGTGGTTCACTACAAATTTCTCCAAAACGACTGTAGCAGTCCGAGTGAATTTTGGGGGTTGAAAGTTATTTAAAATAGTATATTTTACTACTGAAAAGTGTGGACACGTTTACCAGGGCCGTGCGTGTGTGCTATCGTTGCAATCATTTCCTAAAAAAAAACCTGTGCGCCACTGACTTTCTTGTCCTTTATTAGTCCAGTTATGTAGGTCGCTAAGTACCAGCTAAAAATTATCTCCTGATATTTTGTCGTTTTCGGTCTGTTTTATGAGATAAATGCAGTTATGTTGTGTTACGTAGTGTTTTGAATATGTGCTGGGCTGAATAAAAAAATTAGGTTGGTGTTGCTAAATGATAGATGTTTATTGCTTTAAAATCCGGTTTTTTTAAATATATATTGGCTGAATTAACCGATATGTCATTACTGTATTGTAAAGCGAGACAAAGTGTAAAAGGAGCAGCAAGAATTTCTCATCGCAGGTTTCCTGGTCGAATAGGACCTAACAAAAATATTTCTAACACATCTGCAGGCGTTTAAGAGAAACGAATGCCTTAAAACCTTTAAAATCTAATTCTGTACGCAAAACATATCGGCGAACTGTTCAAATTGAAGAGTAATTTCTCAATGCAGTATAACGTAATCCTACAAGTGCCAAAATCGTTTCTAACGAATTAAGAGTTATTTCTGCATCATCTGTACACAGAATTTTTTATATTTAAACAACACACCACGAGGGCTTACAGCCTAAATAATATCGTACCGTGGGTGTCCACAAGGAGGAAAGAGGCAACTTGTTAATTCTGGACTTGAAGGTTTGGAGGTTCGGAGGAGAAGGAAAAAAATGTGCCGGCAAGGAATTCCACAACGTGGAAGTCCTCGAGACAAAAGAGCGGGCATAACAAGATGTTTCATGTCTAGTGACCTGGGCAGTAAAAGGGTGCATTCGGTCTGTTCCCCTAGTAGATCTGTTGGGGGCAGCAGGTGGAGGAACTATGGAAGAAAGCTTCTCTGAGCAGTGCCCGTGCAGATATCTATAAAAGAGACAGAGGTCACCAACGGCACGTCGGTGGACAAGGGATGGCAGCCTTTGGGTGAGGGTAGGGTTACCGATCAGACGCATAGCTCTCTTCTGAATGTAGTCCAGGATAGCGAGGGTAGAAGCGGCAGCGGCACCCCAGATGTGGGAGCAGTATTCGAGGTCTGGCCTTAATTGTGAAGTATAGAAGGTATAGAGATTAACTGGTGAAAAGTATTGGCGAGCCGATAAGAGGAAACCTAATTTCTCAGCAACCGCTTCTGCAATTGATGTGACATGTTGGTTCCAATTGAGATTTCGATCCACAGAAATGCCAACAAGTGAAAAGGACTTATTACTTTGAATAAGTTGGTTGTTCATTGTGATGGGTCTAGGGCTGGTGTATCTCTTATGAGATAGAAAGCAAGACTGAGATTTCGTAGAGTTGAATTTTACAAGATTTCTACTTCCCCAGTCTAAAATTTTTTGGAAATCCACAGAGACAGAACCCTCTATTAGTCTGCGACCCTTATCTAATTGGACTAACAAGACAGGCTTAGAACATTGTATGTTTGAGTGGAGGGTGCTGTCGCCCGCGTAACTGTGAACTGGGTTGGATGTGCTGGAGAGGAGGTCATTGATGTGGAGAAGAAACAAAATAGGGGCTAAAGCTAAACCTTGAGGGACTCCTGCATTAATTGGATACAGTTTACAAGAATGGCCATCCACGACAAAAGAAATGCTCCGGTCCGAGAGGAAATTTGCTGTCCAGGTAAATAATTTTGGTGGTAGGCCATAGGGCGGAAGTTCATTAAGCAGCGCTGCGTGCCAGACCTGGTCGACTGCTTTGGATATGTCTAGAGCGACAATCTGGGAATTACCATGTAGTTCCATAGACTTGTTCCAAGAATGGGAGACAAAGGAAAGGAGGTCGGAAGTTGATATGCGCTGACGGAATGCCTTTAATTACTATATGTGACATAATACTGCTTGAGACACCCCGGGAGATTTAGGAGTCAGATTTTCAGCGGTCCCCACAATCTTCACCACGAAAACATATTGTTACGTTCTTCCGGTTCTGTATTTGTTGACTAACAAAACACAACTTTTTAAACTACCAATTTATTATAACCAACTAGTTTCTAACACTACTATCAACTTAAATATTTCTGTCTATTAATAAATGTCCATAGAACTATATTCCACTATCCGCCTTATATGATCGTTTCTTTTACACCAACACTTACTGCTGACTTGCTTAATACTCTATCATCAGTTATTCTGCATCAAAATAACTCAATAATGCACTTACTCACTCTACGTGCTGTTCGCCTATTTATACTGTCCATAGTGATTCTAGACCTTCTACACTGTTCCACACCCATCACTTCTGGTTCCTTCTAGAAATATAATTCCAGAGCATTCGCTGTTACCAACACGCTACAAGCGGCCCCTGATTATAAAAGGAAGAAAGTTCATAAACATAAATCTCATAGACGGGTGTGAGACTGTCCTCCCCTTACATTCGATTGTCTCGGTCGAATTCTGATATTTCTTAATATGACGTAAGCCTGTGCATATATACCACCTTTATCTTGCTCTTCGGGCTCCTCTGAATGCGAAAGACAACGCCATTAATCCTTTTGGCTACCTTATAGGGGCCTTCCCATAATTTCTCTAGTTTCGGTGACCGTCCCTTGCGTCGTACTCGGTTATAGAACCATACCCTATCTTCTTGTTTAAAACCAGCTGAATTAGCTCGTCATAACGGGTCTTCATGCGGTCGCTTTCTACTCGTATATGCATTCTGACAACAGAATAGATGGCTTCTATTCTTCCTTCCAAATATTTGATGTATTCATCAGTTAAACGTGGAGAATCTGGTGATTTTCCAAATATGAGATCAGGAAGAAGTCTTAATTCTCGCCCAAAAACCACGGTGGCTGGGGTATATCCGGTAGTCTCATGTACGGCCG
Organism: Tillus elongatus; assembly: GCA_964006375.1. Lineage (NCBI taxonomy): Eukaryota > Metazoa > Arthropoda > Insecta > Coleoptera > Cleridae > Tillus > Tillus elongatus. Next base: position 159,770,811 of record OZ023264.1, on the reverse strand, counting down.
AACGGTATGCCAGAAGAAGTAGTGGAATATGCTTGTCCTAATCCGTTTGGTGTTCATTGACAAATATTCTTAGATGGGACTCGAATGTAGCATTGAATCTTTCCACCATTCCATCAGATTGAGGGTGCATGGGTGTAGTTTTTGTTTTTCTGATTCCCATTAGCTCACAAACCTTCTGATATATAGTTGACTGGAAGTTGCGGCCTTGGTCAGGATGGATCTCTAGCGGTGCACCAAATCTGCAGAAAAACTCATTCACGAATACTTCTGCAACGGTGGTGGCCTCTTGATTCGGGTCCGCAAACACTTCTGGCCACTTGCTAAAATATTCAATGACTACAAGCATATAGTGGTCTTCTGCGTCTGTTCTAAAGAAAGGACCAGCTATGTCGATGGAAATTCTCTCGAATGGGGCTGCCACGTTGTACTGCTTCATTCTCCCTCTGGTTCTTAATTTAAGCCCCTTACTGGATGCAAATGACAGGTTTAGCACTATTCTTCCATATCGGCTGTGGGTCTTAACCAATAAAAACGTTCTCCCCAAACTTTTTTTACCCCTAAATGGCCTCCACTTGCTACGCCATGGGTTTCCTCGATTACCTCTGTAACTCTTGGCCGCGGAAGGATTATTTGGTTCAATATGCGGGTTCCATCCCCTGACTCCCAATTCCTGACCAGAAGACATATCTGATTTCAATAGAGTCCAACTGGGCGTAGTAACTTTTGGTGGCAACGCTTTTATCACTAACTTCGGCACTTTCGTGGCAAGTCTTCTTCCATCTGTAGACTGACTGGACATTAAGGTTTTCTTTTTGGTCCTCCATTAATCTCTTCGGATCCTACAGGTTAACTCGTTTCACCGTTGTCATCCTACACACTTCGAGATTAAACCCTTCTTTGTTTTCGTGGTTTAAACGCGGTAGTGCACCGGTGCATTTTGCGGTTGATTTTAGAGAGTAACATACGGTCATCGATGGATTGGTCATAGTGGTCTGGTAGCATGGTTACACCGAATCCCCCTATTTGAATACTTTGGATTTAGAACTTAAATCATAACCTATTACACAATCACAATATTAACAAAAAGGACAATCATCCATCCATAAACGTCAATATTCCCTTCCGTTAATATTTGCACGCATAACGACGAAATTAGAAAATCAAGAACCAGGTTTTCATATAAGTCTGGAGATTAAGCATTAAAAAATCGAAGGTAGATGTCAGATCCATCTGAAGATATAAACTAAACAGACGAAATGTATTTTTACTAATAAACCTATTAGCTTAGGCATGAAGTAAATATTTATGAAGTCATACGTATGAAGTGAGGTAATGCAAAGCGAGAAAGCTAAAGTATGACTTAGGTCTGAAACATTTAAGCGTTTGGCCAAAATAAATCCCAAAAAAAGTAAGTGCCCCTTAATTAGCATTTTATATCCTCAATTTATCATCATCGTTTTAGCTAGTAGAGTAACCAGAGAGATATCAGTAAAAGCTTCTGCAAAATCTCCATTTAAAAATATACAATTTTAACCTCAATTTAAAATTATTAATTAAATCATTAGCAGGCTTTCTTTAAAGTAGAAGTTGGGAACTACTTTGAAAGGGAAGTCGGAGCAAAGTGTGCTCGAAAAGGTGAGAGAAGTAAACTGCTTTTATAAAATCAAAAATAGCAAGCCAAAATTTGTTAAAATTTTCTGAGACAAAACAACCTTTCGAACACACTATTTAACAGACGCATCCTTCTAAAAAAAGAAATGGAGAGGCGAAGGGAAAAACTTCTGGAAAACCAGGAATAAACGATAAAAAGGGGAAGCTACTAGCAACAAAAAACCACAGTGACGACGTCAAGGCGACAGCACTTTTAGACTGTGATGTAAATGAAATAGATTTTTATTACATGTATAGATGTTCTTGAATAATAAACAGGAATACAAAACAATAGTAAAATTAAAATGTTACTAGCAAATTTGTGTTTGAAATTGATTGTAATTTATGCCCACGGTAACGAACAAAGTGTTCATTAGCACATATTCACAATAACACCTAGTGAACATTGAAACAATGAAGACAAAGACAAACGGCGAATAAAATCAGTGTCTCCATAATTTTCTCACAGTGACTGATCTAAAGTAGTGAGTTACTGTGCTTCACTATTGATTTTATTAGAGCTTGCAAAATAAAAGCGTGTCTCATAATTTACTGTTGAAGTTTCAATGTACAGTTTACAGTACACAAATTATGTCATATATTTGTGTCTACTTACACTTCAAACGATCCGTGATACATAGTTAGCTTATTTAATGGTGATAATCACGGCTCGGATCATATGCAATTCGCATATTTTTTGCATAAATTGCATATTTTAGGGTATTTTGCCTAAATTGCATATTTCCATATATTTTGCATTATTTGCATATTTTGCAATTTTTTAGGGGTTTCCGTATATAACAAAAGCCATGTACTTGTTTCAATGTAAGCAACTGCTAAGGTAAATTTATAGGCCGTTCAAATGTAGCTGGCGGAAAGGAGATTCCAAATTACTGGTATTGTATAGTTTGAGCGCTTCACCCAGCTATAAGACAGTGCGCTAGACAGGGTGAGCTACCGCTGGGTTGTTGCCTCCTAGCTTTGTACGTGCTATACCTAAATGAAACTAGCAGTTAGTAGGTGAGAGTATAAAAACAAATTGTTGGAAGGGTTGTCGGTAATGGCGCTCTTTTCTTTGTACTTTACATCAAGGTAAAATAAATAGCAAAATGCAATTTGTAGGTATTGTATTAATCTAAAAAATGTGCGAATGGCAACAAGCCGCAGCCATGTCATCCTTCATAATACAATACAATATTAATCTAAAATTCGTAAGAACTAGGGTTTTAAGCTCCCCTATCATAAAAAAGGTGTCTAAATTCCAAATAATAACTGCAGAGTGTATTGAAAGGACTGACCCCCAGGTAATTTTATTCGTATCTTAAGTCTCGTAAGAAGACATTAAAGGGGATTAGGGCTGAATTATTTACAGGCCAGTATTGTCTAGAATTGAAATAATTTGTTTCTCTTATTTAGTTTGTTTGTGCTTATTGCATAGTGAATTTACTTCATCTACAGACAATGTTAGTGTAGGGTTGTTTTTATTATTTTATACTGTAAAAAAATGTGCTCCAAATTGCAAAGCTGGATACGGCCACACTCAGGGCTTTCCGTAGATGGTGACAACGTTTTTGTAAACCATGCGGGAAAGTCGTAAGTTACCTTTTATTTTAAGCAACTGATTTATTTTGGTTTTGTTTTTCTAACCTTCGCCATTAATCAGCCCAGTATCTATTTGCAAAATTTCCCGAAACATGATTTTAATACTCGAAAATTTTTGTCAAAATATTTCAGATAGTGATAACTCGATTTCCAATTAAACTAGAATCCTCAGTTTTGATACATAGTAAAACCCATATAAAGGCAGCATGGGTACTAGGTTTGACAAATAACTACAAATTTCCTTTAGAAAACCTCTTTTGTAATTTTGTTTGCAGAAACTACTTCGATTGAGTTAACTAAAATGGATCATTCAAGCGATTAATAAGGAAAAATACCTGCTACGTTTATGATTTGGCAGGTATATTCCTTTTGGAAATAAAAATACAATTTTCTATTAATTTGCAGTTTGACACACTGGGGACTTTTAGAAAAAAAATCCGAAACAAGCTTAGAACCCTTTCTGAATGCACATACCACAAGAAAAATGTCTTCCACACAGCCCCTAAGAAAGTTACAAGACTAGGAGAGAATAGGGTCCTGAGCGGAGAAGAAGATAAAAAGTAAATGTGAGCGGAAAGTTTGAAGAAACCAGCTTAGTTGGACCTCTATAATCTACCTTTTACCCATTTTGCAGCTATACTTCCTTGAAATACTGTTTACTTCGCCTAGAACACTTAATTCCAGCATGTCCCGCAACTTTTTTGGAGCTTGTTCCGAAATTTGTTTATTGTTTATATTGTCCTTGTTTATGCATTAAGGGTGGTTGTAGGCATGTAGAAGGGGTATTAGGGATTCCCCTCCCTCTTCTACATCCCTACAACGTGACGAAGCCCAGAACCAAGAATTTTTATTTACGTTTAAATTTTTACCTTATTTCATTTGTTTAAAATGTTTTTCCAAAAATGAATTTGAGGTTTAATTTCTGAACGTCACAACGTCTGGGTTAGACATATTTCCAAGGTAGAAAAGAACAGCCAGGCAGCCCTTAAGGCACTAAGTAGCCCACGGGTAAATTCCTGGCTGGTGAGTGAGTGCCGAGACGAGACGAGCGACCTGGCTGTGAAGAATGAGGTGACCCTCATCTGGGTGCCGGGTCACTCGGGGGTTAAAGGCAATGAAGAAGCTGACAGTCTCGCGAAGAGAGGGTCAGCAGAACCATTTATGGTTAACTGATCTACGGTCACTCTAGACCGGAGACAGAGCAATATAAAACTTCACCCTACCAATCGCTGTGCAGACTAGTTCAAGGCACAGTGATCTTGGAATGGGTGGAGTAAGACTAAGGGTATGCACAATCAACCAAGGGTTGCGGTGCTATCGGGGCGGCAAGGCCGCGGACGAGCCCTGAGGGAACAAAAAAAAAAGGTAGAAAAGAACAGAACAAGGCTATACTCCAGACTGAATTTATTTAGTAAAAGCCTCACGCGTTTTGGCCCATATATCTGGCCATCTTGAGGGGCTTCCTGAAACATTACAAAAGGTAGTTGTGTCAGAAACAAAGTTTCTGGTAGGTCGGCAAGTATCACACGATACAAGCTGTTACAAAATTTGAATTTGAGGTTGCCTTGTTTGTCTGTCTCATATAGGGAGCTACAATATGTTATAATTTAAAAAAGTATGGATACAGCAACAGTAAATAAGCGATGGAGAGGGTTTGGGTGCAGCAAGTACGTTGTGGTAGAGAATTTTCTTAAAAAGATTTCAAATCCGATAACTCAATTTCCCATTACGCTATAATCTTCAATCTTGAGCCATAGTAGAACCTATGTAAAATATCTTTTTTGTTGTTTTGTTTGCAAAAACTAGTTCAATTGGGTTCACTAAAACAGAACAATCCAAGCAATTAATAAGGAAAAATACCTGCCATATTGATAATTTGGCAGGTACATTCCGTTTGTAAATAATGATTTTTTTTCTGGAAAGCTTGTGCATTTTTAATTAAATTTACCTTACTAATAGTGTATAACTCTTATGAAAATTCACTAGAATAATGCACTTGCTGTGTCCCGAACTTTTTATTTAACGGGTAGTATATTTAAAGTGAGATTAATCTGGTTGAAATTAGCAAAGCGTTGGGGTAATCCATTTCTGTAGCCTAAACCACATTACGTCTAATAAAAGTGATGTAGACTTGAACCTACCCTCGTACAAATTTAAAGGCAATCAGAGAGGGTGTAAACAGAGGGATCGGGTTGTATGTTGACTGGCTAGCGGCATTGACCGTTCGACTTCTCCAGTGTGTATCAAGGCAGACCAATAAATTAGTTTTGCCATTTGCCGCCGCTTCCAGTTATTATCGCTGATGACCTGTTTACTGTGTAATGACCTAATTGGCACTCCCTGTTAATCTTCTAGCTATTTCATGTCCTGATGGTTTCCTTAACCTCTTGTTCGTGTTGTTCGTGTCGTGTTTGGAATCACTGGATTAGTGGGCTATTAGGAGAAAAAGAAACCGATGATAAAGTTTATAAAGAATAAAAAGCTTTTCGTCTGCGGGCTTTAGAGAACTGGTGATAAAACATTCACCTATTTACATAATGGGTTATTTGGGTTTCTGTGACAAAATTTTGTCAAATTAACACTGTTTTTAGTGAATTTTCTCTAAAAAATTCACTAATGAGGAGATCCCGACATTTGAATTTTGAAAAAATTTCTTCAAATGAGCGCTAATTATAATTAGGCTCCTCAGAACACATATCCGGGGTCAGTATATATATATATATATATATATATATATATATATATATATATATATATATATATATATATATATATATATATATATATATATATATATATATATATATATATATATATCACACCGATAACTCAAAAAATAATGGGCCGATTTAAAGTAAATTTGGTAAATACCTTCTTTTTGCAAATGGCTTGGATAAATTCGTTAGCCAGAAAAATCGGGCCAGGTTTTCCCGGAAAATTTTGTGTTTCCTTTCGAAAAAAAAAATATTTATCCGGAATTAACAAAGTAAGGGCAACCAAATTTGGTACGCGGATTTATGTCCTTATAGGTAAGTTACATACTGTAGGTTAAAAGACAAAACAGTTATAGGTATTTATAGAAAAATAAAATTGGGTTTTCCTCGAAACGTCAAAGTAGCGATTTAAAACGTCAAAATTGGCAACATTTAGGCAAAGAACTTGAATCTAATACGGGCTATGGAAATAAAATGTCCCAAGAAGAATGTTTTACAAACCCTGAAGTCTTAGTTTCAACCGTCATTGTCCTTCATTTTACTAAAATATTTCCAGAAAATTCATTTCAAAGAGACCATTTCTCTGATGCTTGGCAGTAACATTAGCTATAGACTTTATCGTTTAATGGTATATAATTTTTGTCGAATTTTCGCAAAATTCAATAAAGCTCAATATATCCGTTATTATACAAGATATGAAAAAGATTGGATATATTAATTATAGGGTGTCTTGAGCTACATCTTAAAAAAATATTTCTTCAGTCACAGGCTGGCCCATAAGTCGTTGGTGATACAAATTTTCTTTTTTCTTTTAGTGAATTTTTCTAGAAAAAATTCACTAATAGGGAGATCCCGACTTTTGAATTTTGAAAAAAATTTTGCAAATGAGCGCAAACTAGGACGCCTAGAACCCATATCCGGGATCAGTTTCAATTTATATATATATATATATATATATATATATATATATATATATATATATATATATATATATATATATATATATATATATATATATATATATATATATATATATATACATGTATCACACCTATAACTCAAAAAATAATGGGCCGATTTTAAGAAAATTTGGCACGTACCTTCTTTTTGTAAATGGCTTGGATAAGTTCGTTAGTCAGAAAAATCGGACGAGGTTTTCCGGGAAAATGTTGCGTGTTCATTCGAAAAAAAATTATATCTCCGGAATTAACAAAGTAAGGGCAACCAAGTTTGGTACATTATAGGTAAGCCACCTACCCAAATTTAGCTGTGTAGGTTAAAGGACAAAAAAGTTACAGACATTAAAAAAAAGGTTTTCCTGAAAACGTCAAAGTGGCTTTTAAAACGTCAAAATTGGTAATATTTAGGCAATAAACCTAACACCAATATGAGCTATGAAAAGAACATGTTTCAAGAAGAATGTTTTACAAAGCCTGAACTCTTAGTTTCAATCGTCATTGTCCTTCATTTTTCTAAAATATTCCCAAAAAATTCATTTCCAAATAGACCCTTATTCTGATGCCGTGGCAGTAGCCTTAGCTATAGAGTTTACTGTTTAATTATAATTTTTAGGATTAGTATATAATTGTTGTCGAATTTTCGTAAAAAGTCATTAAAGCTCAATATATCCATTATTATGCAAGTTACGAAAAAAAATTGTATACATTAATTATAAGGTGTCTTGAGCTACATCTTAAAAGTAATTCTACAATTACAGGATAACCCATAAGTCGTTGGTGATTCAAATTTTCTTTTTTTTTTTAAATCGGACACGCCTTATGTTATTGCATTTTTGCATTTTCCATCGAAATATAATACATCTTTGTAAAATAAGAAATTCGGGACGCAGCAGGTGCGTTATGGTAGCGAATTTTCTTTAAGTGCTTCAAATTTGAATAGCTCCTTTTGCTATTTACCTATAAGGTTGACCAGGAAACCAGTTTATTCGGGAACAATTTTGAGTTTACTTTGGGAAATCTTTGTGCATTTTCAAACAATAAAGTTTTTTTGATGAAACATGGCACATTGTTTCTATTATATAAATTATACCAAATTTGATGCCTGCTTTCTTAAAAAAACATATTTGCTATTAAAAACATTTTTATGAAAACTCACTACCATAACGCACTTGCTGAGTAAGGCCTGGCACCTGCGATGAGCAATGACAAGTCTTTCGGAGCACCCAATTCATCACACTACAGGTTTCAGCCTCGCGATCACTTTACTAACAAAGTTAACCTCATCGGAGGGGTGCAAAAACGGTAAAAACAATTTGTTCATCCCTCTGATGACACTGACTTTGTTAGCGAAAGATCGTCTAATCTAAAGACTGTGTTGTGATAAATTGTGTTCTTCAAATTGTACTTGTGGAAAGTGTTGCAGAAACAAATTGGTACGCCCCTGTCTCTTTACTTTCATTCGGTTGCACTATCATTTAAGTTTCTACCTGGAATTATTTATCTCTGGATTTCACAATCTTTTCCAATTTGCTGGGAATCTTTATCATCTAGCCGTCTGTATCGCATTAGGTTTACGCATGAACAATGCCATACAAAGAATACTTATATACCGTTAGGTTCTTTATTGTAAATAGCTTTAGCTGTCTTTGACGTATTCTTTAGATGCACCCAGTGGATTTTCTTCACTAGGAATAATGCTTTTACCTAGTTGGCCATTCTGTATTACTGACACTATGTTATGTCAATTACGTCACCTAGCGTTACGCGAAAGCTCGATAAAAGCCAGCCTTTTGCAAGGTACAAGTCAGTTCTACGTTCGATCTCCTCTTCTTAAATTCTTGGGACTCCCACTTTTCTAGTTAAACATCGCTCGCGTGTTTAAGCCAGTTCAGTGCTATAGTTCTACGCCAGATCTCATCTTCTTCGCTCTTTCTTCGCTCTTGGAACCCTAAGTTCAAATTCTTTCACTTAAACATCGCTCGTGTGTTTAAGCCAGTTCAGTTCAAGCTCCAATCTTCCAACAGAAATTCAGTTCGTACAGTAATACAGTGAAAAGTCAGTGTTTTCTTCGAAATTAGAAAGTATACGCGCAGTTAAATGCAACAGCAAGTAGATAATAAGATTGTGAAATCTCCTGAATAACCCATTAAATCAAGTGTAAAACCGCAAACTGTAAATAAATGTTAAGTTCAAAGTGTATATAGTAACAATACAACATATATAAATATAAAAAAGTGTATTATTGAAATCTTCTGGAATCCAGTGCAACTAGAGTTATAAATACAGTACACATACAGTCCACATCTTCAACATATTCTTCTTCCAACGCTAATTAGCAGAGCTTACTAGTTAGCGAGGGTGGGATCAATCCACCTGCAATACATTGGGGAAAGAAAACAAGCTCTTTCTTCCCCAGAAAGATCCAACTAAAAATTAGCGTTGCGAAGTTATATAATGTTTGGGAATAGAAAATTGCATGCAAATTTACAAAGTTGTATAGCCAAGATTATGGCATTACAAGCAACGAGCTCAGGATCAGCCTGAAGCAAATCTTTTCACGATAGACCCCAAAAAAGCATAAATCCTAACATTTACAACAATGATGTCCCAATGAACTTTAATTAAACCTGAGAGAACAGCACGAGGACTCTCAAGTCTAATAAAAATTCTCAAGGATACGATTCTACACGCATCCCGTAGAGTGTGTGTGTGTGTGTGTGTGTGTGTGACGTCAGATTGCACTGGCTGCGGTATGGTTACCATTGGTACATTTTAAAAGCCTTTTGTTACAACTAATATGTAAATTCAACAGTTCATATGCATTTTGTCATGGTGCATTAAAATTTGTTCCAACATGTAGTTTTGGATATTTTTTATTATATTTATTTGTATAATAATATTAATAGTGGTGCTTTTTATTCTAACTGAAGCTTACTTTAGATCTGGATACTACTTAAGGGATTTAGACAGGGACACATATTCTTCATACCAATGGGGCCTATCATGGCAACTTTGCTCTTTGACATACAGGAGGGCCACTAACGTCATGGGTACATATAAAGGATAGACACAAACGACACATAAACTTAAAGCCTAGTTTTTTTATATTTTTAGTTGGAGTTTTTTAATTAACCTATATATAAGCAAAAATATGTTTTTATTACTTTCCATCTCTGTGGATCGAAATCTCAATTGACACCAACATGTCACATCAATTGCAGAAGCGGCTGCTAAGAAATTAGGTTTCCTCTTCCGGGCTCGCAAATATTTTTCACCAGCTAATCTCTATACTTTATATACTTCACAAATAAGACCAAACCTCGAATACTGCTCCCACATCTGGGGTGCTGCTGCCGCTTCTACACTCTCTATCCTGGAATCAATTCAAAAGAGAGCTATACGTCTCATCGGTGACCCTACCCTCACCCAAAGGCTGCCATCCCTTGCCCACCGACGTGCCGTTGATGACCTCTCTCTCTTTTATAGATATCTGCATGGGCACTGCTCAGAGGAGCTTTCTTCCATAGTTCCTCCACCTGCTGCCCCCAACAGATCTACCAGGGGAACAGAGCGAATGCACCCTTTTACTGTCCAGGCCACCAGACATAGAACATCTTGTTATGCCCGCTCTTTTGTCCCGAGGACTTCCAAGTTGTGGAACTCCTTGCCGGCACATGTTTTTCCTTCTCCCCCGAACCTCCAAACCTTCAAGTTCAGAATTAACAAGTTGCCTCTTTCCTCCTTGTCGACACCCACGGTACGATAGTATTTAGGCTGTAAGCTCTCGTGGTGTGTTGTCGAAATTTAAAAAAAAATTTAAAAAAGTTGTAGAAGTTGTTCCAAATTAAAGGGTTGCTCATCGTCTTTTAAGTTGTGTATTCTGTTTAGGAAGTCATTTCTGTAATCCCATCCAATTGAGCATTCTAGTAAAACATGTTTTGCGCTTCTTTCTTCACCACATTCGCAATATGGGTCATTTTTAAGGTTGAGTTTGTGTAAATGGGTAGGTATCAAGGAGTGGTTAAATGTCAAACGACATATGCTAGTTACGAATCCTCTAGGATATCCAGCAAACCAGAGCTGGGAAGGTAACTTTGGTACAATTCTTTTATAAAATATACCTTTATATTTTCTGTGATAATCAGTTTCCCACAGCTGTCTTTGTTGTCTGAAAAATTAAGTTTTTATGTCTGTCCATGGACAGGAATATTCTAAAAGGTCTTCACAATTTAAAGCTTCTTTAGTCATTCTGTCAATAGTTTCGTTATTTGTAATCCCACAATGAGCTTTGATCCATGCAAATCTAACATCCACCTTCATATTAAAATTAAATACGGATAATCTGAATTAATAAATAATTGTTTTTATAGTTGTAGTCGAAGTACTTTAGTGAATCCGCAGAGCTTTTGCTATCAGTCAAAATTACAATATTTTTATTTCCAATATTTTTTGTATATTTTAGGACTTCTATTATAGCTATTGTCTCTGCTGAAAAAAATACTCCTCTTACAATGTAAACGGTATTTGAAATGTTTATTCAGTTGAGGATCGTAAACATCACATGCAGTTCCCTCCTTTGATTTAGAAGCATCTGTAAACAACTGGTAGGATGTCTTATGAAACTGCTCCATATCACTATTAAACATGGCGTTTCTTATTTGTGCCAAGTACTGGGAATAATCTCTTAAAATTGTGACTGTAATGTTTGGAATAGCAGATATAAAAATCTGATAAACTGGACATATGTTTAGATCTGTATATGTTCTCACCGGTTTGTTTAAAATCTTCATAACAGCAGACTAAAGCAGGGGATTTCTTTTTGACCCAATAAAATCCCATAGAGTGTACCAACCTATATAGGACAAACTAATAGACGTATCTACAAGAAAATATTATATATGAACACACATTGCACCTAGAAAAAATTACCCCCATCAGCACTATTTGAGTATCGTATTCGTACATGACACGAAATAGTCTTTGGCGACACCAACAACAAAAGCTTCTGCCTATAGAGAAAAACCTTCTAATTGTTTCAATAAAAGTGATGACGGTCTTCGACTCATTATATCCGCATTGAAAACATATGAGGTGACCAATCAATCAATAAACAGTTTTACTACCCTTTTATCTGAGGCACAAAATAGTTTTAATCCGCCGTTATTTCGGTACCTGACCTACCGATACCGACTCCGGCAGAAACCACACCAGAGACAATACAAAAGCAAAAGTGGCCGTCAGTTTGGCCTCAGGTTTATATTTGAACACACTCGGACGTTAGTGATGTTTTTCAGTTAGAATTGAGGAGTACGCAGATTATGGCACCGTAATCGAAGAACATCGGACCAACCTACTTTTATTCGCCGGTGTAAGAACTAGGCCGACTGGGGTCATAGATTTTTCCTTATCTCTCCATAATAAAATATAAATAAAAAATAAATTCAAAACAGGTGGAGAAGCGTTGAGTTTCAACAACGTTTGATCCAGTTTCGGTGCCTGGACTTGCTGATGACACTACTTTGGTAAAAACACATGCTCCGTCCAAACTTTATTATACATTACTGAAAATAAACTTAGAGAAAAAGGATTCACTAGGTGAATATTGGAACCTGCGATGAGCACTTATAAGCACACTTGAAGAACCCAAATCACCACAACACCCCGTTTTGAAGGCCTGTTAATAAGTCTAAGAAAATTCAGGCAGGCCACAAAAAAATGGCCAGTCTGAATTTTTTAGTTAACATGTTACTTAATTTTCCTTTAAGTAAAACTAGATATACCAAATAATTAAAGTATATTAAGAACGTGGCCGAATATAACGGATACACTGTTTGTCTAGTGGAGAAATTAATTAACAAAGAGAAATCAAAGAAAATGTTAGCGAATTCAATGACTTGTAGAAGAGAAAAAGCCAAAAAACATTGTTTTTTGCCATTTGAACCTTGAGTCACGAGATCTCTAGATAGCATTTTTAAAAAAGCCAATTTGCAATTTATATTTTCGACAAAAAATACTTTAAAAAACTTGTTAGGTAACCCAAAATACAAGTATAATACGGCCATAATGTCGGCAACTTATAAAGTAAGTTGTAAAGATTGTAATCTTAAATACGTCGGACAAACAAAAAAATCTATTGGAATTGGATTCAAAGAATATTTAGCATAATAAAGATACGGTACTACTACTACTAGACAGGTTTGCTATAATAATCGCCACGATAATGAAGATACTCTAAAATTAGTAAAAAATGTTAGACAACCAGGATAGCTAAACGCCTTTGAAAGTAAATATATTGGTAAATATAGTAATAATAAAAAGTGTATGGATCTCGCTCCGCCGCCTATGGGCAGTCTCCTGACAGATTACTTTACAAAATAAATACCAGCAGAAACACGAGCGATAGATAATAAAAGAAAGCAGATGTTTGCGCCATACGAAATATGTTAATTTTTGTGTCTTTGAACCTCCTTAAATCGTTAGTCAGCGACTACGTGCAGAAGAATATAAGTAGAGTTGTAGATATCAGATATTTAGAATTATTCATCCTCTAATGACGCGAACTTGGTTAGTAAAATGATTGTCAGATTTTTTTAAATGTGCTGTGGTGATTTGGGTCCCCCAAATCTGCTTATAGGATTTACTGGCAATCCATCTAAATTATAAGCTATTGTAAGCGAGAAGGGTAAACTGAAACACGAAATCATATATGTGAATTGTATAACTGTTAATAAAGAAATTAAATATCCGGGATTGAATTTTTCTGTGGCGGTTTTGATCAAACGGTTTCTGTACAGACGGCGCTCCACACTGCGACTCGAAAGGTGGAAAGGTCCCTACACAACAAGGAGGGCACATTACCAGTATTCTTCGATGTGGAGGGGGCCTTTGATAGGGCAAGCACGAATACGGTCTGTGCCACCCTACTGACCTTGAGAGGCCGAGGGCTGGACGTTGGAGTGACGGGCGGCTGGCCTCGGGACAGCTGCCTTTCACCTCATCTATAGTGTCCGGTCATGGACGGCCTTATGGAGCGGCTCTCCGAGAATGAATTCTACTCCCAGGCGTACGTTGATATTGCGCCGGTCTTAGTCACCGGCAAATTTCTCAGCGTCGTCTGTGCGTGCATACAAGTTGCTTGTAGAATAATTGAACGGTGGTGTGGTGAGCTGGGACTCTTCGTAAAACCAGCGAAGACGGAGATGATCCTATTCACCAGGAAGCGACATATGAAGGGGTACAGGGCGCCAGTGATGTTTGGCTTTAGCTTTAGTGCGGAAGGTCAAATATCTGGGGGTGGTCCTGGACTACAAAGTATCATGAGGGTCGCCAATAGAACGAGTAGTAAGGAAGGGATTAGCGACTCTCTGGCAGCTGCTTCAGGAGATAGAGAGGACCTAAGTACTTAATCCTCGGATCCTTTATTGGATTTGCACTGCGACCGTCAGGCCGAGAATCCTTTACGGGGCGTTGGTCTGGTGGTGTGTTGTGAACCAAACTGCTACCCAGAAGCTGGCCAAACTTCAACGGCTGGCCATCCTGGGTATCACCGGCGCTATGAGGATGACCCCCTCAGCCGCGTTAGAGGTCTTGGTCATGGACGGTCTCATGGAGCGGCTCTCCGAGAATGGCTTCTACGCCCAGGCGTACGCTAATGAGGGGCTGGTCTTAGTTTCCGGCAAATTCCTCAGCGTCGTCTGTGCATGCAAGCTGCCTGTAGCATAATCGAAAGGTGGTGTGGTGAGCAGGGACTCTCCGTAAACCCGGCGAAGACGGAGATGATCCTATTTACCAAGAAGAGGAAGGTAGAGGGGTTCAGGGCGCCCGCGATGTTTGGAAAACCTTTAGCTTTAGTGCGGGAGGTCAAATATCTGGGGGTGATCCTGGACCCGAAACTAACATGGGGGTCGCAAATAGAACGAGTTGTGAGGAAGGGAGTAGCGACCCTCTGGCAGCTGCGTCTTGTGATAGGGAGGACCTGGGGACTTAATACTCGGATCCTTTATTGAATCTACACTGCGATCGTCAGGCCGAGAATCCTCTATGGGGCGTTGGTCTGGTGGTGTGGTGTGAACCAAACAACCAGCAGGAAGCTGGCCAAACTCCAAAGGCTGGCTATGCTGGGTATCACAGGCGCTATGAGGACGACACCCTCAGCCGCGCTAGAGGTCCTGTATCAGAAGGGAGGCTATGGCGTCGCATCTTAGAATCCGGGACTCAGGTAACTGGTGCGGAGAGGGAGCAGTAATAGGGCATGCAAGAGTCGCCAAGGAGGTGGAAAAGGGAACTCCGATTTCCACGATTAAGGTACGGAATGCAGAGGACAACATTAGGTTGACTAGACCATATACCTTCAGAATCCCCAGTAGGGACCAGTGGAGGGAAAATGAGGTTGCGCAAGTTGCACATAAGATTTGTATCTATTGGTGTGCCTCAGGTATCGTTACTTGGGCCAGTTATCTTCTTAATTTATACTTCAGACTTACTCAGGTCACTGAAGGTTAGTAGCACAACATATGCCGATGATACAAAAATATATGGTGATCAAGTTATCGATGGCGTCACACTGCAGGAAGACCTGGATTTTGTCAATGAATGGAACACCGCATGGAAAATTCCTCTGACTTTGGAAAGTTGGGCGTGCTGAGGTGTGGAGACGACAAATCCTTAACGCTCCTATTATGTCGGCAGTCAGCTGGTCACCAAAGTTTCCACTCAGTCTGATCTTGGCATCATCATCTTGCCCAATTTTTCGTTGACTCCTCAGGGGGAACTAGCCTCCAAGACAGCCGATAGCGCGCTCTACCTCTTGAGGAATGTGTTTTCGCATCCTGATCTTCAATTCGCCGCCAAGCTCTATTCGACGTATGTGAGATATGAAGAGTACGACATACCGCTTCATGAGGGCCTATGTTGCAATGCTCTGCACCTTCACCTGATAAATCAATACCTAGAATGTTGGCGGATGAGAAGTAATTTGATCTAGATGTTTTTTATCACACACGATCTCTTTCCATTCGATGCGGTATCATTTGTGACTTTTGTGACAAAACTTCCAGCCTCCGGGAGCACAGCCTAAAGTTCAGTAAAAAACAATTTAGAAGATCTCATCGTCTGAATTTCTCCGCTGACTGAAACACTTTGCCAGACGACGTGGTCAGTGCTGCGAATGTGAATGTGTACAAGGGGCGCCTCGATTTGTTAAACTTTGTAATGAAGCAGGCATGTTTACTGGATTTATTTGTATATAAATCACGCTAAAGAAAATAGCATCAAAAGGCTATTAAATAGTAAACAGGCACGTCGAATGTGTTTGTTTACGTTAAATCATTTTTGTATTAAATGAAACCGCGCTGAAATAATATTGATATAAAAGTTCACAGCGAGCGTCGAGACACGAGCGAGTTTCTGGCCGGCGCATGGGGCCGGACTGCGGCGGTGCTGGTCGAGGGTCGTTGCCCGGGCTATAAATGGAGCGGACACAGGCCGGACCAAAAGGAGAGCGACAGCGGAGAGGCTAAGGAAAAGCCGTTTGCTGTACTCTCGCAAGCCGATCCAATAACCTCGGCGAGGTTGTTTGATCGACAACGGTAAAGGGAGGGGCGCGTGATGCCGCGAGCTGGCTGCGTGCGATATTGGAATGGTCGCATACTAGTCGGAGACCTTCCAGTCTTGCACCAGAGCTAGGAGTGGCAAGTCACGGCTTCTGGACAGGATTGTTTATTTCGCTTCGCGGATCGTGTATTGTGTATACCGTGTAGGAGAGGTGCTGTGCCGTTTGTCAGGTAGGCCTCTTCTGCGACTGTAGGATGCAGCTGGGTGCATCCGGGTTTTAGTTTCGCGGTGTCGAACTATGTTGTCGCGGGTATATACAGGGTGGTCGCTGTAACGCGACTGTAGTACGATGCGAAGCGTTGTCAGTTGAACATCCTGGACGTTCGGGACGAGTTAGGAATTGGGGAATAATTTCTGTCGCGTGCGTTGGTTTTATTTATGTACAGGGTGGTTGCTAAGACACGACTGTAGAATGGTGCGAAGTGCCGCTAGTCAAACACTCTGGCCGGTCGTGAATTAACTGAAGTAGGGAACAGGTAGCTTCGCGTGCATTATTATCGGGAAGAAGTATATACAGGGTGGTTGCTGCAATACGACTGTAGAATGGTGCGAAGTATTGTCAGTTAAACACTCTGGACGTCGGCTAAGGGAACGGGGGAGTTAGTTAGCTGCATTAGGTAAAGGGGCGCCTGGCTGCATTTCTGTGGAAGCGCATTGCTTGTGCTTTTCGATTTTGTGCGCCCGAATAACCTGGATACGTCGCTCGCTTGTCTCTGCATTCTTTTAACACGCTAATATTCATGCGTCCTTATAATGCACCGCCTGCTTCATTAATTTGACCCATTTAATGACGTAGCATACTTGTTTATTTGTGTCTTTTAATTGTTACTGCTATTGTTTTGCGCATGGTGTAAATGATTTTATTTTGTTATGATATTCGCACCCACGTTTCATATTTGTGTTTATTTGTAAATAAGTTATTTATTATACTATTTTAGTTAACGTTCGCCTTATTGACTGCACCTTAGTAACGCCTTTGCATTTTGCATGTTTATAGTGCTTTTAAGTAACTATATGAGTACTTGTTAGTATAGTATGTTTCTATTTATCTGCTCACATCTTGTTAGTTAGGAAAATAACCCAAGGTAAGTGAAAGTAAGTAATTAAAGCCTACTTAGCTTTCTTACATATACTGGAGTGACCGAAAACTGAACTCCTGGTGTTTATTTTCTCCACTTAAGCTACCACGGGACAAGGCTGTTATTAAACAGTAAATTGTAGCGTGTTACGAAGGCTCTAGCGGATGTCTTCACGGGGATCGTACCCCGTCCTGAATCTATGGAACAAAGATGGCGCCCGAGGAAAGTAAGTCATAGTAGTATGAAAGGTAAAAGGGTAAAGAACCAAAGAGTCAAGGATAACAGGTTACAAAAACTGGCGCCCGAGCAGGGACTTGATTTTTTGGTATTAGTGAATTTTCGTAGAAAAAATTCACTAATGGGGAGATCCCGACTTTTGAATTTTGAAAAAATTTTTGCAAATGAGCGCGAACTAGGACCCCTAGAACCCATATCCGGGGTCAGTTTCAATTTTTATATGTTTATATATATATATTTATATATATATATATATATATATATATATATATATATATATATATATATATATATATATATATATATATATATATATATATATATATATATATATATATATATATATATATATATATATATATATATATATATATATATATATATATATATATATATATATATATATGTATCACACCGATAACTCAAAAAATAATAGGCCGATTTTGATAATATTTGGCATGTACCTTTCTTTTGTTAATAGCTTGGATAAGTTCGTTAGTCAGGAAAATCGGACGAGGTTTTCCGGGAAAATTTTGAGTTTTCATTCGAAAAAAATTCATATCTCAAAAAGTAATAAGCCGATTTTAATAAAATTTGGCACATACCTTCCTTTTGTAAATGGCTTTGACATGTTTGTTAGTAAAGAAAATCGGACGAGGTTTTCCGGGAAAATTTTAAGTTTTCATTCAAAAGAAATTCATATCTCAAAAAGTAATAAGTCGATTTTAATAAAATTTGGCACATACCTTACTTTTGTAAATGGCTTTGACATGTTTGTTAGTCAGGAAAATCGGACGAGGTTTTCCGGGAAAATTTTAAGTTTTCATTCGAAAAAAATTCATATCTCAAAAAGTAAAGTCGATTTTAATAAAATTTGGCACATACCTTACTTTTGTAAATGGCTTTGACACGTTTGTTAGTCAAGAAAATCGGACGAGGTTTTCCGGGAAAATTTTGAGTTTTAATTTGAAAAAAATTCATATCTCAAAAAGTAATAAGCCGATTTTAATAAAATTTGGCATGTACCTTCCTTTTGTAAATGGCTTTGACAAGTTCGTTTTTTAGAAAAATTGGACGAGGTTTTTCGAAAAAAATTTCATTTGAAAAATTTTTTTATCTTAAAAAATATAAAATCTATGATAACCAAATTTGGTAGTTAGGTTTACGATATAAAAAGTAAACTATACACCAAAATTTAGATTTTTATGTTACAAGAAAAAAAAGTTATAATAAAATATTTTGTGCCAGATCATTTCTATGAAAATTCACTACCATAACGCACTTGCTGCGTCCCGAGCTTTTATTTCTAGTATAAGTAGGGTAAATATTTCCTGTAATATAAGGCAATTTTTTGTCCTGGTGGATTGTTGGGTCCTGCGGTGCAAGACAAAGGTGTCTTGGTTTTTACTTACTAAGGTGTACAGTTTAGCTAGATTAAGGATACATATTGTATAGAATAGTATATTCTGTGTTGTAGGGAACGAAAACACCCTATAGGTCGGGGTTGGTGCGTGCCCTGGAATCTATTTAGATTAAGGAATATTATTTGCTAGAATAGATTATCCTGTGTTTTAGGGGACGAAAGTGGCCTGTAGGTTGGGTCTGGTTTGTACCCTGGAGGTTGGAAATCTCCGACCTTGTCCAATATGGAGATCGAAAGTAAAGCAGAAAAGGAGGAAACGAATTCCGAGGAATTTTCATTAGAACCTGATGGGTTTGACAGTCGTACGAGCTGGGTTTACAAACTGAAGAAAACCGAGGTTGACGCTGAGCTAGCAAAGTTTAGGCTGGTATGCGCTGGTACGGTTGAGGATAAGAAGAGACTGCTGGTTCAATTTATAAAGGAAGACAGGTCGTCTCCGAATCCAGTAATGTTTCAGAACCCGCCTGTGTTTCCAAAACCAATGGATAGCACAACGACTAAACCGGTTGCTGAAGTGCCGAATGTGGCTAGGTGGAATATTCGCTTCGATGGGAGGTCTGATCCCGATACTTTTATGGAACGGTTGGAAGAAATGAGATCACTGTATAACGTGACGGCGGGAAACTTGCTGCGTGCGCTACCACTGCTCCTAGAAGGCAGATGCCTGTTGTGGTATCGAAACAACAAAACGTCATGGGCAACTTGGGAAGATTTTGTAAGAAGTTTTCGCAAATTCTATTTTCCCAGGGACTATCACATCAATCTGGAAGCAAAGGTGGGCAGCCGATTACAACATAAGCATGAGGGTGTTTTACAGTACATAACCGACATCCGTACTCTCATTCGCCGACACGGCAAGATGAACGCAGAGCAAGAGCTGTCGTGGCTATACAGAAATCTGTTGCCAGAATTCAAGCAGATGTTGTGGCAGAAAGACTTTACAACGGTGGAAGCGTTTGTGGAATCAGCTACGACGGTAGAAGAAGTCTTGAATGAGCTGAATAGTAAACGGAAGATGGCAGGTCAAGCGACGTTGGGGAACTCCGAGAGTTCCAAGCGTGTGACGGAGGTCGACCCGAGAATGGCGTCCCCGAGAAGTAGGACGGAGTCTTCGTCAGAGGTCGGACCGAAGAAGAGGGTTGCATTTACTACCCCGGAAAAACCAAATGGCAAAGCAGAATGCTGGAAGTGTGGGGAAAGAGGGCATTACCGTAGCCAATGTCCAGCTGTTTCCCAGACACGATGTGCCAGGTGTGGAAAATTGGGGGTGCTTACGAGAGATTGCACCTGTTCCTGGCCGGAAAACTCCAGAGGGGCCGTGTAGGCTTAAACCTATTGGCGGCCCCGAAAGCAAATAACTCGGAAGAACTCTGTGACCGCAAGGTGCAGAGTGCCGGACTCTGTGACCGCATGGTGCAGAGTGAAGAGGCAGCACATTCTGATCCAAGGACCTTTCTGTTGGTCCAGATAGAAGGGAGAGCCTTCCGTGCGCTAATAGATACTGGTTCGACAAGGACATTTATTGGCAACTCTGTGACCGATTGGTGCAGAGAAATGGGATTGGTACCCTGTAGAGAGAAGGGATTGTCTACTAGAATGGCGGATGGAACATCCACACCGATTGTGGAGGGGTTCCGGTTGAGTCTGGGTTTTGACTCTGGTTTTGTTTGGGCAATGTGCCTGGTTTTGCCGACTCTTCCAGTAGACATGGTGCTAGGGATGGACGTGTTGGGAGTACACGACCTGGTTCTCGATCTGAGAAGTGGCACGATTAAAATTAAGAATTTGGATACCATAACCCACGTAGACCGAGCGAAATGTACGAGTCAGGTAGCGTGTACCCAAGAATTGTGTGAACCGTCCGAGCAGTCAGGTTTGACGTCGGCAGAGCAGAAACAGATGAAAAGGTTTCTGGATGTTGAACTTAAAGCTTTCGAGAAGGTCAAGGGTACGACGACGCTGACAATGCATCGTATCAAGCTAAAGAAGACGACACCTATAAAGCAACGACACAGACCAATGAACCCGAAAATGCAAGAAATTGTGAATGCGGAGGTGGACCGTATGTTGGAGGAGGATATCATTGAACCATCGAATAGTCCTTGGAGTTCTCCTGTGGTAATTGTGAGAAAGAAGGATGGCAAGCCGAGGTTCTGTATTGATTTCCGCAAAGTCAACGAAGTGTCTGAGAAGGATGCGTACCCGCTTCCGCAGATTTCAAGCATTTTGGACAAGTTGAGAGAGGCAAGATATATATCTAGCCTGGACTTAAGGCAAGGGTACTGGCAGATACCATTAGAGCCGCGGAGTAGGCCGATTACTGCGTTTACAGTCCCGGGAAAAGGACTGTATCAGTTCAAGGTCATGGCCTTTGGATTGCACTCAGCTTGCGAAACCTTTCAGCGCTGTTTAGATTATGTCCTAGGTCCTGAGACAGACCCCTATGCCTTCGCTTACCTGGATGACATTGTGGTATTAGGAAGGACTCTCGACGAACACTTGGCAAACCTGAAAGAGGTGTTCCGTCGGTTAAGAGCGGCAAATCTCCAAGTTAACCCGGAGAAATGTCAGTTTGGCAGAAGGACGTTGAAGTATCTTGGTCACCTGGTAACGCCGGAAGGGATATGTACCGACCCTGACAAGGTTGAGAGTATTCGGCAGATACCCGTACCAGGAAACGTCCGGAAGCTGAGACAATTTTTGGGGATGGCGTCGTGGTACAGGAGGTTTATCCCGTCCTTTGCGCAAGTCGCCACGCCGCTGACGAAATTGTTGAAAAAGGGACATCGATGGAAATGGGAGAAAGAGCAAGAGGATGCATTCCGTGCTTTGAAGGGGAAGCTAACCGACGCTCCGGTTCTGGCTTGTCCTGATTTTACAAAGTCCTTTACGCTGCAGACTGACGCGTCAGAGCTAGGGTTGGGCGCTGCGCTTACCCAAGAGATTGACGGTCAGGAAAGAGTGATTGCGTTTGCCAGTAGAACACTAAACCGAGCAGAACGTAACTACTCTGTAACTGAAAAAGAGTGTCTGGCAATAGTGTGGGGTGTGGAGAAAATGAGGCCATATTTAGAAGGGTATCACTTTATTGTGATGACCGATCATCAATCGTTACGCTATTTGCACTCAATGCGTTCACCAGCTGGTCGAGTAGCCCGATGGAGTTTATATCTGCAACAGTTTGACTTCGAAGTGATCTATACGAAGGGAGCACATAACAAAGTTGCTGATGCACTCTCCCGTTCTCCGTTAGAAACCAAACGGAACGAAAGCGAGATGTGCATGACAGAAGCCCAGCAGAACGACAACTGGTATAGGAACAAGTTTGAGGAAGTAGCGAATCACCCAGACGCTAATCCGGATTATTGTATCCGGGAAGACCAACTGTATCGTCATTTTCTAGACCCACATGACTATGCAGAATTAGAGCTATCCGACCCGTGGAAGCTCTGTGTGCCACGCCAGCTACGCAGAAGCATATTGGAAGAGAACCATGATGCTGCAACGGCTGGGTACTTGGGGATTGCGAAGACAATTTCCCGGTTGGCCAGAAAGTATTACTGGCCGGGTATGTTTCGCGAAACAGCGAAGTACGTCAGGGGATGTCTGCATTGTCAAAATTATAAGCCATCCCGGCAGAAGACAGCAGGTATGATGCAACCGTCCAGAAATTGTGAGCCTTGGGAGACCGTAAGCATTGATCTCATAGGTCCATTGCCTAAATCCTCGAAAGGCAACTGCTCTGAGATCGTTATCCAGGATAGGTTCACGAAATGGGCGGAATGTCGTCCGATACGACGGGCGACGGCAAAAGCAGTGAGTAAGAAGAAGGTGAATAACCATTCACAAGGTGACAGCCTAGTTGCATTAGCAACGGGAGAGACACGATTAGGTGTGGATCCCGAGGTAGCTTTGCCCGTGAGTAAGGGAAAGCTGTGTTGGCGATGTGGCCAAGAAGGTCATCGACGGGCGCAGTGTAATGGGCGTCCGTGTGTGTTTTGTTCCCGCTGTGGAAAGCGAGGGACGTTAACTCGCCAGTGCCCATGCGATGAAGGGAGGCGAGTGTATATGGTGGATGAAACCGACGAACGAGGTACCGCTGTACCGGTCGTGTCGTCGCTTCCACCTGTACGGTCCGTTGGAATCCAGTGTAAATTACTTGTACCCAGGGAAGGAGTTAAGAAGACAAGGAGGCACCGTCCAGGTCGTCAACAGCGAGGCCCGTGCAGTCTTCGTATACTCTCCCCGCATCGCATCTCCTATCCTAGGAAATGAAGTGAAATGCGTGCATGTGTGCAAGTGAAAACTAGTGACAGTGATGGACAAAAAGACATAGACTGAAAACAATCTAGTGATTAGGTTAGTGATTAAGTAGCATTTAAGAAATAGACTGAGAACAATTTAGCAAGTAGGTTAATAATTATGTAGTATTTAAGGGTTTACTTATTTTAAGTTAAAGGTTTACTTATTATAATTTTAGGGTTTACTTGTGTTAATTTTAAGTTTTTTTTTTACATTCCTCTCTGGGTATCTAATTTGATTTAGACCAAAAGACTGCGTCTTTTTGGTAAGTGGAGGGAGTGTAATGAAGCAGGCATGTTTACTGGATTTATTTGTATATAAATCACGCTAAAGAAAATAGCATCAAAAGGCTATTAAATAGTAAACAGGCACGTCGAATGTGTTTGTTTACGTTAAATCATTTTTGTATTAAATGAAACCGCGCTGAAATAATATTGATATAAAAGTTCACAGCGAGCGTCGAGACACGAGCGAGTTTCTGGCCGGCGCATGGGGCCGGACTGCGGCGGTGCTGGTCGAGGGTCGTTGCCCGGGCTATAAATAGAGCGGACACAGGCCGGACCAAAAGGAGAGCGACAGCGGAGAGGCTAAGGAAAAGCCGTTTGCTGTACTCTCGCAAGCCGATCCAATAACCTCGGCGAGGTTGTTTGATCGACAACGGTAAAGGGAGGGGCGCGTGATGCCGCGAGCTGGCTGCGTGCGATATTGGAATGGTCGCATACTAGTCGGAGACCTTCCAGTCTTGCACCAGAGCTAGGAGTGGCAAGTCACGGCTTCTGGACAGGATTGTTTATTTCGCTTCGCGGATCGTGTATTGTGTATACCGTGTAGGAGAGGTGCTGTGCCGTTTGTCAGGTAGGCCTCTTCTGCGACTGTAGGATGCAGCTGGGTGCATCCGGGTTTTAGTTTCGCGGTGTCGAACTATGTTGTCGCGGGTATATACAGGGTGGTCGCTGTAACGCGACTGTAGTACGATGCGAAGCGTTGTCAGTTGAACATCCTGGACGTTCGGGACGAGTTAGGAATTGGGGAATAATTTCTGTCGCGTGCGTTGGTTTTATTTATGTACAGGGTGGTTGCTAAGACACGACTGTAGAATGGTGCGAAGTGTCGCTAGTCAAACACTCTGGCCGGTCGTGAATTAACTGAAGTAGGGAACAGGTAGCTTCGCGTGCATTATTATCGGGAAGAAGTATATACAGGGTGGTTGCTGCAATACGACTGTAGAATGGTGCGAAGTATTGTCAGTTAAACACTCTGGACGTCGGCTAAGGGAACGGGGGAGTTAGTTAGCTGCATTAGGTAAAGGGGCGCCTGGCTGCATTTCTGTGGAAGCGCATTGCTTGTGCTTTTCGATTTTGTGCGCCCGAATAACCTGGATACGTCGCTCGCTTGTCTCTGCATTCTTTTAACACGCTAATATTCATGCGTCCTTATAATGCACCGCCTGCTTCATTAATTTGACCCATTTAATGACGTAGCATACTTGTTTATTTGTGTCTTTTAATTGTTACTGCTATTGTTTTGCGCATGGTGTAAATGATTTTATTTTGTTATGATATTCGCACCCACGTTTCATATTTGTGTTTATTTGTAAATAAGTTATTTATTATACTATTTTAGTTAACGTTCGCCTTATTGACTGCACCTTAGTAACGCCTTTGCATTTTGCATGTTTATAGTGCTTTTAAGTAACTATATGAGTACTTGTTAGTATAGTATGTTTCTATTTATCTGCTCACATCTTGTTAGTTAGGAAAATAACCCAAGGTAAGTGAAAGTAAGTAATTAAAGCCTACTTAGCTTTCTTACATATACTGGAGTGACCGAAAACTGAACTCCTGGTGTTTATTTTCTCCACTTAAGCTACCACGGGACAAGGCTGTTATTAAACAGTAAATTGTAGCGTGTTACGAAGGCTCTAGCGGATGTCTTCACGGGGATCGTACCCCGTCCTGAATCTATGGAACAAAGATGGCGCCCGAGGAAAGTAAGTCATAGTAGTATGAAAGGTAAAAGGGTAAAGAACCAAAGAGTCAAGGATAACAGGTTACAACTTTTTAAACTAAATCCATAATAGACTTGTTCACATGTTTATTCGATTTTACGGTTTTTTTTTTCTTATTAATCTATTCAATCACAATAATTTCACAATCTGTAGCAAAATATTAGTTCTTCTATATGACTCTATTATGTCTGTACCTACTGGTAATAATAACTTAATGATAATATTAACATGTATTTATTATCAAGATTTTTTTTATTTCAACAACAACACACCACGAGGGCTTACAACCTAAATACTATCGTGGGTGTCGACAAGGAGGAAAGAGGCAACTTGCTAATTCTAAACTTGAAGGTTTGGAGGTTCAGGGGAGAAGGAAAAATATGTGCCGTCAAGAAATTCCACAATTTGGAAGTCCTCGGGACAAAAGAGCGGGCATAAAAAGATGTTCTATGTCTGGTGACCTGGACAGTAAAAGGGTGCATTCACTATGTTCTCCTGGTAAATCTGTTGGGGGCTGATGAACTATGGAAGAAAGCTCCTCTGAGCAGTGCCCGTGCACATATCTATAAAAGAGAGAAAGGTCACCAACGGCACGTCGGTGGGCAAGGGATGGCAGCCTTTTGTTAAGGGTAGGGTCACCGATGAGACGTATAGCTCTCTTCTGAATGGAGTCCAGGATAGCGAGTGTAGAAGCCACAGCAGCACCCCAGATGTATATATAAGGTATAGAGATTAGCTGGTGAAGAGTAATTGCAAGCCCGGAAGAGAAAACTAATTTCTTAGCAGCCGCTTCTGCAATTGATGTGACATGCTGGTGCCAATTGAGATTTCTATCCACACAAATGCCATCAAGTGAAAATGACTCATTATTTTGAATAACGAGGTTATTTATT
Source organism: Tillus elongatus (assembly GCA_964006375.1). NCBI lineage: Eukaryota > Metazoa > Arthropoda > Insecta > Coleoptera > Cleridae > Tillus > Tillus elongatus. The sequence continues at coordinate 159,744,332 of OZ023264.1, read as the reverse complement.
GTGATGGGTCTAGGGCTGGTGTATCTCTTATGAGAAATAAAGCAAGGCTGTTATTTGGTGGGGTTGAATTGTACAAGATTTCTACTTCCCCAGTCTAATAATTTTTGGAGATCCACGGAGATAGAACCCTCCATTAGCCTGCCTTCCTCGTCTAATTGGGTTAAAGATACAGGCTTAAAATATTGTATATTTGAGTGGAGGGTGCTGTCGTACGCGTAACTGTGAACTGGGTTGGATGTGCTAGAGAGGAGGTCATTGATGTGGAGAAGAAACAAAGTAGGGGCTAAAGCTGAACCTTGAGGGACTCCTGCATTAATTGGGTACAGTTTAGAGGAATGGCCATCCACGACAACAGAAATTCTCCGGTTGAAGAGGAAATTTGTTGTCCACGTATACAGTTTTGGTGGTAGACCATAGGCCGGTAGTTTATTAAGCAGCGCTGCTTTCCAGACCTGGCCGAATGCTTTGGATATGTCTAGAGCGACAACCTGGGATTCACTGTGTAGTTCCATGGACTTGTTCCAAGAATGGGTGAGAAAGGAAAGGAGGTCGACAGTTGATCTGCGCTGACGGAATCCATACTGCCTGTCGTGGCTTAGACTGTGTTTTTCAATAAACTTAAGTAATTCTGTGTTTATATACTTTTCCATCACTTTAGAGATAACAGAAAGAAAAGCGATAGGTCTGTAGTTGCTACGAAGCGCTTTGGATGCTTTCATGGGGACGGGTTGTACTCGCGCCGTTTTCCAGTTACTAGGAATTATGCCTCTATTGTAATATATCTGAAACAGACGAGTCAGGGCAGCAGCAAGTTCTGATGCGCATTTTTTGAGAACAATTGCTGGGATCTCGTCAAGACCAGAGGCTTTCCTGGTTTTAAGAGAAGAGAGCATCTTTCGTACCGTTTTAGTTTTGAAAGTGATATCCGTCATTTTATGCGGGATATTGGGGACTGTTGGTGGTTGAACATTTGGAGGTCGGTTGAGAGTAGAATTACCGGCGAACAACGAGGAAAAAGTTCAGCCTTGCCCAGGGCGGTAGAAACAATTTCATCCCCTGAGACAAGAGATAGGAACGTGCTCTTGCAGAAATTATTCCCAATAGATTTAGCAAGAGTCCAGAAGGGTTTGCTGCCGTTGGAGCTTAAGAGGACTTTGTTTTTGATCTGGTTATTAAACGAGTTTTTTGCCTCAGAAAGAATGCGGACATAGCTGTATCTTGCGTCGTTAAATGCTTGACGGTTTTCTTGACTGGGATTGTGTAGAAGCTTTTTGTGAGCTTTGAACTTTTCAAGTCTGGCCTTGTCACAGGATTTAGAGAACCAGGGCTTTTGAGTGGCTGCAGAGGTTTTCTGTGTACGTGGAATAAATAATTACATGCCAGCTTGGATAATTTCGGTGACGTTTTGTGAGATATCAGAGGGGTCAGGATGAGAGATAGACGCCCATGGAAACGAGGAAAAGTTATATAAGATATAATATTTATAATTGTGTTACCTCTCGTTAGTGTTATTTTGTTGAGGCAATAGCGTAATATTAATAATTAAAAATGTCTCTTTGTGTACAATCCATATAATACGAAACGGTCTGAAATAAGCGGGCAATATTTTGATCATTTTATAAAGATAAAATGCAACAACAAAATAAAGGCAGCGTTTAAATTTGTCTTGAATGTCGCCCATTTAATGCAACGATAATGAGTTTACTAATTACGTTTTTGTTTTGATTTAGCAGAGACAAAAGCACCTTCCTGAATTTCATTTCCATTATTCCAATTTCTCTTTATACCAGTTTAATAAACACAGGCCCTTTATTTCGTTAGATTCGAATGCTTTTATTAATTATAATCGGAAGTAAATGAGGTCGATATTAATTATAGATACCGCTTTAGTATTTTCTTACTTTCAGATATCCTAAATTAAATTGGAGTCTTTTAGCCAATTTTCATAGAAAAAATTTCCTATTGGAGGGTTCGCGAATTTTTCTTTTCGAAAATTTAAATTAGCGGAAGCCAGGATTCCTAAAACGCACATCCAAAGTCGGTTAATATTTTTATATTTTTATGCAGTGCGAAACAGCCAAATGGAATAAATTCAGTAACTAAATTTTTAATAATAAAAAAAAATCCCGATATAAGGCAATTTTGTATTGAAAAATGAAATCCTAGAAACGTGAAAATTTTACCCCTCAGTCTCTGTTCAAAAATGCCACTGTTTTTTAAGTTGTTGCAAAACCTAACAGCAAAAAAAGGTTCGGGACGCAGCAAGTGCGTTATGGTAGTGAATTTTTATTAAATGCTTCAAGCTTGGATAACTCAATTTTCTATAAACTTGAACAGTTTAATTGTGGGATGTGGTAAGACCTTTCCCAAGGCATCCTATCCGCCAATTTTCATTACAATAGCTTTGTAATTTTCGGAGAAAAACATTTTTTTGAAAAGAAAGCTGAAAGTTTGAAGAACTCAATTTTATATAAACTCAGAAAGTTAAGTTTTGGTACGTGGTAAGGTCTTTCTCAAGGCAACATATCCTCCAAGCTTCATTAAAATAGCTTTGTAATTTTCGGAAAACAAATTTTTTTTGAAAGAAAACTCAACATTTTCCCGGAAAACCTTGTCCGATTTTCTTGGCTAACAAACTCGTTCAAGCCGTTAATAAAAATAATAAAAAAAAGGCACCTGCCGAGTTTGATCAAAATCGATTAATAATTTTTTGAGTTATTGGTTGGATACATATATATATATATATATATATATATATATATATATATATATATATATATATATATATATATATATATATATATATATATATATATATATATATATATATATATATATATATATATATATATAACATTGCAACTGACCCCGGATACGGGCTCTAGAGGTCCTAGTTCGGGCTCATTTGAAAAAAATTTTGCAAATTCTCACCATCGATACCGATCTTTAGAGAATACTGCTAGATAAAATTACAAATTATATATATATATATATATATATATATATATATATATATATATATATATATATATATATATATATATATAAATACTACAAAAATAGCAACGCAAGAAAATATTTGAAAATCCGAATTTTCTCATTGAATTCAAACACCACTATTTTCCTGTCATAATCTGTGACGTCACGGGACAGTACAATATTCAACAATGAGCTTTCTTCTCTGAGTTTACATCCTATGTTGCAAGCTATTGATTGAATCTTGGTTTCAGCACGTGATTTCATTTGATAATATGGAAAATAAAGCTTATGTAAATACTGTATAGTATCAATGTGTAGAGATAAGACTACAAAAACTCCAGAGAAACTATTTTTTATTGTTCGAATTATAAAATAATCGTGCAAAGTTATAGTGGGATGAAAAAAAAAATCCACAGTTATCTGAGAAAACCGCCTTATATTGTTGTGAAGACCATTTTAATGTAAGGACCTTCTCATTTTCACAATGAATATTAGTTAAAATTATTATCATAAGTTTTTTTTTTATATTTCAACAATACACCTCGAGGGCTTACAGCCTAAATACTATCGTACCGTGGGAGTCGACAAGGAGGAAAGAGGCAACTTGTTAATTCTGGACTTGAACATTTTGAGGTTCGGAGGAGAAGGAAAAACATGTGCCGGAAAGGAGCTCCACAACTTGGAAGTTCGGGACAAAAAAGCAGGCATAACAAGATGTTCTATGTCTGGTGACCTGGACAGTAAAAGCGTGCATTCTCTCTGTTCCCCTGGTCGATATGTTGGGGGCAGCAGGTGGATGACCTATGGAAGAAGGCTCATCTGAACAGTGCCCATGCAGATATCTATAAAAGAGAGAGAGAGAGAGGTCATCAACAGCACGTCGGAGGGCAAGCGATGGCAGCCTTTGGGTGAGGGTAGGGTCACCGATGAGACGTGTAGCTCTCTTCTGAATGGAGTCCGGGATAGCTGGTGCTGTATCCATATTTTTTTAAATGATAAAATATTGTAGCTCCCTATGTGAGACTGATAAACAAAGCAACTTCTAATTCGTTTTTGGAAAAATATTTTAAACAAAGGAAATGAGGTAACAATTTAAACATAAATTGAAAATCTTGGTTCGCGGCTTTGTCACGAGGATCCTGCTCCCCCTTATACATGCATACAACCACTAACAATGCATAAACAAGACCAATATAAAAAAAATTCTTCGGAACAACCCCTAAGAAATTTGCGGAGTCTGCGATGAATAAGGATTCTGGGAGAAGAAAACAGAACTTTAAGGAAGTATAGCTGCAAAATGGGTAAAAGGTAACTTATAGAGATCAAACTAAGCTGTTTTTTCGAATTTCCGCTCACATTTTCTTTTTATCTTCTTCCCCGCCCCTGGTCCCGTAACTTTTTAAGGGGTCGTTTGCAAGACATTTTTCTTGTAGGACGTGCATCCAGAAAAGGTTCTAAACATGTTTCTGATTTTTCTTTATAAAAGTCCCCCCGTGTGCTAAACTGCAAATTTACCAAAAATTTTATTTCTATTTACAAAAGGAATGTAACTGCCAAATTATTATAGTGGCAGGTATTTTTCCTTATTAATCGCTTGGATAATCTATTTTAGTCAACTCAACCAACCAGCTTCTGCAAACAAAATAACAAAAATAAATTTGTAGTAATTTTTGAAATCTAGTACCCACGCTGTCTTTATATGGGTTTTTTTATGTATCAAAACTGAAGATTCTAGTTTAATGTGAAATTGAGTTATCACTATTTAAAATATTTTTACGAACACTCGCAACCGCAACGCAGTTCTACACCTAAACTCTTTTCAACACTTATTTACTATTACTGAATCCATAGTTTTTGAAAATAAAATAAATATAAACAACACAAAATTTTGAAATTAAAATTTTAATAATTTACACTAGCCATCGGATTATATATGTAATTTAAACTGCTTTATGATATTATGTGGTTTTTTTACTTTAAATGTTCTACAAAAAGTAAAATCTAAGAGTAACTAAAACCATAAGTACCTAGGTACCCTAGGTATTATACTTATATTAGTTTAAGGTAGGTATATTTTTTCTTGAAATAATTTGTTCCACTCTGGTAATATAGTACATACATGCATTGATTAAGAACCTGAATCTGAGGTACATAACCACTTTTTTTGTTTGATTGGATGTTAGAATCATAATATACTACAGTCACAGACGATGGCCGAAGGCATTTGTTAAAGTGATGTTAAAATTAACAGTTGGGTTACTATTTACATATTATTAGTATTAACCTTAGAATATAGGTAGTTGTTTTATATTCTGAGATTCTAAGGTATTAGCGGAGTCGATTTCGAGGTTGTGCGCAGCACGTACACGTTTCTCTCATGACATCTGTCAGTTAACAAATTACAAATAGTGGTGTTTACAGATTAAACTAGAGAGATGGAGTTGGCTTTTAAACACCATGAACATAGGAACCTTCATATTTATACATAATAAAACATAGTTCTAGATTGCTAGATTTTTATTTATTTACATTTTTCTGATATCTGCAGGTTCAGACTACAAATTTATTGAGAGTTGTCGCAAATGGCCACCCTGCCGATTATTTATTAAGACATATTTTCGTAGCCTGTCCGTTTAAAACTTAATTTGGAGATTTTTTTTGCAATGGCAGCGAAACACTGATTTATCTGTTTGACCGTGTCTGACATTATAGGCATCCATTCAGAGGTAATTTCAGGTCATATCGTAGATTTTTTACTTTTTATTTAGTTGTAACTTAAGATCTGCTAAACCAATTAGGTTCAAATTTGGTAAGTAGGCCCACTTGTACAGTGTGTACGTGGTTGTAAAGTTTTAGTTTAATATTTCTAGTAATTTATAAGATACTTCGTTTTCAAACAGTTTTTTGTTTGCTTTTTTTGCTAAAAATATTTGAGTGTCAAAACTGTATAACGAACTCATCGAAGCTATTGTTACAAAGCACTTCAATAGACGTAGGTGCGGTGTTGCCACATCTCCAGAATTTCCCCAACATCTGAGAATTTTTGCACAATCTGGCAACACCGCCTCCCCACCCCCTGGGGGTGCCTGGGGTGACCCCCCTCAGGGGAAGTCTCAACCCTCTAGGACCAGAAATAACGAAGTTACCAACTTGTACCCCGTCGGAACGGATAACTGAGGTCTGCACATTCTGAACACCCTGTATACACACCCTGTATGCGCAGAGAACCCTTACAGCCTGTATACGCAGAGAGATCTTATATTACGAGAAACACCTCTTGTGTAACATAGGAGTGATGACCACATTTGGATCATCCTGTATATGCATCCCCCTGTATACACACGCCGATCTGTATTCACAAAACCTTCTAGCAAAAGAAGGTCCTGGAACATTCTGGAATAGAACGCTCGAGAACAAACTGGAAGGTGCGACGGCTATATAAAGATGGAAGTAAGCCAGCGCAGGCAGTTCAGTTAGAGAATGTGGTAGTGACTTGAAGAAGCAGTGTAAAGTGTTAAGAGAGTAGCTACTGTAGTACCAGTGTAGAGACTTGTGTGCAGATTAGTAATTGTAGACAGTAAATTAAGTGTTTTGTGAGAGAGACATTCTAGAAATTTTATTGTATCCATATTTAGAGTGTAAATAAAGTTGTTTTGTTAAAATTTAAAGTCTCACTTATCCAGAACCCGGAGAAAACGCAACAATTTGGTGTCGGAAGTGTGGGATAAGTGAGTGAAGAAGTGGACAACTAAGCTAGCTGTAAATGGTAAACACTAGATCGACTGACTACGACGAGATGGCTGAAATCAAAGCGTTGATGGACTTACTGAAAGAACAACGCGAAGAAGACTACAGAAGACGGCAAGAGGAAGAACAGAGGCGCCTCGAAGATAAAGAAGAGCTCAAGAAGCAACGCGAAGAAGACAAAGAAGAACTCAAGAAGCAACGCGAAGAAGACGAACAACGACGACTAGAAGAAGAAAGAAGACGGCGCGAAGAAGACGAACGACGACGACAAGAAGACAAAGAAGAACTCAAGAAGCAACGCGAAGAAGACGAACAACGGCGCGAAGAAGACGAGAGAAGGCGACAAGAAGACAAAGAAGACCTCCGAAGTATGTTCCACAATATGAGAATCTATGTAAAAGAAGAAATTGAACAGATCAATGAACAAATAGAAAAGGTGAACAGTAAAGTGGAAAATGCAACAGAGGATTGGAACAAACGATGGGAAGAAGTTGAAGGGTTGAAAGAACAAATGAAGATGATGATGAAAGGCACAGAAGTCAGACATAGAGAACTGACAGAACAGGTGATGGGCCAGACTGATAGAACTCAACCAAGAGGAGTTACTGGAATGTCCCCAGTTCAAAATCGTACGGAACAAGATATGCCAATCGTGCAGCAGCCTCATGGAACCTTGAAGCCGCCGACTTTTGACGGAGAAACATCGTGGCCCATGTACAGGAGGCAGTTTGAAGCGGCAGCTCTCAGCAATGGGTGGAGCGAACAACAGGCACCAACTGCTCTAATTCTCTCGCTTTGAGGTAAAGCCCTAGAAATCCTCCAGAACATCTCGGAGTCGAAACAGCAAAATTACTTAACAGTGATACAGGCCCTAGATTTGAGATATGGTAACAAGTACATGAGCCAGGTCTACCAGACACCCCACCCCCTGGGGGTGTCTGGGGTGACCCCCCTCAGGCGAAGTCTCAACCCTCTAGGACCAGAAATAACGAAGTTACCAACTTATACCCCGTCGGAACGGATAACTGAGGTCTGCACATTCCGAACACCCTATATACACACCCTGTATGCCCAGAGAACCCTTACAGCCTGTATACGCAGAGAGATCTTATATTACGAGAAACACCTCTTGTGTAACATAGGAGTGATGACCACATTTGGATCATCCTGTATATGCATCCCCCTGTATACACACGGGGCCGATCTGTATTCACAAAACCTTCTAGCAAAAGAAGGTCCTGGAACATTCTGGATTAGAACGCTCGAGAACAAACTGGAAGGTGCGACGGCTATATAAAGATGGAAGTAAGCCAGCGCAGGCAGTTCAGTTAGAGAATGTGGTAGTGACTTGAAGAAGCAGTGTAAAGTGTTAAGAGAGTAGCTACTGTAGTACCAGTGTAGAGACTTGTGTGCAGATTAGTAATTGTAGACAGTAAATTAAGTGTTTTGTGAGAGAGACATTCTAGAAATTTTATTGTATCCATATTTAGAGTGTAAATAAAGTTGTTTTGTTAAAATTTAAAGTCTCACTTATCCAGAACCCGGAGAAAACGCAACACTATTAACAAAATGAAGGCAGTTGTCAAATTTTGTTTCCATTGGTGAAGTATTTTTTGAGTTATCGGTTGGATATATATATATATATATATATATATATATATATATATATATATATATATATATATATATATATATATATAAACTTTTTTACTGACATTGGGTTTGGGTTCTAGGGGCCCTAATACGCGCTCATTTGAAGACTTTTGGAAAATGTCTCACCATCGATACCTCTCATCATAAATGAGTTAATTATTGGCAAATTATCTAATTGCGCCTGTTAAAAACCATTCTCTCCCATTCTATTACGCACACTTTACACTATTCAACTAGAAGAAACACAATACATGAATCAATTTCACTACTTAGTTGAGAAACAAGCTACCATATTTATCATACCATAAGGCAAATGTAAACACGATATTTATTTACTATCCATCTACGTCACGACCAACAGGAGAATCGTGGTCACATGATAATAATTCGAAATTTTTATATCCTAAAAGTCTTCTTCTGTCCACTATATATGTTTTTAGGTATTTCACGCGTGTAGTAATGTTATATGTATGAAAAATTATTAAGTAAATGTTAAACTAATGTAATGAAAAATCCATGCAAATTCTCTATCGCATACACAGCCATGTCATGTAATAATAATAATAATAATAATAATAATAATAATAATAATAATAATAATAATAATAATAATAATAATAATAATAATAATAATAATAATAATAATAATAATAATAATAATAATAATAATAATAATAATAATAATAATAATAATAATAATAATAATAATAATAATAATAATAATAATAATAATAATAATAATAATAATAATAATAATTATAACACCACAGTAGACACACTCCGCACCCAGAAGTCTCAGACTTGTGCGAGGGGAGCTTAGATACACATATAGGCAAAGGACACTACCCATAACTCATCAGAAGCCGGCCTTTCTACATTTGAGTGAAAAAGATCGACTGTTTGAATACGGGACTCGAACCCGCGACTTGCTATTCTGATTCTAGATGCTACTGACCTCGCAAACTGAGCTATTCGGTCGGTATTATATATGTTATGAAGTCCAAATAGACTTTCAGTGTTGAGTTTTGCTTAAATGAGGAAGGACGAGTAAATGGAAAAGAGATAATTCACTTTAATAATATTTTGTTGCATTTGTAAATGAAGCCCCAATTCCCTGTTTTACGAACATACTTTTACAACTCACAAACAAGCTTTTTTTAATTAAAATACACAACACGATGATTCAAAAATATTTACAAGGTAAAATTAAAAAGTATGATTTCACAAGCAATTACTGAAAGCCTTTGGATAAAGTCAGGCCTGACTTCAAAGGTGTATATTTTTACGATATAATTTTTCCGACAATTTAGTATTTGTTTGAGTTGAAGCACCACGCTGTTTACCTTTGCACTTACATTTTGGATGAATTATCGCCTAAGCCATAAATTTATCTGCTAAAACGACAATTTGAAAGAGCAGATACGTGATATATAATTATTTTTAATGATAACAACCTTAAATTATGGTTAAACACATAAGAGGGTTTTGAAATGTTTGTACTCAAATTTATGCACATATGGCGGATAATTTTTATTAATACAGGGTCTCATATATATATATATATATATATATATATATATATATATATATATATATATATATATATATATATATATATATATATATATATATATATATATATATATATATATGTGGAGTGATAAGGATAACTGGGGAAAAAATAAATAACCAAAAAATATTTTAAACAAAAGTTATTAGGGTTCGCGGTTGTTGTTCCAAGTGAGTGGATGTCTGCCGGCAGCTAATAATCTTATCGCTTGCTGATAACTGACTGCAAATAATACATTGAAATCAAGTAAGAATACTAATTTATTTCTACGGTAGAATTAATATATTATATTTAATTAATTAAATCACCCCTAATAACTGACTGTTGATTAACAAGGAAGCGATATGCTCCCAAACCAACAAAACTCATCACATAAAATATCTACAGATGTAGGAATCGGCACTACTCAAACATCACAAAATACCGCAACCAATCATACACCAATGTTAACGATTAACAGTGAAACTCGCAACAAAGTATTGATGATCAAAATATGATTGACTAAAGAGACAGCTCTCCTCTATCAACCCCTTCGTGGCAAGAAATTAAAAAAAAAGAAAAAGAGTCTGTAACGCACCCGAACAAACTCCACGAAGGCCATCATTTCCAAAGACTTACAACAGATTCTCATCTCTAACTACAGCAGATGAAATTAACATTAATAACTACGACTCTACATAGACGTTAAAACAGCCCAAACCCCCCACCTATTTTTATCCATGGAGTAACAGATTATAATAACATGAGTAACTTTCTATCAGTCATTATAGCAGAAGAACAATATTACTCAAAGGCGCTAACAAACAACACTGTCAAAATAAATGTTTATACATCTGAAACATATAGAAGACTTGTGAGATATCTGAGAGACGAGAATATCGTATTCCATACTTACCAACCCAAAGAAGAAAGAGCCTATAGAGTGGTAGTAAGATACTTACACCACACGACTCCAATTAACAAAATAAAGTAAGATATTCAAAAAGCTGGCCACAGAGTGAGAAATATTGCCAAATAAAAGTATATATAATTTGCAATTCATATGTAACAAAAAAGTCGGTATAGAACCTCCACAGAAAATACGCGAAATAGTTCAATGTGCAAGGTGCCAAGAGTACGACCATTCGAAGACCTACTGTAATAAACCCTTCATTTGTGTAAAGTGCGGCGAACAACACGACAGCAAAATGTGCACGAAAAAAAGAGAAGCTCTAGCGAAATGTGCTCTTTGTGAAGGTAGCCATCCAGTAAAAGGTTGCACCGTATACAGGGACCTCATAAAAACCAAAAACCCTAACCTGACTAGAAGATACCCCCAAAAGCAACATAATCTAACACAATCTAACCGAAAATTAAGACGTTGTTCACATAGTTATAGAAAGTGTTTGGACATTATATTTATACAATTATCAAGTTGCTTTAAATTGTTGGTGACAAGCAGTCAGTCATAAATAATAAGATAAGTTTGTAAGTAAAATTGAATATACAGTTCACAGATCTTTGGAATTTTTGTATAGTTCTTCGGCTCATACTGTTAAAGTAAGCAGCTCGTACAGAAAGTTTTCAAGTTTTAGGATATTAATCGATTTCAAATGAATGGATTCAATTAATTGGTTTATTTTGCAAAAACCCAAAGTGATCTAGACAGGGGGCCGATATATATATATATATATATATATATATATATATATATATATATATATATATATATATATATATATATATATATATATATATATATATATATATATATATATATATAAACATATAAAAATTGAAACTGGCCCCGGATATGTATCTGGGGGCCTAACTAGCGCTCAATTGAAGAAATGTTTTCAAAATTCAAATGTCGGGATCTCCTCATTAGTTTTTTTTTTAAGAAAATTTACTAAAACTTAGGTTGTGATTTAGAAGAAAAAGATTCTGTCCAATTTGAGGCATTATAAATTTAAAATTTCATAAATATTAATTACTGTTTTTAATCCTTTTCAAAATAAACCAATTAATTGAATCCATTCATTTGAAATCGATTAATATCCTAAAACTTGAAAACTTTATGTACAGGACTTATTTCCAATGCCACCACCAATTTCATGAAGAAAGTTCCAGGAAAACACAATCTCCTGCTAATGCAAAAGGCGGTGGTCCTGAGCACGGCGCATATAGTACGAAAAATACTGATACTTCCTGCATCCAGATGCAGAAGCAACACCCTAGGTGCACGGAGTGCACTCGGTGTTGCTCAACTCATGTAGAATAATCGTTAGAATGTACTAAGTGGAATCTCTTATAATAATAATAATAATAATAGTAATAATAATAATAATAATAATAATAATAATAATAATAATAATAATAATAATAATAATAATAATAATAATAATAATAATAATAAAAATAAAACTCCGCCATCGCAGGTCCCAATCCCGGGTGAGAAAGGAGGAAGGGGTGGAGTAACAACCACGTTAAAAAACCAGTGTCCGTCTGGCCCGGACGGTAGCACCCTGTAAGGGCCCCTGGTTAGGGCCACAGGTCTGTCTGGCCGGTGGGTATACTGTTTCCAGCAGTGTGATCATTGAAACTCGTAACGACGTAGACGATACAGCCAGCGACGTCATCTGTCCGCTGTTATATTTACCCTCTTTTTCCTTAACCATGTTACCTTACTCATTCCTTCATCCCTACCTTGACCACTAGGGTTAATTGGTGGCACACCCTTGGAAATCGAGCAAAACGAAAGCCTCGGAAAAAGCCGAGCGCTGGACATGATAGCATGCGGGACGTCGGTGGCGGGGTGCTGATGAGGCGGGCCCCTGTTATGCAAGAAATTACAGCCCAAAATCAACAGCAAGAGAGCCTAGTAAGACCAAGAGCTCCACCCACTGAGGATGCTGTGCAGGAAAATCAGCCAGCGCTCACCCAGGTGGGATTAACAAGAAGGCGGATGAAATGGACTATGGATATGAATGAAACCATCATACGTCTTTACTACAAAGTAACACAACTCGGACAACCGACGACCGGATATAGGCAACAACTTCACACCGAATTTCTCAGAATGTACCCACTCAGGTGACTCAGCAGAGAGTAACGTATCAATATCGTGTCATACTTAGCAATAATCTTATTCCACAAGCGAAACTAAACACCATCTGAAAGGAAGTTGAATATGAAATTACTAACATAGCGGTTACGGAAAATAACTAGATCCTGATTGATGGTAATAACCTGCATAGATGGGACTTCCTTCATAATGCTGGGACTTATGCTTTTTGAGGTGGAAATCATTATTTCCCTGTGTAAAATGTGCATGTACGTCAGATCTTTTAAGGTATTTCCCTTTATTTTTATAAATATACGTAAGCAATCGTAACAAATAAATGAATGTGACAGTTAAAATCTGATTATACCTCCTGAATACCTCCCGACAAAAGCAGTTATAAGGTAAGTTAAAAACAAGTCTGACAATCCTTTTCTGCATTATAAAAAGTCTCCTGATATCAGTTACCTGACCCCACACCACTATGTTTTAGCTTAAATGCGTGTATACCATTGCGTAATAGACGCTCATTAAATTTTTAATGTTAAGACTGTCCTTAAGGTTTAGAATTGCAAAAAATGCACTATCTACCTTGCCGCAGAAATATTCCAAAAATTTTACCGCGCTCTCACCCCTGCTGTTGTGACCATTGATGGAAAGCTTCAGATTCTGGTGGTTCTCTCTAGGGTGTCCAACGACGCTTTCTAAAAAAAAAACAGTTTTTTTAAGTTGATAATTCATTTATTTCTGTAACACCACTGGCAAAAACTCTGCAGAACACTGCTTCCCCTGCCTCTACTTCATCAGCATCGCTCCCACTAATAACAATTCAAGTGTCATCAGCACACATAAACACCCTGCCTTCACTGATATACTATGGGAGATCGTTAACGTATAAAAAACAAACCAAAAGGCCGATGACACTACCCTGTGGAGCAGCAACAGTAGGCCGGGCCGAAATAATTTTTTTTTTAAATTGCTCTGGCGCTACTGTGGAAACGTTGTGGATGTCGATAAATAAGACACGGAAAAAAACTCAGCTGGCTAAGTTAAAATTTAACCGGGCCCACGGGCCTTTAAAAAGGGCAGTTTTTTTTTTCGTTGCGCTACCGAAAAAATTAATCTTTATGTACTTCTTAATACCCCTAAAAAAAAATCAAGAACCTACGTTTAATTTTAGCCGGCCCCATATCGTTATTTGCATACTTACTTATAAGCCGGACCTGCCTAGCGCACGAAACAGTATGATATGGACCGCGCGCAGCTATCTTACGTCATCTGGCCTTGAGAATAATTCAACTACATAGTTTTCAACATGCATTTTGTTCGGTATTTATTTAGTACTGGCGTGACTATCTTTGAATACGTGTCGTTCGTTACGTTAATTTGATTCTTAGTTATCGCTTTTAGCGTCTATATATTTTTGTGCATTTTTTTATGAGTGGTTTACAATGCCTAAACATTTAGTAAAGACAAGAACAAGTTCAACTTGCCCAATATTTGGTAGTGCCAAGGATATTTCTGCGGAGGTATACAAATCGCCGACATACGAAGATGTTATACGATGTTATATTGCTGTTAGATTGGCATTAAAGGGCGGTGGTAGTAAGCAACCGCCGGCTGCAATAGTGGCCAAATCTGTAGCAACAAAAGTGACAGAAGTTTGGAACCGTGCTTCTTTACCGATTATTAGTCATGAGCGCATCGTAAAACTTATCCTAGCTTACAACAGCAAATATCAAAACCTTATAAAGCCTATCAAGGGAATAATGTCACCATTTTTACAAAATAAAATGAATCAGTTTCAAATAAACTCCAAAAAGCTTTTTGATATATGTTCTTGCAAATGTGTAAATATGGAGCTTTGCAGTTGCGAGAGAGCTAGAAAGGTGCCGACTTTAGAATGGTCGTTTTTAAAGGATCAAAGATTTGAGCGAAAAATGAGAATTGGTGGAATTGATAAAGTTGTTACAGCACAAACACGAAACAAAATAGCAAGAAAAATTGCGGATTGCAATAGATATAAGATCTTAGATGAGCCAGTTCCAAGCACCAGCGGAATTAAAAATGTTTGTCAATTAAATGAGAACAGTTTGGAAATTTCCAGCTCCGAGGAGTCCGAGGGTAGTACAACCAATGAAAATTTCGAGCTATCCTATTATGAAAAAAACAAAGAGTTACCAGAACCGAATACTCAAAACCTGAAGAAAATACACCTACAAAATACGGCTAGAGTTGCAGATCTAACAGGATCATCTAACAGAACTGTGGCTAAATTGGTAAACGCCGTTTTCGAAGATCTTAGTGTTATCTCAGCAGAAAATCCTTCAAAAGTAGTTGATAAAAACAAGATACGCCGCGCATTACATAGAAATAGGCACAGACAGCAAGAGCAGAATTTGGTTAATAACAGTACAATTGATGGTTTATACTTTGATGGGCGAAAGGACCAAACTTATTCACGAGAAAGTGATCGACGTATTATTATTCAACAGGAGCACATCTCAGTTATCCAAGAACCTGGAAGTAACTACTTTTGTCATGTGTCGTTAAAACCTCCTGTATCTGCTGTTAATATTGAAAACGGACTTCTGGAATGTTTAAATAAGTATAAAACAAATATTGACAATTTAACTGTTATAGGTTGTGATGGAACTAACGTTAATACTGGTTGGAAAGGTGGAGCCATTAGACTTCTTGAAACTCATCTTAATAGGCCACTTCAGTGGAGTATTTGCCTTCTGCATTTTAATGAATTACCATTAAGACATTTATTACAGTCTTTGGATGGTGAAACTAAAGGACCATCTAGTTATTCTGGTTCCATTGGCTTACTTTTAAAAAATTGTGAAACTTTGCCTTTGGTCAGTTTTAAGTCAATTAAAACTGAACTACCAGAAGCGACCCAAACCGATTTAAGTACCGACCAAAAATATTTATTTCAAATGTGCTGTGCAATTCGAGACGGTAATTGCCCCACCAACTTAGCTACAAAAGATCCTGGCATAATGTCACATGCCAGGTGGCTAACAACGGCAAACAGGGTGTTGCGTTTGTACGTCTCAACCATTAATCCATCCTTAAACCTGCAGATTTTAACAGAATATATCATGAAAGTTTATTCCCCTGTGTGGTTTGCGATAAAAACAAAACCACTAATTTATGATGGTGCAAGGCATTTGTGGAGAGCCATTAAAGCATCCAGAATTTTTTCGGACAGTGTAAAGAAAGTTATAGACAAGGTGTTTCAGGACAACGCTTACTTTGCTCATCCTGAAAACGTTTTATTAGCGATGCTTACAGACTCTCGCCAACATATTCGTCAATTAGCTGTAAGAAGAATTGTGAAAGCAAGATCTCTCAGAGGCAACAAAGATGTTAGATATTTTAAAATTCCGGCTATTAATTTTTCTTCGGAGGACTACACAGAAATGATTGATTGGCAAACCTGTGCTTTAAGTGAGCCACCATTAACAGCGAGTCTTTCAATTGAAGATTTTGAAAAAATTACAGATGGAGAAAGACTTCCCAGCTTTAAGAAATTTCCCTGTCACACGCAAGCAGTAGAGCGATGCGTGAAAATTGTAACCGAAGCTTCTCAAAAAGTGTGCGGAGACGAAGAAAGAGATGGTTATATCCGCTCAAAACTAGAAGGGAGAAAACTATTGCCTTCATTTGAAAACAAAAAGCAATATTTTGAAAACAGGAAATGTAACTAAAATGCACTAAAATAGGGTGGCAGGGAGGGAGGAACTCGATGTGCAGACACCTCCACGCGGTGAGTTCTGGGTTGACTTAGTGCTTGCCACTTACAGATATAATATTTTTAAGCAGGTAAAGATTAAGTCAGGCAAAGAGCTGCACAAATAATAAAAATTCAAATTTTTTATTGAAATATTAATATTCTAAACACCATGGGGTCGGCTAAACATTTTTCGATTAAGTTTATATGTTATAGAAGTAAATAGAGGCCCTGAATGAATATTTTTTTTGGTAGCGCGAAGTCAATTTTGCCAAAAAAAAATTTTTTTTTTTTCACCTTTAGGTCTAAATGGGGGCGGTCAAAATTTGTCCTAGATCATCCAGTTTTTAACAGAGTCAATATAATACCCATTCACAGCTTTCCACAACTAGCGCGTCAATATTTTCAAAAAAAAATTAAAAACGGCTTATTTCGGCCCGGCCTAACCAACAGCTATATCACACTCCCCAGATTCGGTGTCTCCCAATTTGACATACAGTTTTCTGTTTGATAAGTACCAACTAGATCATTAGCAGCGAATCTAATTTATCTGCTACAAAATTGATATCGTCGGTATCAAATGCGCAAGAGAGATCAAAAAATAGTGTGACAGCACTCTTGCCATGGTCCAATCTATCCCCTGTATCCTGTACATAATCTATTAAAGCTGTTTCCGTTGATAGGCTCTGTCTTAACCCATGTTGGCAAGCATTGACGAGATGATGTTTGTTTAGAAATTTGCTTATTCTGTTACATATCACTCTTTCAATAATTTTGGAGAGTACACTTAGGACATATATCGATCTGTAGTTTTCCAAAATTTCCGGATCTCTTATTTACGTATACTTTGAATATAATATCCTGGGCATGAAGCCGATCTAAGGTATCGCGCAAATAAAAACGTTAGTTGAAATATACCTGGATAGCGCCGGGGACATCGCCTTTGACTGCTAAGCAGAAGGTTACGCGATCGAATCCAGCTTGAAGAATGTATGTTTCCTATGTTTTATTTTGACATTTGGACAAACAATAGTTACGCTCTGGACATGATCTCATATTTATTTTAACGCCTAATTAGGTTTGTTACCTTTGTGTCTGAAATTATAAGTTTGTTATTGTTGATATCGAAAAAATCGGTTTGATTGGGTTGACTAAAACGAAATCATACTGACGATTAATAAGGAAAAATAACTGCTGCATTTATAATTTGGCAGATACTTTACTTTTTCTAAATATGAATTAAGTTTCCTTCTGGAAATATTTTGTATAACTTTAATGGAATTTGTGATAAAAGTTTCTTTTAAAAAGACACTATCTACATATATAGCAAAACTTAATTCTTTAGCTTCAGAGAAAATTGAGTTTTGAGCATTTTTCTCAAAAGAAGTTGGAACGCAAGATTTTTTTAATAATACAGAGATACCGATGGTAACACTTTAGAAATAATTCTTCAAATGTGCGCGTACTAGGACCTCTAAAATCAATCTTCAAAGTCTGTGTAAACTTAAAGTATTAACTTTATTAATATGCCGTACAATAAAAATATACAATTTTTATGAAAATTCGCTACTATAACGCACTTGCTGCGTCCCGAATTTTTTTAATATAAAATAGGTCAGGAGGTGAAGGTTATGTGCTGTGATATGAACTTGCCTATTGTCTAAGACCATCCAGGAAAGAACGCGGATTCGTAACAAACCCCTCTACACTTAACACTTAAAGGATGCGGTTTTTCCCTTAAACGTATTTTTTATTAAAAGCCGCAAGCAATGGTACTAACAAAGCAATTCCTTAGGAGCAAGCGCAACAATAATATCGATAGAAAAAGGAAAGACCTTTAACTTTACTCTTGTTGTCTAGGTCAATAAGAAGGACAGTGGTAAATTCGTTTTCTGTAAGGGCGACAGCTCTTTTTTAACTAAAAGCCTGACGGTTAAAACCGATACAAACTCAGACCCTTACTGTTTTTTAGGATAATGTCGTTTAATTGATTATCTGAGGAAGTGAGCCTCGTTGCAGTAGAATTCCAAATACTGTTATACCAGTTGGGCCTTACCAAAGCATTTTTATTATTTTCGACGTAATTTTAGAATTTTGAAACCTAATGATTACCCTTCTTCTTGTCATGAAATACAGCTGATACTCAAGCCTCAATTGAGAAATATAGAAGTATCCCTTTTTACTTGCAATAAAATTTTAGTTGAAGATGTATATATATGTGCTGGAATTGGCTACGCTAGTTCACATGATAATCAGCACATTGTTTAATATTATTTCTGAACGTCATAACGTCTGGGTTTGACATGGTTAAAGAAAATTGAAGGCTTTTACTACCAGACAAACTGTTTATTCTCAAAACCCTACGCGTTTCAACATATTAACGTTCCATCTTCAGGGGTTTAGACAATTTTTCCTGTCTCAATCACACAAAGATACTGTATGAAATGTCAAAGTTTGGCTTTTCATCTATTGTACTGAAGACCTCGACAACCTTCCATAAGTTTTGGTAACGTCAGCCAGCCTCGCTGAGATTATATTATTTCTAAAAGTCATAACGTCTGGGTTTGACATGGTTAAAGGAAATTAAAGGCTTTTACTACCAGACAAACTGATTTATTCTCAAAACCCTACGCGTTTCAACACATTAACGTGCCATCTTCAGGGGTTTAGAAAATTTTCCTGTCTCAATCACAGAAAGATACTGTATGAAATGTTGTCAAAGTTTGGCTTTTCATCTATTGTACTGAAGACCTAGTATCTTTCTGTGATTGAGACAGGAAAATTTGAATAAACCCCTGAAGATGGCACGTTAATGTGTTGAAACGCGTAGGGTTTTAAGAATAAATCAGTTTGTCTGGTAGTAAAAGCCTTTAATTTCCTTTTACCACATTGTTTAATTACTGTAACCGACTTTTATATGAGTTGTGCTTATTCCAGATGTAATGCTTCAATCTTGCCGGCATCTTAAATTAGATCTATTTGTTAAAAGCAGAAATATTTAAAAACACCAAATAAAACAAGTTAACTAAAACAGCTTTTTTTTGTAAAGGTTGCATATAATTTGTTACCCTAAGCAGTTTTTTGACAAGATCTATCTAACGATCGTTCATTTTTCTAGAAATACCAGAAGATGGGCCAGTATTAAGAACTGAAGTCCAGAAAGTAGCACCCGGGGCAAAAATCAGAGCCAACTGTACAACACCCGGCTCCTACCCACAGATGAATGTTACGTGGTTCGTCAATGATATTGAGGTAAGTTTCACAATTCAGTTTTTAATCCATAGTATTTTAGATAAAAAAATAACCGGTGTTTATCTTACGCATTACTTTGAGGTTTATTGCAAGGGTTCTATGTTATTTTTTCTACACAAAATCACTGAAAATGTAATATTTCTTTAAAAAATGTATCTGAACGGGGAAGAAAATATAATATATTTTAGCTACTACTACTACTACTGCGGTCGCGGTGGAGGGACCGATATGGCCCACTCACATACAAACCTAACTACTACTGCTACTGATAAAGAGTGTTCCAAAAAGGTGGTGCCAAACTTAAAGACGTTATAGGGGTCATTGTGGTGAAATTTTTTTACCTATAAACATCTATTCAAAAATGAGCCATTTTGGCTCTTGAGTATTTTTTGTTCAGCAAACTTGATTATTTGATTGGATTAAAAAGTGATAAAAGGACTAGAAATAAAACTAACACTCGTTTGTCTTCTGGTAAGCGTTCATCAACTGCATTTCCTACGCTTGCTGTTTTTTCTTTCAATTATAATCTTTATTGCATCAATTTGTACAGTGTAGTGCACAAATAAGCTGGTAGCTGGTGCTTGCGCATCTTTTACAATTGAATAAGTCGATCTGAACACTTGAGAGTGTCAAAATAATTTGTCATTGGAAAAATTACTTTAATTCCAGTCGTAATTATGTGTTTCACAGCTGTTTCATTTATATTTACTTTTGTGTAGTGAAAATGGTTAAATTTGCATTTGAAAAGTATGCAGACATGCATCTTATATAAAACTTTTTGCGTTACCCTTGATAAAAAATAATTGGATATTGAAGTCTTTTAGTATTGACGAGAGAACATTACGTGTCTGAACAAAAATTACTCCCTAGCCGAAACACCTTATTTTCATAGGCAAAAAAATTTCACAGCAATTTCCCCTATAACCCTTTCAAATTTGGCACCACCTTTCCGGAACACTCTGTATAAATATTGATAATAAATATGGAGCGCACGAAAATATTCCCCTTACACTAGCACACCTTATCGAGAAGTTGGTAGATGTTTGGAAAAGGTAGTTATATTCGTCTCTTTTACAACTCTAGTGTAAGCAATTAAAAGTCTGGATGCAGCAAGTGCGTGTTAGAGATCTACACTTTGGTGTACAGTTTGCTTTTATGACGTAAACCTACGTACCAAATTTGGTTACAATAGCTTTGTTATTTCGGAGATACAAAAAAAAACAAATTTCTCCGGAAAACATAGTCCAATTTTCCTGGCTAACAAACTTCTTCAAGCCACTTACAAAAAGGAAGGTACCTACCAAATTTCATCCAAATCGGCCCATTATTTTTTGAGTTATCCGTGTGATATATGTATGTATATACAGGGTGGCGCATTGAAAACGAAACAGACCGATTTGGGTCCAGAGATTTTTTTTTTAAGAAACGCTGAAACACGTCAATTTTAATATTGAGGGGGACATGTTTTGACATATAACTCAACTTTGTCACATAAACCCCTTAAGGGTGGTGATAACAACCCTTATATTTTAAATAGGGAACATGGGTCGTGTGTTACATCATTTGAACGCTCTTTCTTTTCTGAATTCAGCACACTAATTTGTTGGAAGTTTTATCAACTCGTTTAAAAATTATTCACAGTTGAAGATGAAAAAACGCATTTCACTCATTCCCATAAGAAATGTGCTGATAGTCAATGCTTGGTTGGTTTGTAAACAAAAAATTGACTATCAGAACATTTCTTATCGGAATGAGAGAAATGCAGTTTATTATTTCAGTTTATCGGTGGGTGTGATACCTGATAGTACTACCGAAAATTAATTTCACAATGGTGTATTCTGTAGAAGAAAGAGTTGAAAAAATTACTCTTTTTTACAAAAACGAGGACTGTGCCAACCGTACCGCAAAATTTTTTAATGAACGACATCCGAACAGACATGTTAAGAAAAATACATTTTGGAGTTAGTTGCAAAGTTTCGACAGTTGGTTCAGTAGCCAACAAAAAACGGGATCCTGAACGTGAATTTCCGGTTAGAAATGAGACTACTGAGCTTGAAGTTTTAGGACAAATTGCTGCAGACCCAACTTTGAGCACGAGAAAATTGGCCACTGTTTCAAACTCCAAAGGAGAACTATTCAGCGAATATTGAAGCATTATAAATTTCAACCGTATAAAATTCATCTTGTACAACAACTGAATGAAGATGATTGTGATCGGCGGCTGGAGTTTTGTGAAGTAATGACTGCACGAATAGCTGATAACGGGAACCTTCTGTTCAATATCTGTTTTTCAGTCGTCTTTATTAAACTCTACAGTCAATCTTCATAATTGTCGTTATTGGGCAGATAATAATCCAATAAATTTTCACGAAGTCCACACTCAAACTCCACAGAAATGGAATGTCTGGACTGGCATTTTTGGAGACCGTTTAATCGGACCAATTTTGCTTGATGGCAATTTGAGTGGCGAAACGTATTTGGAGTTACTAAAATATATCGTTTATCCTCTACTAATTGTTGAAAATGATGATCGCTATCAAGAAAATAAATTAGTGTTTTAACAAGATGGAGCTCCTCTGCATTGTTCACAACGTGTTAGGAAGTTTTTGAACAGAGAGTTTCCAGGGCAATGGATTGGGCGTAGAGGTGCTACTGAGTGGGCCCCTAGATCACCGGATTTAACTCCTTTACTCTTCTTTCTATAGGGCCATTTAAAGAGTAGAATTTACGCAACAGAACTGGAATCTCTGGAAGGATTACGATGACGCATTGTTGAAGAATGCCGTCTAATAACTCCACAAATGCTCTGGGCGCAAATCGGTCTGTTTCGTTTTCAATGCGCCACCCTATATATATATATATATATATATATATATATATATATATATATATATATATATATATATATATATATATATATATATAAACATAAAAAATTTAAAGTGACCCCGGATTCCCCATTGGTGAATTTACGAAAAATGAAGGTGTCCACCTATTACAAAATATTTTAAAGGTAGTAATAACCACAAGTGCCTTACTTAATCATACACCTGAGTGTAAACTTGACACAAGCAGACCAACTAAGATCATCTGCTCAATTATAATCCACGTTCCTGTGCATTTGACACAACGTAATGATAAATTAGAGCATATCAACACCCCATTACAGAATAATCATTACGTAGCAGAAACGGCATCAAATACAACCGTTGACAAGATTAGAGTTATCTGAAATATAAGGAGATAATTAACAGTTGGAATTAGACACTAATTTGCGTAATAAATCTCATATGTTCTGCTCTCTAGCGCAGTTTCTAGGTGTAGGAATTTAACCCGTTAAAACAGCATATACATTTCCACAACCACCTGGTTAAATGTAATGTATATACAAACATTATGTTGCTGTTATCACGTGATAAAATATTACTATAGTTTAAACGATTTATAGCAAGTTTTGAATAAATAATTGGAATAGAAATAGAAGCTCTTCTTTAGGAGGTGGCATGTTTCTAGAGGAATATATATTTTGAAACTGTAGATAATGTGTGCACATTAAGGATTAACCAGTCAAGTAAAATTTCATTTAAATAATTTTTTGAAAAAAAAACTGCCGATAATAATAATAATAATAATAATAATAATAATAATAATAGTAATAATAATAATAATAATAATAATAATAATAATAATAATAATAATAATAATAATAATAATAATAATAATAATAATAATAATAATAATAATAATAATAATAATAATAATAATAATAATAATAATAATAATAATAATAATAATGCAGAACAAAAAGGATGCGCCAAAAACACGTAAGCTGCAAAGAACATCTACTCACAAGCAAAATGCTGCAGAAAGATTGTAAAGAAAGGAAGAAAAACATGTCAGTAGCCTGGATAGACTACAGAAAGGCGTTTGATAAGGTCCCGCACACCTGGATCATCGAAGCTCTGAACATCTACAGAACACCCTCAACCCTCCTATCCTTTATCAGTAAGACAATGAAGACCTGGAATACCGACCTGTACCTGAACTCAGAAGCAAAGAGCGACAAAAACAATTGAAACAACATCACCATCAAAAATATAAAGATAAGAAGTGGGATATATCAAGGGGACTCATTATCACCACTGCTCTTTTGTGTCGCTCTGTTCACCCTAAGCTCCATCCTCAACAAATGAGGGACAGGATGCCATTGTAAAAATAAATGCGAAAAAGTCAGCCACCTGCTCTATGTTGATGATTTGAAGCTAGTAGCAAAATCTGATGAGGAACTTGCAGAACAAATCGCAGCCGTCAAGGAGTTCAGTAATGACATCAGCATGGAGTTTGGATTAGATAAGTTCGCAAAGGCAACATTCTTAAAGGGTAGACTACAAGCAAAGGAGAACATCAAAATTGATAACTCAACAACCATCCAATCTTTAGACCAAATTGATGTGTACAAATATTTGGGCATAGATGAACACGACGGTATCCAACACAAGAGAATGAAAACCAAATTGAAGAAAGAATATTACCGGCGAATAAGAGCGATTCTTAAAACCGAACTCAATGCCAAAAACAAGATGATGGCCATAACGTCTCTAGCTGTTCCTGTCATTCAAAACAGTATAGGCATCATCAAGTGGACCCAGGCAGAGATTCGGGAGCTGGACACCCAGACACTCAACCCCCTCACAATGTACAGTGCTCTCCATCCACGTGCCGACATTGACCGATTGTACATCCCTAGAAAAAAAGGAGGCAGAGGATTGATTAGCATTGAGGATACTAACAACATCGCCAAGGAAGGAATCAGCAGTTACCTACAACTAAAACAAGAAGATAAATACCTGGGAATGGTGTACAGACAACAACAAGGTGTCCCTGAAGAATATGACAGCACAGAGGAAGACGAATATAACGGAGAAGATAAAGAACCAGAACACAACAGCAATAATATGCCTGAAACAAAGAAAGTAAAATAAATGAAACAGAAAATGAAACAACAGATGAAAGAAGAACGAATTATAAAATGGAAAACTAAGCAACTTCATGGACAAATAGCAAATGACGTCGTCAAGGAAACCATATCTCAAAATAACTCATGGGCGTGGCTCACCCATGCAAATTTCAAGACCGAGACGGAAGCTCTGATAACTGCCTGCCAAGATCAAGCTATCGCAACAAATTATGTGAAAGCTAAAATAATGAAAACCGACACAGACCCGAAATGCAGACTCTGCGGTCTTTCAATGGAACCATCCACCATATTGTTGCGGGCTGTCCCATACTAGAAAAACATTCGTATCTGGAGCGACACAACACAGTAGCCAGGCAGCTTCACTGGAACATCTGCAAATACTACAAGATAGATGTAAATGAGAAGTGGTACCAACACACCCCATACCCTGTAATAGATACTGAAGATGTGACAATCATATGGGACACACAGGTGCATACAGATAGGAAAATAGTTGCAAGCAAGCCAGACCTCATAGTTAAGGATAAGAAGAAGAAACATTGCCTAATCATAGACGTTGCCATACCTTCTGACTACAAAATCACACAGAAGGAAGCAGAAAAGATGCTTAAATATAAAGATCTGCAAATTGAGATACAGCGCATGTGGAACCTGAAGGCCAAAATAATCCCCGTCATCATCGGAGCCACAGGACTTATTTCCAATGCCACCACCAATTTCATGAAGGAAGTTCCAGGAAAACACAATCTCCTGCTAATGCAAAAGGCAATGGTCCTGGATACAGCGCATATAGTACGGAAAGTACTATAATACTTACCTGGCATCCAGACGCAGAAGCAACACCCTAGGTGAACGGAGTGCACTCGGTGTTGCTCAACTCATGCAGAAATATCCTTAGAATAAACTAAGTGGAATCTCTTATAATAATAATAATAATAATAATAATAATAATAATAATAATAATAATAATAATAATAATAATAATAATAATAATAATAGTGATAATAATAATATAAATAATAATAATAATAATAATAATAATAATAAAGATTGAGGCCGATGGGAACCTACGAGCTCCATCTAGCGTCGATTGCTCCAACTTCAACACATATTGGAGCACTACATGGGCGAAAGCAGGCGGTTTCAATCGGTCTGCATAATCGATCAAGGACGTGGAAGACGTGCATGTGAACTTGCCCCAGATGTCGGTGAGAGAGTTTACACCAGCTAAGGAGACTGCCGCCGTCAGGAAAACTCGGAACTGGAGAGCCCCGGGCTCTGACAGGCTGCATAGCTTCTGGCTTAAGTATTTGACCGGCGCGCATGAGAGTCTTTCACGTTGCTTTACCCGAGCACTGAGCAACCCAGATGAATTTACCGAATTTCTCACTGAAGGACACGCTTTTATGCTCTTCAAAAAAGGCGATGCAAACGAACCCAAAAACTACAGACCAATAACCTGCCTTCAAGATTTTCACTTCCCTTATTAATGAAAAGATATATCAACACTGTCTGGCAAACAACATCTTCGAGGAGGAACAGAAAGGATGTCTTAGAGATTCTTTGGGCTGCAAGCACCAGCTAACAATAGACGCTGTAGTACTAAAACAGGCCGAGAGAAGAAAACGAAATCTACATGTATGCTACATCGACTACAGCAAAGCATTTGATTCTGTACCCCACAATTGGTTAAACAGGGTACTTGAAATCTACCAGATCTGCCCAAGGATCAGAAACGTCCTTCAACATCTCATGAGTACTTGGAGAACAAACATATGGATGACCAATAAAAATTGTGGAAAAGTGCAGATCGGAAAGAGCATTTTTCAGGGGGACTCCCTGTCACCGGTGTGGTTCTGCTTGGCACTGAACCCCATGTCGACTGTCCTTAACAAAACTGGAGCCGGGTATAGACTTAATATGAAAAACCGAAGAAAAATATCCTACTTACTATACATAGATGATCTTAAATTATACTCTGAGACACAAGATAAGCTCCACTCACTGATTAATGCTGTTAAAATCTTTAGCAATGATATAAAAATGTCGTTTGGACTCGACAAATGTGCTATAATTAACGTCAGGAGAGGGGCAGTCGAAGGTCACCAACATCCCTTCTGCGATATATAACAACTACCTGCCTCAGGAGACATATCGCTACCTCGGGTGTCCTCAAAACCAGCGTTGGGCCCATAGCCGGCTAAAGCGACAGTTCCAGGAGAAATATAGAAAGCAAGTCACGAAGCTCATAAATACTAAGCTTTCTGGAGGTAACCTCTGTGCTGCTATCAACTCATGGGCGGTACGAGTATTGACATACTCTTTTGGAGTTGTCAAATGGTCTAACACCGACTTGGATGAACTGGACAGACTCACGAGAAGGCTTCTTACGAAATTTCGGTGCCTTCAAACCAACTCATCTGTTAGAAGACTGTATACACCTCGGAAAGGAGGCGGCAGAGAGTTAAGCCATATAAGGAACCTCTGTTTTAAACAAAAAAGAAACATGCGTTTTCTTGCATCGCAGGATGAACTGATGAGGATTGTGGTGTGCGAGGATAAGGATTATACTCCACTTAGGCTGGGTCAGCGCAACTATAAGTTGGACGCCCCGGCTGACCAGGACGCTGTAGTCCAGTGGGGCGACCAGGCTAGGCATGGAAGGTACCCCAAACACCTGCAGGCTGATAGTGTTGATAAAACCTCTTCGCTTATGTGGTTGGTCGAGGGGCAACTCTACCCGGAGACAGAGGGTTTTGTGATGGCCATTCAGGATGTGGGTTATATCATCAGCCTTTACTTTAGACAAATAAAATTTAGAGGAATTTAAACTTTTAGGTACGATCCTATATATATATATATATATATATATATATATATATATATATATATATATATATATATATATATATATATATATATATATATATATATATATATATATATATATATCCGACCGATAACTCAAAAAATAATGGACCGATCTTTATAAAATTTGCAGAGTACCTTCCTTTTGCAAGTGGCTTGGACAATTTCGTTAGTTCGTTAGCCAGGAAAATCGGAGCAGGTTTTCCCGGAAAATTTTGTATTTTCTTTATAAAAAAATTCATATCTCCAGAAGTAACAAAGTAAGGGCAACCAAATTTGGAACACGTATTTATATTAAAAAGAGTGAACTCTGTACCAAAATTTAAGTCCCTAGCTTTAAAGACAAAAAAGTTATGGGCAGTTAAAGCAACAAATTTTGTAGTGTTCCTCAAAACGTCAAACTCGCAATTTTAAACGTCAAAATTGGCAATGTTTAGGCAAAGAATGTGAAACAAATACCGTTTGTGAAAAGAAAATGTTGCAAGAAGAGTGTTCTGCAAACCCTTAAGTTTCATATTCAACCGTAATTGCCCTTCATTTTAATAAAATGTTTCCAGAATATCCATTTCAAGTAGACCCTTTCTCTGATGTTTTGGCTGTCAGTTTAGTTAAGTTTGGTGGCTTTTTGGAGAGTTATTTGTAGGTTTAGTAAAGTTTATGGTTTAACGGTCTATAATTTTTTTTAGCTAATTATCGTGGCACAAATTTGTTAATGCATTTTTGCATTTTTTATCGAAATATGATGCGTTTATAAGAAAAAAATCTGGACGCAGTAAGTGCGTTTTGGTAGCGAATTTTCGGTAAATTTGCAGATTAGCTCCCGAACGCTTTTCAAAAAAGTGTTTTCAGAAACCTGCCTAGGACCTCCCCTGGATCCACAAAACCCAAGAAAAATTTCTTGTTCACACCCCCCAAGGAAGTTACGCGACGAGGAGTGAGTAGGGGTGCATAATTTTTTTTTAGCTAAATTTCATAGAACAAATTCGTTAATGCATTTTTGCGTTTTTTGTTCAAATATGATGCGTTTGTAAGAAAAAAATCTGAACGCAGTAAGTGCGTTTTGGTAGCGAATTTTCGGTAAATTTGCAGTTTAGATCCTGAACGCTTAAAAAAAACTGTTTTCAGAAACTTGCCCCCATCCCCCCTGGATCCACAAACCCTAAGAAAAATTTCTTGTCCACACCCCCCAAGGAAGTTACGGGACCAGGAGTAAGTAGGGGGTGCATAATTTTTTTTAGCTAAATTTTATAGAACAAATTCGTTAATGCATTTTTGCATTTTTTTGTTTAAATATGATGCGTTTGTAAGAAAAAAATCTGGACGCAGTAAGTGCGTTTTGGTAGCGAATTTTCGGTAAATTTGCAGTTAGCTCCTGAACGCTTTTCAAAAAACTGTTTTCAGAAACCTGCCTAGGCCACCCCCCACCCCCCCCGGATCCACAAACTCCAAGGAAAATGTCTTGTTCACACTCCCCAAGGAAGTTACGAGATCAGGAGTGAGTAGGGGTGTATAATATTTTTTTTTGCTAATTTTCGTACATCAAATTCGTTAATGCATTTTTCCATTTTTTATCGAAATATGATGCCTTTGTAAGAAAAAAATCTGGACACAGTAAGTGCGTTTTGGTAGCGAATTTTCGGTAAATTTGCAGTTTAGCATCCGAACGTTTTTCAAAAAACTTTTTTCAGAAACCTGCCCCCCTCCCCCATGGATCTACAAACCCCAAGAAAAATTTCTTGTTCTTACCCCCCAAGGAAGATACGGGACGAGGAGTGAGTAGTGGTGCTGAGCGGGGTAGGTTGTAAAAAGGAAATATGAGCAGAAAATTCGAATAAAGTGGGCTTGAAAGCTGTCTTTTTCACATCTTGAAGCCATATCCCCCTTAAACTCTGCCTACCCCGCACACCACCCCTATTCACTCCCAGTCCCATAACTTCCTTGGGGGTGTAAACAAGAAATTTTTCTTGTGGTTTGTGCATCCAGGTGGGGTCCTAGTAATGTTTCTGAAAATAATTTGTTGAAAAGCGTTCGGGAGCTAATCTGCAAATTTATCGAATTGTCATTAAATCCTTCAAATTTCAATAATTCAATTTGCTATTAACGTAAGCTTTGTTGGATATAAAACCAACATTTAAGTTTATTTTTGAATTTTTTTTGTATATTTTCAAACCATAAGTAATTTTGATAAAATATAGTACATTGTTTTTACCACATAGGCTATACCGGTAATCAGATTGATGCCTGCTAGCATTTGCTATTAAAAACATTTTTATGGAAATTCACTTCCATAACACATTTGCTGCATCTAAACTTTTGAAAAATGTTTATATATTTTCAAACAATAAATTTATTTCAATGAAATATGGTACATTGCTTTTACTATATAGGCAACCAAGTTTGATGCCTGCTTTCATCAAAGAAAGACATTTGTTATTAAAAATATTTTAAAGAAAATTCGCTACCATAACGCACTTTTTTTATCTGAATTGGTATGTAGAGGTACAAATTCCGTGTAGTAACTGTAAAATGTCCTTGCGGAGCAAAACGGCCTAGATTTTGGGGTCGCACTGTAATCTATTCACGTCTGGAGTTTAGCTTCTCAAATGCCAATTAATTAAATTAATCAGTAGGATGCCTAGCCCTTTATAGCTCTCAACTGGAGGGCGACGTTTCTGTTGTAGTATACAGTGTTGAATTTGTGTAACCGCCAGGGTAAATATAATTTAAGGAATATAAATATTGACTAAGCAATTTAAGGCACTTACTGTTTGTTTAAGCAAGGTATGCAAGTTGTTGGTAGTTGATCAACCTTGTACTCACTTACTTCTTGACCAAAATGCTCGTTTTTGCTTCAGATGTTTACAATATTCACCCAGACTCTATTATTTATTGTACAGCGTATTGCAATTAGACAAAGTTTTTATTGTATTTTTCACCTTAATACAAAATACGTTTAATAGATACGAAGGGCTTTAATAGAAAGAAATTATTATATGTTATTCGCAAAAGCAAGGTTCTCACAAAGTTTTATCAAAATTGGCTATTCGTTTTTGGATTATTTGTGTGGCCCACACACAGATATATACAGGGTTACAACAAATTAATTGCTCACTACTGGAATCTCAGTAACGGTAAGAGATACAGAGTTGGTTAAATTACCAAAAAGTTGCGTATATTTTATCTGATTTAATATTTGAAAACAAATTTTGAATGCGTAGATTCGTTCCTGAAATATCCTGAAAAAACTGAAATACTCAATTTTCAAAATTTTACAATAAATCTTTTATTATCAAAAATGGGCGCCTAATTTTTACTATGTGAGCATAATTTCATATGAGCAATCAACTGACAGCATCAGAATTGACGTATCTGCTCTAATTTTTGCGCAGCGATAATCAACTTTTTTTCTCTTATGGTCACCATATTGGATTTTTATTTTTTCAGATGGCAAAAAAATTCACCTTTCGAATGATATAATACACTTTATATTTTTCTTCATAAACATTGAACAAATAAATAAAAAACTAATTATGGTCGCAAATATCAAGTAGGTATGTGTCATTTTTTTTATCAACATTCGTTATTTGTCAAAATGTCAGCACAGAAGATTTTAATTAACAGCATAGAATCATATTAACCATAGATACTAACGAAACTTACAACTAGTGAATAAACAAACTAACAATACATAACAAATACTTCCTGCTAACTAATAAATGTAGCTAACTAATATACTTAGCACTATCGAAAAATAATTATCTTAAAATAAACATATAAATACAACATATACAATAATATAAAATATAACAAATACAGTGTATTGAAAACCCATGTACATATATAGTCTAAAACACATATAAAAACACTCTATTCGTAATAAATGACGCCCTAAACGTGGGGCTAGTATAACAATGAAAGAAACACCACCTTTCTGTAAATGTAATAATACATATAAATATATATATATATATATATATATATATATATATATATATATATATATATATATATATATATATATATATATATATATATATATGTTATATATTATATTATGCATGCTGTCCCTGTTTTTAATGTTTTGAATGTTTACTATTGGATTTCGGAAAAGGTAAGTGATACAGAGTTGGTTAAATTACAAAAAGTTGAACAATTTAACGACTATTTTGAATATATAAATAAACGCAAAAAAATTTGACCGTTTTAGAAGTATTTTGAAAAAACTAAAAAGTCTGATATTTAAAAGTGTTAATAACTTTTTTTCCATTATAGCAGTCATCTCGAAATTTGCTAAATTACATTTTACAACATATAGAGTTTTTTAGCTTTTTATTTTTTACCTAAACCTACTATTTTCAGGAATATGATATTTTGTCCACCCTCCCCCCCCCCCCCATGCAGAAGAAACATTTCCGGAATGTGATTTTTGGATACGTTGATCCTCAGTAATGGTGCTTGGAAATCAATCTGAATTATTTTGTGTTATTATTCAGAAAATCTGAAGAAAAAAAATAAAAATCGGACTTTTCTTCCCCATTTTTTTTTACTTCCAATTAACCTCCGTACTTAAAAAAATGTTGGTACAATTTACTAGCTCATAATTTCAAAAACTTCCCTGTTTTATGGAGATGCTAAAATTGTATAAAACATTATCAGTGTCTCTAAAAGTAATTAACTGTCCACGATTGAATAAATTGGAAGTCACATCAGGTAGCTAATAAATAAAAATAAACAGATTGTGACATTTACAAAAATTATTTTATTCATAACAGATGCTTAAATTGGTGGCCATTTTGTCTTGCACATAAACGACATCGTCTTAGGGACGATCCTCTTAGTCTTCTTAGACTACCTCGTGTAATTTCTTAAACTGCTGTTCTAATTCTTTGACGTAGCTACTCTCGATTTCCTATTGGTTTTTCATAAACTTTATCTTTTAAGCACCCCAAACATAAAAGTTGGATTAAGGTCCGGTGAGCGAGATGGCCACAAGGTCCTAGACGGCCAATCCACCAGCCCGGGCATGTCCCATTCAGCTATTTACCTACCTCTAAGGTATAATGAGCTGAGCATACATAATTTTGGAGCCACATTGTCCTCCGAAGTCTCAATGGAGTGTCTTTTAGCAGTTCTGGCAAATTATTTTGTAAAAACGACAAATGTCTTTAGCCATTTAACGTAGGGGCCAGTTCCACTGGTCCAAAAGCTGTTCCGTTAAAAATAGAGGCCAAGAGGTTTATCCTCAAGTAATGCTGGGACCAATCCTCTCTGAACTCATGTGGGTTTTTAATTTTTGAACTATGAAAGTTGTGAAGGTTCATGTATCCATCATTTTTACATGCTGACTCCATAAAACTTTATCGAAGAAATTGGGATATTGGCTGATTTTTCTTTACATAATTTCGCAAAATCGCTTGCGCCTTGCGTAGTCACGCGGTTCCAAAACTTGGACCCCCTGAATGCGGTAAGGATGGTACCTATACCTTTTACCTTTTACGGCTTGGCAATTGCGTGCAGGTGCACCGTCTTGCTAAAACCATATGTTGGCTCTTTGTTGCAAAGGGAGGTTATAAAAAAATTCCATAAGGTCATTAGTTAACAGATGAAGGTATCCGTCGCAATTCAACCTATTGCTTATGAAAAATGGTCCTATAACTGTATCGTCTAAAAGGCCACACCAAACGTTTACACTCACCCTATTTTGATGTCGCGACTCATATAAAAGATGAGGATTATCTGTTCTCCAGTAACGACGATTCTGTCTATTAAACAAACTGTTATTTGTAAATGTACTCTCATCCTACCACAATATGTTAGCTGTGAAAGCATTGTGTATTTGCAACTTCTTAGTAAACCATTGGCAAAGCTGCAACCGCCGGTGTTGATCTTGCACTATGGTGTATTTATAAGGATGGTATTTGTGTTTTTTCAGAATCTTTGACGATAGCTGCTGGCTTATTCCACATTCTCTCGCGATATGTGTTGTGGATAAGTTGGAATTTATATTGACTTGAGCAAGAACATTGATTTCGTTAGGACTGGGTTCCACATTGTAGGGAACACGCTTTCTCATCAAAGTACCAGTTTCATTCATCACTCTTGCTATTCTGCAAAGATATGCCGACTTGGCTGCACAAGTTCTGGATATTTTTCTTGGTATAAATGGGAAGCACGGGTCTAATTTCTAAAACTTGGGATGTATGCTTCATACATAACTCTTCTTTCTTCCACAGTAAAGCGAACTATTTTGGAAATACAATTTTAGTACAAATTTAACACAAGTCTTGAAATAAAATGTTTTTAATGCATAAATCAAATAGAAGATTTCAAACTGACAGTTCAAATAAATCGTAACAACAAATTACAAAACAATGACACAGACCTACTTGATATTTGCGACCATAATTACTTTTTATTTATTTGTTCAATGTTTATGAAGAAAAATATGAAGTGTGTTATACCATTCGAAAAGTGATTATTTTTGCCATGTAAAAAATTAAAAATCCAGTATGGCGGCTATAAGAGAAAAAAAAAGTTGACTATCGCTGCGCAAAAATTAGAGTAGATACGTCAATTCTGATGCCGTCAGTTGATTGCTCATATCAAATTATACTCACAAAGGAAAAATTTGGAGCCCATTTTTGATAATAAGGGATTTATTGTAAAATTTTAAAAATTGATTTTTTCAGTTTTTTTTAAGGTTATTTCAGGAACCAATCGACATATTCAAAATTTGTTTTCAGATATTGGATCAGCAAAAATTTAAGCAATTTTTTGGTAATTTAACCAACTCTGTATCTTTTACCGTTACTGAAATGCCAATAGTGAGCAATTAATTAGTTGTAACTCTGTATATATATATATATATATATATATATATATATATATATATATATATATATATATATATATATATATATATATATATATATATATATATATATATACAGTGTGGCCCATTTGGCATGGAAACACCCCTGTAACTTTGGTATTTATAACTATAAAAGCTATAAGATGAAAACTTCTATTAATGCTGTGAAAAGAAAATTCTTCTGTCACCTGACCAAGGGCTACTAATGCAGCTTCTCTATCTCAAAAAAATAGTAAAAGTAATAAGGCTATTTTAGGGGAAAATAAGTACACCACTATATTCGGCATCTCTCAAATAATATACATGATCAATTTTATCAAAAAAGATTAATTATTAACCATTTCAGAAAAGTTTATTTGTGTGATCCTTGTATATGGAAACACCGCTGTAACTTTTGTATTTATAACGCAATTTTTTTAACGAGATCTCAAAAGAAGTCTATAGATCCGGTGACAATTGTTTCCTGTGCCATTCGATCACAGCTAACTAAAACTATTTTCAGGTCACAGCATTTATAAACATTGCTCTTTCAACTTTTGACATGTTATTGTTGACTTTCATAGTTCCGTCATAATAGTTATTTTTTTATGAAATTTGGTAGGTAACAATTTTGAAGAATAACGAATCCAGTGGCGTACTTCCTTTTTCCATAAAAATTATTTAAAAATTTTGACATGTGAAAATAGTTTTAGTAGGTCGTGAATGACTGGCATAGGAAACAATTTTCACAGGAACTATAGACTTTTTCATTTTCTATCTTTTGAGATCTCACTAAAAAAATCGCGTTATAAATACAAGTCACAAGGGTGTTTCCATATGAGAAGGGTCACACAAATATACCTCTCTGAAATGGTTAATAATTCTTCTTTTTTAACAGAATTTATCATATGTCTATTTTGAGTGATTCCGAAAGCAGTGGCGTACTTATTTTTCACTAAAAATTGCCCTAGCCCTTTTTTCTATTTTTCGACAGAGAAAAACTGCATTAGTTGACCTTGGTCAGGTGACATAGAGAACAATTTTTACAGCTTTGATAGAGTTTCTCATCTTATATCTTTTGATCTTTTGCTCATCAGAATCGAGTTATGAATACAAAAGTATATATATATATATATATATATATATATATATATATATATATATATATATATATATATATATATATATATATATATATATATATATATATATATATAGATAGGATTTTAAACTGAGTGGTTATGAGTTCCAGGGAACTCGCACACATAAAAAAAATCTTTTTCTCAAATATAAATCTCCTCAAAATCGCTAAAAATATATTTCCCCACGTTGGACGCCAAATTTATCTTACATTTTCAAAGTAGTAATTGTTGCCCTGGTAAAGACGAAACGGCTACATTTAATAAAATTTATATTGACGCAATAATATTCTAATTTGTTTTTCAAAGATAAAATATACAATTATCAAATTTAAATATACAATATTTAATTCATGGTTTACAATATTCTGCTAAAAGAACATTCTAAAAAGATTAACATGGCCTGTGTGTGTGATGATAATTGTAAAATTGATATATGTCAAAATTTTAAGTATGTATATTGATTTTGGAATGTGACTTACAGATTTGGATTTTAAGTAGCCTCCGGCTTCTTGTATAGGATCTGTTGTATAATTTTTACCATAAAAGTATTACTATTTCTATTACTATTACTATTACTATTACTATTACTATTACTATTACTATTACTATTACTATTACTATTACTATTACTATTACTATTACTATTACTATTACTATTACTATTACTATTACTATTACTATTACTATTACTATTACTATTACTATTACTATTACTATTACTATTACTATTACTATTACTATTACTATTACTATTACTATTACTATTACTATTACTATTACTATTACTATTACTATTACTATTACTATTACTATTACTATTACTATTACTATTACTATTACTATTACTATTACTATTACTATTACTATTACTATTACTATTACTATTACTATTACTATTACTATTACTATTACTATTACTATTACTATTACTATTACTATTACTATTACTATTACTATTACTATTACTATTACTATTACTATTACTATTACTATTACTATTACTATTACTATTACTATTACTATTACTATTACTATTACTATTACTATTACTATTACTATTACTATTACTATTACTATTACTATTACTATTACTATTACTATTACTATTACTATTACTATTACTACTACTATTACTATTACTATTACTATTACTATTTGATAAGAAAATAGACAAGAAGAAATGGTGTTAAAACTGATATGTTATTATTTAGACGATCCATATGGCGAATTAATACTGTAGAATGCATGCGTTGTAAAACGTTTAATGAAATTGTCACGGGGCAGCATAGAAACGTTTTCTTTGTTATACAGCAATTTTTAGCGTACTGTATTTACGGCTACCATAACCGTATTACTTTATATGTGTGTTCTCGCTGTAATTAGTCTACCGTACTGATGTGCTCTAATTCTAAAATCTAAAATAATAAATCTAAAAATTAGATCTTTAGCAGCATTGTTAACAATGCAGCATATTGTTCCACGTTGGGCGACAACACTTATGATGTTACATTTTGGTTAACACAATTACTTTTTAAAACTATTTATTTGACAGAAAAATACACTTAACATACATAACGTTTATGAAACTAATATGCAATAATAAAAATTTTAAGATGAATGTGATAATAATAGCAACTTTGAGTGCAGAGTCTAAACTGTGACCACCAAATGAACGACGGTGGAACAGTGATCAGTCTCTTTTGGTTTTGGTTTTGGCGTTGTTGATTGTTGTCTGCCTTGTACCTTAAATTCGAACGTGTTCTTTTCCAGAGTCAGCTTCTTTATTTATTTATAATGGCTCTAGATTGATTCTCTTGTTTTTAATTCATGGGTTTGTTTGTTAAGTTACCCCTCTTTGTAAATTGTGCTACAAAGTAAAATAATACTCTATTGTATTTAGGATTCATGTCTGCCTAATTGCCACAGTTGTTGTTGAGCCACTCTAATCAATATGTATGATAGGTTGACAGTCTTGCACGTTGCCTTGAAAATGTATGTAATACAAGTGTGAAACCAAAATGTACCTTAGTTAATCTACTTTTTAAGCAATCTCCTGAAAACTCCTTCTTAAAAGATTATCAAGACTTGTTTATACGAGTTCTGTATACACAAATTATCAAAGATGACTACTATCTGACAATAAAGTGAACTAAATACGGTAATAAAGCCAATATTTCATTGTTTAGACGATACATTAATGCAAATTAATACTGTGGACTGGAAGGGCAGTAAAACATATTATACGGCAGTTATCAACGTTAGTGGCAGTTTATCTAAAAGTAGTGCAGCGAGGCAGTGTGCAGAGCTCTCTGTAGCCGTCTAGTATTTTCGGTTTATGGTGCAATATATCTGGAGTGTTTCGAAGTACTTGTGTCTACACATAAATTCCAGAATAAACTGGACTTGGCAAACAATGGAATTAAATTTTTGAAACTAAATCATATAAATCGCTTTGAATAAATAATCCCCGTGTTTATGAAAGTTTTGGCATTTTATTACGTTGCAAGAAAATCTTATATTGCTGTTGTAGCTTTGTGCCACTAATATATGGATCTGTTTCTTAAAATCGAGCACCGCCTTAACAAAATAATATTATAATTTCTCTGCTAAGAATA
Source organism: Tillus elongatus (assembly GCA_964006375.1). Lineage (NCBI taxonomy): Eukaryota > Metazoa > Arthropoda > Insecta > Coleoptera > Cleridae > Tillus > Tillus elongatus. The sequence continues at coordinate 159,705,896 of OZ023264.1, read as the reverse complement.
AGAGCTTTCTGAAATGAAGCAGTCCTATGAATATCTAGGTTCTAATTCTGTTTTGCCTTCTATTCTTCATCTAATATTCGCCTCTAATTTTGAATATTTTATATTTTTGTACAAATAAGGCAGCACCTAGAAGCTCAGCAACTGAGTTGTTTTCTTAATACGAAACACATGTGCTTTTTTGTTGAAAGGAATTTTTAACATAGAGGAAATCAACACCGAACTTAATACTGAATAAAAATTTAGCTTTAAGTGAATTTTCATTAAGAAAAGCCCCTGGAACCCATTTCCAAGATCAGTTAAACAGTTTATGCATATATATATATATATATATATATATATATATATATATATATATATATATATATATAATATATATGTATATATATATATATATATATATATATATATATATATATATATATATATATATATATGCATCCAATCGATAACTCAAAAAATACTTTACTGGTTTGGATTTCTTAATGGCTTGGATGAGTTCGTTCAGATCCTAACGCCCAATTTTTCTTAACAAAAAAATAAAAAATATTTTTTTAATACGAAATATCTTTTAAATTGCTTAAGTTATTAAAACAGCTTTAAAGATCATAGACAGACGTGGCTGTGTACCAATTTTCAAGTCTTTTGATCAAAGAAAAATTAGTTATTCGAAATTAAAATGAAAATAATCATCGCCATTACTTCAGATTCTGCAATGCAATATCTACAATGTTGGACAAAAACATATTACGTTATCTGTACTGCTATGCTATTCAAATAAATGGTTGATAAAAATCTAACCAATGGAAGTTAAAAGTATCATTGCAAGATGTCAGAATGTAGAACATTCTAAAATGTACTACAGTGAGGCCATCTCGCTGCAGGAACAGGTAGTGTGTCGTCACGACAGCTCTAGTTAACCCAAAATGTTATATGAAGAATGTGTACAATCAACCAACAATTTTATGACGCCCTCGTGGCGCAGGTTGCTAGGTGCCAGCCTGCTAAGCGAGAGGTCCCGGGTTCGATTCCTGTGCGAGCCAAGTTGACTTTGTCTAGAAAATTTGTAAAAATATTGTATGATGGGAAATGAATGTGCTAATGGCCTGAGATGCCGCAGCCAATAAAATTAAATTTAAAAAAAAACAACAATTTTGTAAATTGTCAGCCCTGGCCCATTTCTTTCCTAATCCCGGGACAATGTTTGCTTTCAAAAGCGGTAAACTTTAGCATGCGACTGCAAGCGGCTTGACAGCTGATTGACGTTAGACGATACCGCTGATCTTTAAGGACAGCAAGTTGGTTGCGAGCTTAACAAGCGCATTATTTCTACGCTTTGTCGCTGTAAAATAGAAAATCAGTATGTCAGTAAACCATATTCTAAGCGCAGTGTTAACACTCGGTTTTTAATGTTCATTAATTGAGCCACGAAAACAGGACCCCATAGCCATTATTATTATTATTATATTATAATTTTTTGTTTTCTTTTAAATAGATTCTCATCTTCGAAAATTACAAAGCTATTTTAATGAAATTTGGTGGATATGTTGTACCACAAGATGGACGCATGCTTGGTTCTTGAATACTTTACTACCGAGAGGGTATTTCAAAAAAGAACAAGAAGTGATAGCAAACTGCTAGGCTACTGCATAATTTGATACTTATGGTGTGCATTTTTTGACTAGAAGGGATCTTTACGTTAAAGATTGCTAGCGGAGGTACTGAGGAGGCAACTTTTGATGGTCAATGTCGGTCATTGTGTCGATAGAATAAACATAAATCTTCAACATTTATCGATCGTCAACATATATCCTGTTATCTGTAGAAATAACATTCACCTTAATCACTGCTTTAAGGCGAACAGCCCGTTTTTTGAATAGAAGCTAATAAGATGAAAATAAAAATAATAGTTTATATAACTAACTAAACAGGGTCGACAAACTCATGTCACTTTGTTATCATTAATTAAAAGCCAATGGATTTGTATGCGGATCGTTGATTTGCATTTTAACCAGACAGCAACACCCAATGGTTAATTATTTAGCCCAATAAATTCATATTTGCTTAGTGTATTACTTATTGTTTATTGTATACATTTCGTTGCCCAAATGGTTTACTGATAACTCAAAAGAACGTCTTATTTAAAAGTATTTACAAGTGCAGGCTTAAAATGTGCCTCAGGCTATTATGCGACAAGGAGGGATTCGCTTGAGTCGGAGATTACTATCTTACATACGATCGGCTATGTGCGCACTTGCCGGCACAGTTACATGGGATTGTATTGATTTATGACCTAATGCGATCCCTCAGTTTAGCCGACAAAAGCAAAACAGTTTAGTTTACATACGAACGTATTGATATGTATGTAGTATATGAGTGTATGGTATATACCTTTGATGACAGCAGAATCATTACTGATCTGTTGATTACAGCGGACAAAATAGCACCGAAGGTAGCTTATCTAGTTCCCAATGATGATCTTTCAAGCTACATGTGGAGTTCTTGAGCGCAGATATTAATGTCAAATTCACTCTGCAATACAAGCAAAAACTCTCAGGTCTTTATTTTGACCCGCAATGTCAAGTGATGATCTCTATATTTCGATGCTGCTACCGACCACTTTAATGTTAAGATTACAATTTAATTAAAATTCTTGGTGTTAATGGTAACCGTAAACTCTTCCCGAGCTACACCAGATCTTTCCTTCTATACATTTTCTGTCACTGCGATGAAAATCATACAGATAAGACTTTCATTGCACGATCAGTCTTACTACCACCCAGAACAGGTTCACTGTTCCGGAACTCGAGGTAAAAGTAAGTTTGTGATTCCTCATCACAGGACAAGCCGCACGCAGGAAAGCCATGGGTATACTGGTGTTTAATTCACTTCCAGCAGTGGTCAGGGAATTTCCTAGAAGACAGTTTGCATCTGCGATAAAAAGAAAATTAATAGAGAGACCCAAATATTCAATTGAATCATTTAATTTTTAACTAACTATTGTGTGCTTTTGTCAGCTCATTTTATATTTTGTTTTTATTTTATGTATATTGTCACCCACTCTTTGTCATGTGTAAGTCTATTATAAAATTAGTTTATGTGCGCCGAACCATGTAAATGTTATGTTATGTTATGTTATGTTATGTTATGTTATGTTATGTTATGTTATGTTATGTTATGTTATGTTATGTTATGTTATGTTATGTTATGTTATGTTATGTTATGTTATGTTATGTTATGTTATGTTATGTTATGTTATGTTATGTTATGTTATGTTATGTTATGTTATGTTATGTTATGTTATGTTATGTTATGTTATGTTATGTTATGTTATGTTATGTTATGTTATGTTATGTTATGTTATGTTATGTTATGTTATGTTATGTTATGTTATGTTATGTTATGTTATGTTATGTTATGTTATGTTATGTTATGTTATGTTATCAGGGCTCGTTAAGGCGCCTAGGATTGACTCGTTCGGTCTTACAGCACGGCAACGTGAATCGCTGGTGTGCTTGTAAATTTACTGATAAAAATGCGTTATATTTGGCAAATTAAAACATGTAATGCTACAAGTTAGCACAATTGATGAAGTTGAAAAGCTACAATAAAATTAAAAGAGTTGCAAAAAGCAAAGACTAATGCTTCCAACGACAATGCGACATCGCCGGTAGACTCTGATGATGATGATTCGTTGCAGACACTACATCTAAATTTATGGTATTAAATGATACTTGCAACGAAATGCAGCTGCAAGGGGGAAAACAATTAAAGGATAATCTTTACTTTCAGACAGTGCTTACTTATTACCCTACGCGTTTCTGCTCTCGCGAGCCATCTTCAAGGGTTATACTTTTATGTTTGTATATAAAACGACGCTTCTTTTAAAGGCAGCAATAAAAGAGTTGCACAGACTCCATATTCATCCTTTTGTTACTTCAAGTCTAAAGATACTGATATTCTGCCATTTGATGTTACATTTGGCTGAAAAACAAAATACCTTAGATGCAATTCAACATTTGGCAACTTCTCATATAGCATAGTTTCTAAAACACAAACAGAAAAGTATAAACCCCTGAAGATGGTGAGTGCCCAAACGCGTAAAGTTTTATCGTAAAAACTGTCTGAAGTTTTATTTTATCCTGTAATTATGTCAAACCTACACGTAGATACTGATGTTTAGAAATTATGAAAAGTTAGTGTATACATTTGATGTTTTCACAACCAGTATGGATAGTGTGGTGACTTAGCTCAACAAAGTAATTTCCTCAACGAGTTTGGCTTGACATACTGTCGTAACAGAATTGATAATTAAAAAGTCAGGACGCAGCAAGTGCGTCATGGAAGTGAATTTTCATAAAAATGTTTTTAATAGCAAATATGTCGCTTTAATGCAAGCAGGCTCAATTTGGTCACCGGTAAAACCTATATCGTAGAAACAATCTACCATATTTTATCAAAATAACTTATTGACAAAAAATGTACAAACATTTTCCGAAAATATACTTAAAATGTTTTTGAGAAAACTCGTTTCCTAGCCGACGAACCTTAGGTTAATAGCAAATTGAGTTATTAAATTTTGAAGCATTTAATGAAAATTCGCTACTAAAACGCACTTACTTCGTCTCAATTTTTTTACAAACGTGCATTATATTTTGACAAAAAAATGCAAAAAGGCAATAAGGAATGTTAAAAGATTGTAGGTATCACCAACGACTTATGGCCCACCTCTGATTGTCAAAATAATTTTATAAGCTGCAGCTCAAGACACCCTATACGTAACGTTTACATAATAACATATATATTGGGCTTTACCGCAGAAATGCGTCACCCTGTATATATATATATATATATATATATATATATATATATATATATATATATATATATATATATATATATATATATATAAACAGAAAGTAAACCCGGATATGGATTCTAGGGGGCCTAGTTTGCGCTCATTTGAAGATATCTTTTTAGAATTCATTCATTCATTAACGAATTTTTTCTACGAAAATTAGCTAAAAATTATAGACCGTTAAACCATAAACTTAATTAAAACTACTGCCAAAGCATCAGAGAAAGGGTCTATTTGAAATTAATTTTCTGCAAATATTTTAGTAAAATGAAGGGCAATGATGGTGGAAGCTGAAACTTAGGGGTTTGCAAAATATACTTAACATAATACGTATTTCTTAAAGGTGTTTTGCTTAACTCTTGCCAATTTAAACGTTTCAAATCGCGTCTTTGACATTTTGAGGAGATCCTCATTTTATTTTTAAATGCCTATAACTTTTGTCTGCATTTTTGGTACGTATATATAATTGAAACTGACCCTGGATATGAGTTCTAGGGGGCATCGTTCGCACTCATTTGTAGATTTTTTTTTCTAAATTCAAAAGTCAGGATCTCCTCAATAGTTTTTTTAAAGAAAATTCACTAAAACAATCACTTGTAAAGCCCCGGTAAAAGTTTACGACTGTATTAAATATGAAACGGTTTCAATAATTTAGAGCAACAACCAGATATGCTATTCGAATTGAATTAAGTCTTAAAAGTTTTCATCTCCTCTTTATTAAATTATTTTTTAAACCAAAACTGGCTAAAAAATTCATCCGAGTAACAACAATCTGATCAGATAACGGCAAAGTGAAATGAGACTAAAAAACAATTTATAAAAAGTGAAGTCACTAACCAGGATTATAGCTCGTCATTTACTAGTCCATTATAAAGTGCTTACCCCACTCGGCCACGCTCGATATATGTAATAGCAGGTATCTCCTGTAGTATGTTAATGGTCTAACGTCTACTATTTACACCAAACAATTTTTATTTGCAATGGCTTTTTTGTTCATATTTTAACGAAATGAAAGAAAATAACGACTTAAACACAGATATAGAAGCTTGCTAGTCATTTCGTGTCGTATTTTTCACTCAGATTCGTACTACGGACCATAATTATGAATTTTGACGTTTTAACTTTCTTAGATTTCATTAATTAAAAATTAATTTACCTATAACAGTGAAGCTAGAGAAGTAGTCTCCAAGTCTGTACGTAGTATGGACAAGTTTCACCAAGTAAGGGCAACAACAATCAATGAATATAACATTTTTGTCTTTTAACATAGAGATCTGAATTTTGGTACATAGGATAACATTAACGACAAAAACCAAGTTTGGTTGCCCCTACTTTGTTATTTACGGAGATATATTTTTTTTTTCGAAATAAAACACGTTTTGTGACGGTAATAGTGTTATTTATCAAAAAATTGTGGGAAAGCCGTCAGTTGCAAAATAAAACTCTTCATTATATGCCGAGCTTTCGGAAAAATTTATTTCTTTCTCAAAGATATAACTTGAGTTGTACTAAACTAATTATTCAATAACAAACAGTCGTAATTTATAAAAAGGTTTTTTTCATGTTTGCTATTGAATAATTAGTTTAGTAAGCCTCACGTTATATCCTTGAGAAAGAAATATTTTTTTCCGAAAGCTCGGCATATAATAAAGAGTTTTATTTTGCAACTGGCGGCTTTCCCACAACTTTTTGATATATATATATATATATATATATATATATATATATATATATATATATATATATATATATATATATATATATATACATATATATATATATATATATATATATGCAGTTCGCGCTCACTTGAAGAAATTTTTTCAAAATTCAAATGTCGGGATCTCCTCATTAGTGAATTTTTTTAAAGAAAATGCACTAAAAGATATTTCTAAAAAAGTCTATAGATTGGAGCTCAGAGCAGTTGTTTGCAGAACTCATAAAGAAACTATTTCTAAAGTATTTTCCACTCTAAGATAATAAAGCATTTGGTAATGTGCAACGGAATATCTTAGTTCAGGTTGCAACCCAACATAACTTATGATATCTGATATACACAACTGACCCAGTTCTATTCTTTCGAATGATAAAAACACAATAACTCAGTTTCCCATACCGAATCTAAGTGGTCTCTCCTTATCGGCTTCATCAGAATTTCAGATATATTTATTACACTTTCCAAGTTAGAATGACTTGCATATCTCTCTCGCGTCCCAGCGAAGCTCGCATGTAGTTACATTTTATCTGCTGATTCAAAATACAACTCATGTACTGCAGAAAATCACAGACGATGCTTCAGCCTTTGAGAATCTTCTTGTAAGTAAAATATACAAGCAACTCGACAAGTAAATTACACGGTTTGGAAACTAAGTGATTTACAATTTATTGAATATCATGCGATGAATTTGCAGGAGGGTAAACCTATCAATTTCTGAAGTCAGTAATGACAGGTCAGACCTCTGCGCACTTGAGATAACACTCGCAAAGTTTCTTAGGGTTTAGGAATGTCAAACTATGTGATTACTAAGAGACGGTTTTAAGCTTTAATATACAAGTGTCGTGCGAAATTGGACCGTTAACCGTATATCAGCAACTACTCTGATTTGAAATCTGAAAATTTCTAGAAGTACGTTTTCGATAATTGTCTGTTCGATGAAAATAGTTATAGATTTAGACCGTTTCCGGGTATACCGGAAGTGAACATCAAACTGAGATATTAAAATAGAACACCCTATATGTATAACTTCTGAACGTCACAACCTCTGGCGTAGACATACTTCTTAGGTAAAACAGACAAGACTATACCTCTAGACTGTATTTATTGACAAAAGCCCTACGAGACGTTGTGACGTTCACAAGTTATATCTCTTCGGCTAGGCTGGCCAGCGTCACAAAATCTTATAAGAGATTGTCAAAGTCTTTACTCGCACTGCCGCTAAGAATTTGGTTCCTGAAATCCTGCATTAAGAGAGACTTGTGCCCTAAATTCGTTCACAACATCATCAACAAGTCCATTCCAGCCAATTTTGTTACATTAATTAAGAGATTTAGAAGGTCAGCACTGAAGTTGGAAGTAAGATCAGCATACGCGAAAAAGGAGGAGACAGATTTGAAGCTGAAGATTATGCACGACGCACCTGCAGGAACCCTCTGAAGATGGTTTAGGTAATATGAGTCGAAACGCGTGGGGATTTTGTCAATAAATACACTCTGGAAGTATTGTGTTTTTTACCTTAGAAGTATGTCCACCCCCGACGTTGTGACGTTCAGAAGTTATATATCTTCAGCTAGGCTGGCCAGCGTCACAAAATCTTATAAGAGATTGTCAAAGTCTTCACTCGCACTGTCGCTAAGAATTTGGTTCCTGACATCCTGCATTAAGAGAGACTTGTGCCCTAAATTCATTCACAACATCATCAACAAGTCCATTCCAGCCAGTTTTATTACATTGATTCAGAGATTTAGAGGGTCAGCACTGAAGAGGGAAGTGAGATCAGCATACGCGAAAAAGGAGAAAAAGGATTTGAAACTGAACATTGTGCACGAGGCACTAGCAAGAACCCGTTGCGGAACCCAGTAGTATGGTGTCTCGTCAGCTCCAAATAACACAGAGTGTTAAAAAATAGAGACTATACAACCAACTAAAAATTTAGAAAATTGTTAGCCCTGGCCCATTTGTTACGTATCTGTAAAATTTTCCGAAATATGGTGACCTGAAAACAAAAATTAACATCTGAAGGGGTTTAATAAAACTATTTTTTGTAACTGGGTTTTATGTCTTCAGCTATAATTTTCTTACATGTTAATGCTTAAATAATGTTTGGTCTCATGCAGTCAACAGCCCCAGAGAAATTTATACAGGGTGCTCCTAAAACATTGTTATTTTTTAGAATTGTCAAACAACCGTAAATTGGCTTTTTTAGATGAAACACCTGTATATTATTGCATATTTGAATTCTGCGTTTAATTTTTACGGAAATATATGATCTTGTTTTATATTATTTTTGGGTCCTAAACAAATTATTTTATTATTTTTTGTATTTAAATGACTTTTTCAGATCTGAGTCAGTTTTTTTATTTTATAAAATAAATCGACGGAGAATGATGCATCTACTCCGGAAAAAAAACTTTTACTTCACTAGTTTTTACCAATGGTAAATTTAAAAGTATCCAGAAAAGTACATAATGGGAAAATAAAATAACTTTTTCTAGTTTTACGTGTCCAAAGCTGCCAAACTATTGTTCTTAAGAGGATTGCCATGGAACACCCACATCAACTTGTCGGTTTTGGCGGATTCTAACTCTAAGAAAAGAATAACTTATTTCATATCTGTTGACACTAAAACAGTCCGTCACTTTTTTGGAAAACAAATTTGTATTAGCCAATGTGAATTCAGAACGTTGGTACCATACATTGAATTCACAATATTATTTATCTAATTTGAGTTTACGCCCAGAAAATCGTGTATTGTTTTAGAGTGAAATTTAAAAAATCGATACTTTGCTGTTTTAAATTCATTAATTTTCGTTTGAGTAACGACATTTTTTTATATTATTTCTAACTATGTCACAGTTATGACAAAGCTAAATCTTGGTTGTCCAATTAGGGATTATGTTTTTGAATTTTGCCTGGGAGGGTTCCTAATTTCTCTAGAAGTACTTGCTTAACTATTTTCGTTGTAGGTTTAGGTCAACTTGGGATGCGTTGTCAAATATACGACACGCCCTGTCATCATTTCTGCTATATTTGCCACAAATAATAATTAAATTTAGCAGGTGGTTATTACTATATCTTCCAAATGAAAAAGCCGTAAAGTATTTCACTTAATTAGGAGGATCAAAGAACAGTACTGTCACTTAAACAGTTAGAATCTGTCAAATCTGACCACTCGTGTTTGTTTCATAGCAACCTTCCTGAAAACAAAACGGTAGTTCTTGACAAAATACTAAAAATAGTTTATTTAGGTACCATTATATAACTTTCCGCATATATTGCAGAATTTTTCACAAAATAACTAAATGAAATTCATGTTCTACAAAGTTTGTGCATTTTCTCACCCATAATTTATTTTATAGTATCAAATCTAAGAGAAAATCCAAAAAAAGTGACTCATATTCACAAAAAATGAAATACTTTGGTTAAGACGCAAAAATGGTATAAAACGATATATAATATATTTTTACCAAAATTAAACGCAGAACTCAAATATTTAATAATATACAGGGTGTTTTATTTGAAAAAGTCAAGCTACGATTGTTTGAAGTTTCTAAAAAATAATAATGTTTTAGGAGCACCTGTATAAATTTCTCAGGAATTGCCAACTGCATGAAATCAAGCAATGCTTCAGCATTTCGATGTAAGAAAATTACAGCTGAAGAAGTAAAAGTCTGTTAACAAAAACAGTTTTATTAAACCTCTTCAGATGTAAATTTTTTGTTTTCAGCTCGCCATATTTTGGAAACTGTTTGAGACAAGTACCAACTATGGTACACAAAGTTATGTTGAATTTGACAGGAAATCTAAAAATATAATAATATATAAGGTGTTCTGTTTAAAATAAGAAAGTTGGTGCTAACTTCCGGTATAGCCGGAAATAATCCAAAGCTGTAATTATTTTCATTTAACATAAAATTATCTAAATCATAATTCTAGAAATTTTCAGATTTCAAATCAGAGTAGTTTCTGATATACGGCGAACAGTCCAAATTCGTAGGACACCTGTATATTCTAGGCTTATAACCAGGTCAAGGTAGAGTAATAAGTAAATAATTATTGAGACAAAAATTAAAATGCATGCCTGAAAGAAGAATATGCCAAATAGTGAATTTTTTCTACGAAAATTCACTAAAAACATGAATGTCAGATTTTTATTGAAACATATTGTTACTTGTATACTTGTTTAAATTATGGCCGTTTGGTTTTTCAATCCATTTTTGCTATTCTCTCCTCAGTTTTTGTGCTGACCTCTGTATTTGCAGACAGTTTTTTGGTGTAACGGATCAATGGTGCTATTTGGACCGACTCGGGTGCCGAAATTTAAAGGGCTTACTACATATCAAAGACGTCTGCAACATGTTCACCATACCCTGTCTACTGATGATATCAGAGTACCTGGGCAACTAAGGAGATGGGCTTCGGTAGTCTTTAGTATTAGAGGATTGCTTCGTTCTTCAGTCACTTTCTAAGTATATTTATATTCTTCTCGCCTTGTATCTAGATTGAGCAAATTTGATCTATATAGAGTCGGCTTCGAATATAACACTCGAATGTTAATCAAAACAATCTTTATTTTACCCCACATATTTTTGAACTATGTGCAAACTCACTAAGCGAAGATTGTGTTGGTAACCCAACTGGCATGCCCCTGTCCCTTTTACCTGCCTTCTGTTGCACTGATCTTTTTATTTCCTACCTGTAGTTACTGCTCTCTGGATTTTACAATCCCTTTCAATTTACTGGTAATCTTTATTCGCTTGACGTCCCTGTATGAATGTCTGCATTTAGTTTACGCCTGAATAATGCCATGCAATTTACTGTTAGGTCCTTTCCTGTAAGTTTATTAGCTTTTTATGCATTTGATGTGCTCTTAAAAATCTTCCAAGGATGTACCCATTGGATTTTCTTACTACGGAATAAGACTTTAACCGGTTGGTCAACCTGCATTACTGATATTATGTCAGCTACATCAACCAGCGCCACCTGGAAGCTCTATAAAAGCAGGTCTTTCGCAAAGCACAATTCAGTTCTACCACAGATCTCATCTTCTAATCTTCTTGGGACCTCTGTGATCCAAATCTTCTACTAGATCACCGCTCGTGTGCTTAAGTCAGTTCAGTTCAGGTTCCAACTCAAATACCGTGTATTTCGTACGTGCCAAGTACAGTGGTACCGTAAAAATTGAGTGTTTTCTTCCAAATGCGATGTTATAAATAGCAAAAATGTTTAAAAATAGCAGAAAGATTATTAGTTAAATATTTTTCACCAAAGGTTCCAGACTACGGGTTGGCGGTTTTGCTGCGATGTGAAAATTTTGGGTTTTTTTGACGGTGACTTTTATTCTGTACTGGGGGGACAACTTGGGTTATGACGTAATATTATAAACTTCTGCTGTGAAGGCTATACTTAAACAAGAGATTCAGACGGCGGAAATGAACTGATTTTACCAGGTAGGCGAAGCGCCTTATATATTGGAAAATATATGCATCTCTCGTTAATTCTAGAAGCTTTGATGTCTCTGTTCCTCTTATGGTCGGAATAAATTGAAAACTTTGTGAATTATACGAAGTTTGAGTATTATTTATCAGTAGATAACATTCCAATATTGATTTAATCTGGGTGGGCCGGTATTTTGTGCAGCCTTCTATTTATATATGGGTGATTTAAAATATAGTATACGGCAGAATCCTTGGGTAAATAAATATCTGCAGAGTTTAATTATAAAATATGAACCGGAATTACGGTAGCGAAATGCAATTTCATTACAGGATAATCGATGCAAATTGTCTACTGTCATAAAATCAACTAAATCGACAAAGACCTACTGGTGGGTGAGTATTATTTATCAGTAGATAACATTCCGATATTGATTTAATCTGGGTGGGCCGGTATTTTGTGCAGCTTTTTATTTATATATGGGTGATTTAAAATAAGTATACGGAAGAATCCTTGGGTAAATAAACATTTGCAGAGTTTAATTATAAAATATGAACTGGAATTACGGTAGCGAAATGCAATTTCGTTACAGGATAATCGATGCAAATTGTCTACTGTTATAAAATCAACTAAATCGACAAAGACCTGCTGGTGGAACCATATGGAAATTTCCGTAAACAGCTTCAATAAGATATCACATATAACGGGAATCACATATCTGATTAAATTTTTTCTACTTACATTTTTTAATGCAATGTTCCTGCGAACGTAATTCTGTCAGTATATTTTTAGAGGAAAACTTAACGAATTTATGATTATTACAGTTAATTCATAAGCTACACGCTGTATTTTCTGGGAGATGAAAGTAGTTTCAACGGAGGTTAACAATTTTGGTCTTCTATCGTTTATTAACCAGTAATTGCCTTAAATCGGTAGGCTAATCAACTGGAAGCTTCAATACATTTCCAAATTACCACATTAATTCTGCGATCTGGCCAATCTGCAATAACCAGCCTCTATAATAGTCATAAGTACGTTCGAATTTCATATCACAATGGAAACATATTGATTAAGTTATTATCTCCTAATAGCAGTAACATGCTCCCGATTTGGTTAAATGCCTCCTCGATTATAATAGCTTATGTTCAACAAAATTGTCAGAGCCAACTTACAGAAAAAGAGGTTTATTATTTAAATAATTTACACCTTAATAAAATCAAAATGTTTACTGATTTTTTATAATTAATCTAAACAATTTACCTTGCTGATAATGTACAGATAAATTTAAATTCTTCTCCTTTCAGAATTTGGCTCGAAAGCTGTTAATACCTACATGTTTGCTTATTCCAAACAGTTTTATACTGCACAGAAATGTCCTTTTCTAACAACAAGGCATATATATATATATATATATATATATATATATATATATATATATATATATATATATATATATATATATATATTCAATGTGGCCCATTTGAGATGGAAACACCACTGTAACCTTTGCATTTATAATTCGATTTTCATGAACAAAAGATCAAAAGATATAAGATAAAAAACTCTATAAATTCTGTGAAAATTGTTGTTTACGCTACCTGAAAAAAGGCTTACAATAGCATTTTTTCTATGTAAAAAATATGAAAAAGGGTTAGGGTCATTTTTAGGAAGAAAATAAGTACGCCATTGCATTCGGCATCCCCCACAATAGATATATACCAAATTTTATTTAAAAAAAAGATTAATCACCACTTTAAAGAAGTTTATTTATGTGGCTCTTCTAATGTAGGCACCCCTTCAACAGATATTTATAACGAGACTTTTTTAACGATTACTCAAAATATAGAAAATGAAGAAGTCTATAGATCCTGTAAAAATTCAATTACAGCCAACTAGAACTATTTGCTTAGGCTAAAAATTATTACAGTCTGAACGCAGCAAGTGCGTTATGAAAATGAATTTTCATAAACATGTTTTTAATAGAAAATATCTCTCTTTAATCCAAGGATGCATAAATTTGGTCACCGGTATAACCTACATAGTGGAAACAAAGTACCATATTTTATCAAAATCACTTGTTTGAAAAAGTACAAAAATTTTCCGAAAATAAACTTACAATATTTCCGAGAAATCTCGTTTCCTAGCCGACGAACCTTAGGTTAATAGCAAATTGAGTTATTGAATTTTGATGCATTTAATGAAAATTCGCTACCAAAACGCACGTACTATATCTCGATTTTTTTTACAAACATGCATCATATTTCGATGAAAAATACAAAAATGCAAAAATGCAATAAGGAATGTTCAAAAAAAATTGTAGGTATCAGCAACGACTAATAGGCCACCATGTGATTGTCAAAATAATGTTTTAACTGCAGCTGAAGACACCCTATAAGTAACGTATACAACTTTTTCTCGTATCCTGCATAATAACAATTATATTAAGCTTTACCGTAGAAATGCGCCACCCTGTATATATGTAAATAGAAAGTAAACACCCGGATATTGATTCTGGGGGACCTAGTTTGCGCTCATTTGAAGAAATCTTTTTATAATTCAAAAGTCGTGGTCTCCTCATTAACGAATTGTGTTATGAATAAACCATAAACTTAGCTAAAACCAATGCCAAAACATCAGAGAAAGGGCCTATTTGAAATGTATTTTCTGGAAACATTTTAGTAAAGTGAAGAACAATGATGGCTAAAGCTGAAATTTAATAGTTTGCAGAATACTCTTTGCATAATCCGTATTTCTTTCAGGTTCTTTACCTAAATGTTGCAAATTTTGACGTTTCAAATCCCGACTTTTTATGTTTTGAGGAAAACCCCCCCTTTTTTTTAGGTGCCTACAACTTCTTTGTCTTCAACTTACAAACCTAAATTTTGGTAAATGGCTTATATATATATATATATATATATATATATATATATATATATATATATATATATATATATATATATATATATATATATATGTTCAGAAAGATTTCCGCGGTCTTTAATGTGAGACATGCTTGACATACTTCGTCCTATCGTAAGTTCCCACCGTTCACCCACACAAAAACTTGCAAAACATCTAGCCAAAACTCTTCAACCATTAGTAGGAAACGCTACATCTTATGTGAAAAACTCGACCCATTTCATTGACCTTCTTCAAAACAACACCATTTCTCAAAACGACATCCTAGTTAGCTTTGATATAGTTTCCTTATTCACTAATATACTTCTATTTGAAACCCTTGACATTCTTAAAAATAAACACAATATTTCCCACGACACCTTAGCTCTTCTAGAACACTGCACATCTAACACTTATGTCCTTTTTCAAAACAAATTTTACAAACAAGTTCGAGGTGCTTCAGTGGGTTCACCACTCTCTCCTGCATTGGCTAACATTTTCATGAAAAACTTGGAGACACAAGCCCTCAATTCATCCAAACCTAAACCAACCTGTTGGTTAAGATACGTTGAAGACATCTTCGCTGTCTGGCCACACGGTAAAGAATCTCTAGACGAATTCCTTTCTTACATAAATAACATCAGCCCCAAATCCAGTTCACCATGGAAATAAAAAATAAATTTTCTTTGCCCTTCTTAGATGTACGCATCACTAAAAACCCAGTCAGGGGATTTTCTGACACTGTCTACCGAAAACCAACCCACACTAATCGCTATCTTAACGCCCAATCTCACCATCACCCATCGCAACTAAATTCCGTGGTTCGAACACTAGTAACACGATCCGTTAGACTAATGGACAACAACAAACAGACAGAATTAAACTTTTTAAGACAGACATTGCTGGAAAACGGATACGAGAACAATCACATGCTACGAAACATTATAAATGCATAACAACAAACCACTACACCACAACAAGAACAAACAGAGTCCACACAACAACACACAGCGTTTTTACCATACATTAAAGGTGTCACCGATAAAATCAACCAAATTTTTAGAACCATTAATATCAATACCGTATTCACAACAGAGCAAAAACTGTCAAATCTGATAAAAACTCCCAAGGATACGATTCCAAACAAATCCCAGGAAGTTTACGAAATTCCTTGTTCCGACTGTTCCCGAACTTATGTAGGACAAACAAATAGACCCATCCACAAAAGAATATATGAACACACCCTCGCATCATATTCATACAGGACACAAAATAGACTTCGATAATGCCAAAACAATAGCACCGGTTTACAACTTCAAAACGAGAATTATCCGCGAAGCAATCGAGATTGAAGAACGTCCCGATTGTTTAAATAAGAGAGATGATGGTCTTCAACTTCCGTCTACTTTCGAATATTTATTTTCCTTCGATCAAGACTTGAAAATTGGTACACAACCACGTCTCTTGTAAATTTTCGTTTCAACCACATAAACAATTTGAGAGATATTGCGTTTTAACAAAATATTTTTTAATTTTTTGTTAAGAAAAATTGGACGTTAATATCTGATGAACGAACTCATCCATGCCATTAACAAAATAAGGGTAATTCCCAAATTTGGCCCAATTCAGTTAAGTATTTTTTGAGTTATCGGTTGGATATATATATATATATATATATATATATATATATATATATATATATATATATATATATATATATATATGTATATATATATATATATATATATATATATATATATATATATATATATATATATATATATATATATATAAACTTCTTAACTGACCATGGAAATGGGTTCCAGGGGGCCTAATTCGCGCTCATTTGAAGAAATTTTCGATAAGTCTCACCATCGATACCTCTCTTTTAGTGAATTTTCTTAATCAAAATTTACTAAACACCGAAAGAGCTATTTATATTATGTTTTAAAATAAAACAGGAATGACTTTATAAGTATGCAAATGTGTATTTGTTTTCAAAGAAATCCCTGACAAATTGTACACACACCACGATTGTTTGTAGAGTGTTTTCCACAAAACGATTCTTCTTTTGTTGTGTTTTCACATGTTACCGGCCGACTCCAGTAAACAGAAAAACTATCAGGAAATACAAAGAATACGGCAGCGATCAAAGAAGAGGGAACAGAGACGGTAAGCGTAAGAGGCATTTACTCATATGTATTGTCTCTCCAATTTTATAAACTAAAAGCTTCAGCCTAAGGTTAGTAGAGAGATCTTATGGTAAAATTTGAAAGGATTAATGATGCACGATAGACAGTTTGCAAGCATTTTCCATTACATAAGTTTAACATTTATCTAATAGTTTGTAATAAATATAGTGGACAGAAAAAGACTAAAATCAAAAAATTTCGAATTATTTTCATGTTACCGCCTACGTTTTGCTATTGGTCGTGACGTAATTGGACAGTTAATAATTATCGCCTTTACATTTGCCTTATGGTATGATAAATATGGTCGTTTGTAATATCGTGATGAATTTTAATTGTTTAGTATGTATTCTAGTTGAATATGGTAAAGTGTACGTAACAAAATGAAAGACAAGATTTCTAACAGGCGCAACCCGATATTTTGTCAAGACTCGTTAATGAAGACATCATTATTTGGTGAAAAACTAGACATCATAAGTGCTGAAATAAAATGAGCAAAATATGGAAGGTATGTGTAAATAAATCAATGCTAGTTGAACACATATTTAGCCAAGCATATCATGTACTTATTCATGTCATTTGGAATAAATTTTGTTTTGAATGAAGTCAATATGATAAGATAACAACACCAAATCTACCATAAAAAAAATGCAAAAATGTAATAATATATGGGATGTCCGGAAAAAATTTTTAGGTATCACCAATAACTTATGAGCCAGCCTGTGGTTGTCAAAATAATTTTATAAGAAGCAGCTCAAGAGACCCTATAATTAACGTATACAATTTTTTCCTCTGTCTTGTGTAATAACAATTATATTGAACTTTGTCGTAGAAATGCGTCACGCTGTATAAATGTAAACAGTAAAAACTAAAACTAAACCCGGATATGGATTCTAGGGGGCCTAGTTTGCACTAATTTTGAAGAAAACTTTTTAAAATTAAAAAGTCGCAGTCTCCTCAATAACTATTTTTTCTACGAAAAATAGCTAAAAATTATAGATCATTAAACCATCTTAACTAAAATTACTGCTAAAGCATCAGAAAAAGGATCTATTTGAGATGAATGTTCTGAAAACATCTTGGAATAATGAAGGACAATGACGGTTGCAGCTGAAACTTAAGGGTTTGCAGAACACTTTTCTTGCGAGAGTTTCTTTACATAACCCGTATTTGTTTCAGGTTCGTTGCCCAAATGTTGCAAATTTTGACGTTTCAAATCACGACTTTGACATTTTGAGGAAATCCCCAATTTGTTTTCTTTAAATTTAAGAAGTGCTGTGGACAAAAGAGCGGACATAACAAGATATTCTATGTCTGGCGACCTGGACAGTAAGGGTGCATTCGCTCTGTTCCCCTGGTAAATCTGTTGGGAGCAGCAGGTAGAGGAACTATGAAAAATATCTATAAAAGAGAGAGAGAGAGAGAGAGAGAGAGGGGGGGGTCACCAACGACAGGTCGGTGGGCAAGGGATGGCAGCGTTTCGGTGAGGGTAGGGTCACCGATGAGACGTATAGCTCTCTTCTGAATGGAGTCTAGGATAGCGAGTGTAGAAGCGGCAGCGGCACCCCAGATGTGGGAGCAGTATTCGTGGCCTTATTTGTAAAATATATAAGGTATAGAGATTAGCTGGTAAAAGGATTTGCGAGCCTGGAAGAGGAAACCTAATTTCTTAGCAGCCGCTTCTGCAATTGATGTGACATGTTGGTGCCAATTGAGATTTCGATCCACAGAAATGCCAACAAGTGAAAAGGACTCATTACTTTGAATACCTTGGTTGTTCATTGTGATGGGTCTAGGGCTGGTGTATCTCTTATGAGAAAGAAAGCAAGACTGAGATTTGGTGGGGTTGAATTGTGTCATTTTATGCGCGACATTGGGGACTCTTGGTGATTGAACATTTGGAGGTGGGTTGAGAGTAGAATTGCCGGCGAACAACGAGGCAAAAAGTTCAGCCTTGCCCAGGGCGGTAGAAACAATTTCATCCCCTGAGACAAGAAGTGGGAACGTGCTCTCGCAGAAATTATTCCAAATAGATTTAGCAAGAGTCCAGAAGTGTTTGCTGCCGTTGGGGCTTAAGAGGGCTTTGTTTTTGATGTGGTTATTAAACGAGTTTTTTACCTCAGAAACAATGCGGACATAGCAGTTCCTTGCGTCGTTAAATGCTTGACGGTTTTCTAGACTGGGATTATGTAGAAGCATTTTGTGATCTTTGACCTTTTCAAGTCTGGCCTTGTCACAGGATTTAGAGAAACAGGAATTTTGAGTGACTGAAGAGGTTTTCTGTTGGAATAAATAATTTCATGTCAGCTTGGATAATTTTGGTGACGTTTTGTGAGATATCAGAGGGGTCATGATGAGAGAAGAAGAGAGACGCCCATGGAATAGAGGAAAAGTAATCCCGCATTTCGTCCCAGTTTGCTGAGTTGTAGTGCCAAACGATACGTGGGTGTGATGACTGTGTGACCTCGGGTTGCATGGCGCAGGCATCAGTGACCATGCCGTGGTCTGAGCGACCAAGTAGGGCGGTGACTGATATCTTATAGCATTCAGTTGCGATGCGAGGAAAGTAAGTAAGTTGCTGAACCATATTGGCTAAAGAATTGTTGTTTGAAAAGGCCTCCGCTGCTCGCCCTTGTGGATCGGTTTTTGAAGATCCTAGCCATTCCCTATTATGGACATTGAAGTCACCAAGAATAGTAAGGATATTTAGAAATCAGATCGTCGGCTGCTCAAAAACGCGTTTTTTATATCCATGCATTTGTTGTCTCGAATCTGGATATGCTAGTATGGCGTCCTTTGTTGTTGTCAATGTCAGGTGCACTGACGACAACAGATGAAATGCCAAATGTGACAATTTCTTATAGAGTGCAGTTCTTGTAAAGACAGATAAGATTGGGTTTTCTTGCTCTTAAGTTTGTTTGTTAAAATGTTATCTGGAAATTCTGCTAAGCTGTGCGCCCTTCTTGGATTTTTGTTATGTTCGTCACTTAACATTTAACTTTTCAATACGTTGATGCTGCTTATCAATTGATTGTTGTCAGTTTGTTTTGCATAACTTTGATTTGACTTTAGTCTTTTAATGCTTGGTACTAGCTTTGTAGACTTTTGTTGTTTCTGCAACTGTTAAATGCTTTTTAACATTGTGTCGCAGTTATATACTAACTTTCGAAAACCCAGCTTCTGACACAACCAACCTTTGCATCTGAAGTATTAACCCCTGAAGATGGTTCGATGAACTTGAAATGCCTGGGGTTTTTATATTTAAAAAAATGTCTGAAAGTATGAGCCTTTTAATTCATCCTTTAAGTATTTCGACCCCTAACGTACTGGCATTTAGAAATTACATATTAGTCTTACCATATTTTAAACTCACAACAAAAACTTATAGCCGCTACAGCAAACTGACCGCTCCGGCTTGATTTTCTAAAGAAATTAGTTGTTAAGATACTTACGAGTTTACAGACTTAAGATAGAGGAGGATTAACGTCATCCTCAACATCTTAACTGGCAGAGTATTTTCGAGTGTGCGAGTTCTTACATTTCACTGAATTATTCAAGTGTTTTAAAATGCAAAGATGCTGAAGAGTCAAATTACACGCGAAAGATATGAACCTACTTAAAAGTTTACAATTTCATTACATAGAGTAGTCACTCACCCACTGTCTGGCACATTTCAGAAACTTTTTAATTATACATGTTTTAATTGAAGTTGAATCTGGAATAAGCCCTTTGAGATATGCTGCTTTTGGAATGAATTATAAGGACCTGGACTTTTTTACGTCTTCTGCGAACATATTTAGTTAAAATGGGAGAGGATGCAGTTTTGTTGTTGGTAATCGTTGCGACAATTTTATACTCAGAGTACTAAGTGCCTGAGTTAGGCATACGGCAAACTTTTACATCACTTTTGTCGTTTCTTATTAACACGGTTCATTGCTTTTGCAGACCTGAAACTTGAATTCGACAATGTAGATTAAAGAATATTATTTCGTATAGCGTAAACTATACAGTTATTGGCCACTACAAAGTATACTTACTGGTGCTTGGCGATTGGAGTTTATTTTAAGATAACAAGCATTGTCGTCATTGTACGAAAATGTAATTCTTTCAGTTCAAATTGACAACACCGTTTGTTGCTTTGATCACAGTGGTTTCGTATGTTGACAGCAGTGAACGTCTTTAGCGGTTTCTTCTTTGAGCATCTTTGAAGTGATTCCATATTCAGCACGTTGCTTGTCCATTTGCTTAGCGTCACTGTGTATCAGGTGAGTGATTATTTTATTGCTACGCTTGAAAAAGTTGATCGGAACAGTATAAGGAATATTATTTGATGTTAGGATGTTTGAAGAAACTATGCAAGGTAAAGCAAGCAGTTGTTGGTCTCAATACAGTTATTGGTCTTCTCAGCTTTGTTTTTTTTTTTTATAATAACCCATACTATTTTCTAGTAATTTTGTTTTATTTAGGTTAGTGAGTGAAGCTTGATCTTTCATTTACGCATTACCAAAGTGGCAGCACTGTAGGTTGGCTGGGTGACCGTTGATGGCACGTGGTTTGTGACGGTGTTTTTTTAAATTTATTTTAACAACACACCACGAGGGCTTACAGCCTAAATACTATCGTACCGTGGGTGTCGACAAGGAGGAAAGAGGCAACTTGTTAATTCTGGACTTGAAGGTTTGGAGGTTCGGGGGAGACGGAAAAATATGTGCCGGCAAGGAATTCCACAACTTGGAAGTCCTCGGGACAAAAGAGCGGGCATAACAAGATGTTCTATGTCTGGTGACCTGGACAGTAAAAGGGTGCATTCGCTCTGTTGCCCTGGTAGATCTGTTGGGGGCAGCAGGAGGAGGAACTATGGAAGAAAGCTCCTCTGAGCAGTGCCCGTGCAGATATCTATAAAAGAGAGAGAGAGAGGTCACCAACGACACGTCGTTGAGCAAGGGATGGCAGCCTTTGGGTGAGGGTATGGTCACCGATGAGACGTATAGCTCTCCTCTGAATGGAGTCCAGGATAGCGAGTGTAGAAGCGTCAGCAGCACCCCAGATGTGGGAGCAGTATTTGAGGTTTGGTCTTATTTGTGAAGTATATAAAGTATAGAGATTAGCTGGTGAAAAGTATTTGCGAGCCGGGAAGAGGAAACCTGATTTATTAGCAGACGCTTCTGCAATTGATGTGACATGTTGGTGCCAATTGAGATTTCGATCCACAGAGATGCCAACAAGTGAAAAGGACTCATTACTTTGAATAACTTGGTTGTTTATTGTGATGGGTCTAGGGCTGGTGTATCTATTATGAGAAAGAAAGCAAGACTGTGATTTGGTGGGGTTGAATTGTACAAGATTTCTACTTCCCCAGTCTAATATTTTTTGAAGATCCACGGAGATAGAACCCTCCATGAGTCTGCGATCCTCATATAATTGGGCTATAGAGACAGGCTTAGAATATTGTATATTTGACTGGAGGGTGCTGTCGACCGCGTAACTGTGAACTGGGTTGGATGTGCTAGAGATGAGGTCATTGATGTGGAGAAGAAACACAGTAGGGGCTAAAGCTGATCCTCGAGGAACTTCTGCATTAATTGGATACAGTTTAGAGGAATGGCCATCCACGACAACAGAATGCTTTGGTTGTAGAGGAAATTTGCTGTCCACGTACAGAGTTTTGGTGGTAGGCCATAGGCCAGTAGTTTATTGAGCAGCGCTGGGTGCCAGACCTGGTCGAATGCTTTGGATATGTCTAGAGCGACAATCTGCGATTCACCGTGTAGTTCCATAGATTTGTTCCAAAAATGGGTGACAAAGGAAAGGAGGTCGGCAGTTGATCTGCGCTGACCGAATCCATACTGCCTGTCGTGGATTAGACTGTGTTTTTCAAGAAATTTTAGTAATTCGCTGTTTATACACTTTTCCTTCACTTTAGAGATGACTGAAAGGCGAGAAATAGGCATGTTGTTGCTAGGAAGCGCTTTCGATCCTTTCTTGGACACGGGTTGTAGTCAAGCAGTTTTCCAGTTACTAGAGAATATGCCTCTATTGTCTGAGACAGACGAGTCAGGACAGGAGCAAGTTCTGGTGCGCATTTTTTGCTGGGATCTCGTCAAGGCTACAGGCTTTCCTGGCATTAAGAGAAAATAGCACCTTTCGTACCTTTTTAGTTTTGAAAATAATATCCGTCATTTTATGCGCGACATTGGGGACTGTTGGTGCTTGAACATTTGGAGGTGGGTTGAGAGTAGCATTGCCGGCGAACAACGAGGCAAAAAGTTCAGCCTTGTCCAGGGCGGTAGAAACAATTTCGTCCCCTGAGACAAGAGGTGGGAACGTGCTCTTGCAGAAATTATTCCCAATAGATTTAGCAAGAGTCCAGAAGAGTTTGCTGCCGTTGGAGCTTAAGAGGACTTTGTTTTTAATGTGGTTATTAAACGAGTTTTTTTGCCTCAGAAAGAATGCGGACATAGCGGTTTCTTGCGTCGTTAAATGCTTGACGGTTTTCTTGACTGGGATTGTGTAGAAGTTTTTGTGAGCTTTGACCTTTTTTGGCCTTGTCACAGTATTTAGAGAACCAGGGCTTTTGAGTGGCTGCAGAGGTTTTGTGTGTACGTGGGATAAATAATTCCATGTCAGCTTGGATAATTTCTGTGACGTTTTGTGAGATATCAAAGAGGTCAGGATGAGAGAAGCAGACAGACGCCCATGGAAGTGAGCAAAAGTAATGCCGCATTTCGTCCCCGTTCGCGGAGTTTTAGTGCACAAACGATACGTGGGTGTGATGACTGTGTGACCTCCGGTTGCATTGCGCACGAAGCAGTGACCATGCCGTGGTCTGAGCGACCGAGGGAGGCGGTGATTGTTATCTTATAGCAGTCAGGATTTGTAGTAAGAAGGAGATCCAAGGGATTTGAGCTGTGTGTTGGGATGCGAGGAATGTAAGTTGGTTGCTGAACCTTATTGGCTAAAGAATTGCTCACTGCAAAGGCCTCTGCTGCTCTTCCTTGTGGATCGGTTTTTGAAGATCCTAGCCATTCCTTATTATGGACATTGAAGTCACTAAAAATAGTGACCTCGGAGGAAGGATATTCAGAAATCAGATGGTCGGTTTTTTCAGAAAGGTAGTCAAAGAGCTGTACAAAGTGGTTGTCAGAAGGTGACCGGTAAATGCAACAGATGAATTTAGTTGCAGCCCTAAGAGAGAGTTTTATCCATAGTATGTCTTTTCTTCCAGCAGGGTAGATTGCTACGGACCTACGCGCACACGCCTCCATGCAATCTAAAAGAAGTAAGGAGCTCATAACCCGGGAACTTAAGGTGATTAGTGACTGTTTTGAGTTTCGGTGAGGAAGAGGAGTTGGGGCCTATTAGCCCGGAGGAAATGGTGGACGAAGTTCAGGTTAAAATTTAGGCCACATATATTCGAGAAGGATATTGTAAATCTCGATGCTGCCGCTCCCTGTACACCCATCTCCCGGAGATCCGAATGGAGGGGTATTTTACCTCCGGAATCTTTTGTACAAGGAGGAGCCATCATCATTTTTGCTTATAAGGGAAACCGACTCATACACCAGAACCGGAAACACCGGCCGCTTGATGTAAGGGGTGGTACCTCCTCTGGCGTGAAAAAAATCATTTATTATCACGTAAAGGAAAATTCCACTACCACCTACCATATTGCAAGTATACCACACCAGTGTTTATAACTTGTGAGAAGGTGGTGATTATTTCGTAATTCAGGTAAGAACCCCATTTCTTAGTCCATGAATTAACGTTTAACGCAGTTGTTTGTACAGTGTAATATTTTTTTTATACATTGTAACATCAAAACTGCTCTTTAAATACGTTTAACCTAAAAATTTTGCGGGTATTTTTCTTATTTTAGGAGGGCCAATCACTAGATAATAATATTCTCACGATATATAGCTATTGGCTTCAGAGTCAATTACTATATTTTCAATATGGAAATTTTTTTTCTCGGCAAAAGCATATTTTAGCGTGCCCTACTAAATTTGTATACTTGATCAAAATTAAAAATATGATTATAAAAACAGTTGTTGGCCGCGGCCAATAACTGCAACATTGAATGGCCAATAACTGTAGTATACATGTTAATTCCTACTGTACAGTTGTTTCCGTATATTTTCAACCACCCCCATATCCCCATAGTTCCTTTATTAGTTATTTAAAAAAAAATAGGTGGGTGCCTAGGTCATTAGGTCAGTTGAAACTAATTAACATGGATACCTACCTGCTTTATAAAATTAAAAATAAAGTAAAAATGAGGAACTTATGAGGTGATTCAAAATAAAATATACGTGAACACCTGTAAAGTGATTCTTACTTATTTTATGGCTAAATGAGAAAGTAAATAAAGGATTTTCTATTTCTATAATATGCCGAAAACATTGTACTGTAAAGATCAAAAAATATATTCTAAGGCGAACATTATAGAAGCCCTGGAGGAAATTAAAAAAGGCGTTTTAAAAAGAGTGGTTTTTCGTAAATGTAACATTCCTAGGGCGACCTAATTTCGACTTTCAAACAAATTTTCAAAAGTGAGACATGGACCTTCACCAATTTTGACCCTTCAGGAAGAATAGATGTTAGTGCAGTGAATAAAAGAGTGCCACAGAAAAGGATTCCCCTGCCGTAAAGAGGATGTACAAATGTCAGTAACACAATTTTTAGACGTCAACCCTCGAAAAAATCCGCTTCATAACAACTGTCCTGGAGATGGCTGGTATAAATCTTTCATGAAAAGGCACCCAGAAATAGCGGTACGAAAATCGGAGGCTCTGTCGTCAGCCTCCTCAAAAGTAAGCGGAAATGACAAAAGGAAATGGTTTTAATAAATAGCAAAATATCTGACTAAAAAGGGCTACGAGCACGTATTAGAAAATCCAAATCGCATTTTCAATGGTAACGAAAGCAATTTTCAGTTATGTCCTCAGAATAAAAAGGTTTTGGCTCCAAAAGGAGCAAGAAACGTGTACGAAACCGACACAGCCCAAGCAAAAACTTCTCTCAGTGCTTCAGGTATTACTACGCCACCGTTAATCATATACCCTTACAAGAGAATGACTTGTGAAATATGTAAATCCTTCCCAAAAGAATTTAGTATCGCATGTAGCGATTCAGGATTAATGAAGACTGAGATATTCTATGAATACGTAGGCAACAACTTTTATAATAATAATAATAATCATAAATTTATTGTTTAATCGATATAGAAAACATGAACAAAGGTGTGGTGTTTTCCAACAATAATTTAAACTTAAATATAAAATCCATACAATAACTAAACTAAATGTAAACCCACTCACATATGGATATCTCTAATAAAACTAGGTATTAACACGCTTGCGAATGTAGAGATGTCTCTCAGATTTCAATGGCCAGCAAAAACAAAACAAAAATAGCAGGGGTTTTACTATACAACATCTGGACGCAACCCCCCCGAGACTACTTACATTACTCAGTCTATATGATTCAGTTAAGATGTTTCTACAAGATTGGGTCTCACTATGGTCCCATCTAACGACTGTCTCGAAGTTATCTCTGAGTCTTTCGTATTGCAGTGGTTGTCTGCAAGGTACATTTAAGCCCGTCGAGACAGGCAAATGGTCAGAGACAAACACCTCATCGACGACTTCAAAGCTTCTCACTAAATGACTATAGAAACAGCATACCCACACCAAATCTACTGTACTCTTACCCGAAGCGTTCATGTATGTAAACTATCCGACATAATCTTTCAATCTACCATTCAAAACCATGAAGCCATAACCCTCCATAAGTTCTGCTAAAAGGCTGCATCCTTGATTTATAGTTCTATCTAAAGAGCCCCTCTCTGTGCCGACGTGGCCAGCCATTACATGGAAAAATCCATCAAGTTGGTTAGGAGGTCCAATTAGAGCGTTAAAGTCGCCACCTATCACGATCACATAATCCTCACCCTGCGTGAAGACATCTCTTATGATTTCCTCAAGCATAAAAATACAATAGAGATTATCTAGGCATGGATTCAGGTACACGTTCCCAACAACTTTTATCCATTTGCAAAAAAGTTAAATAACGAATTTCCTGTCATACTATTTGTCAATGGACATAAAACCTACCTAGATAGGAAACTTAGTGAATTGTGTACAGATTTACAGATAATCCTAATAGCTTTGTACCCAAACGCAACTAGAATTTTGCAACCGGCGGACGTTTCTACATTCAAACCATTAAAAGATGGTTGGAGGAAATGAGTTCTGTCTTGGCGAAGATCTCATCCCACGGAAGATCTGACAAAGAAACACCTTGCTTCGTAGTTAAAATGTGTCATAGCTGGTTCTATTAAGCCGCAAACAATAATAGATGGCTTCCGTGCTTGTGGGATGTATCCGTGGGATGCAAATGCTATCGATTTTAGCAAATGTTTGCGTAAAAAGCTCGTAACACCAAGAGTAAAAAGCTTACAGAGTAAAAAACAGAATTATTTAAAATTATCTAAGTTTAAAGAGATAGTAGGAAAGGAGAGATTAAAAAAATATTAAACCTTTGACAGCTCTATCTAAAACAATGATTTAATAGTACTTTTTAAACTGTGGAAACAATTTCAAACTAAGGATGAAGATAAAGAAGATGAAGACAAAGAAGCTGAAGATGGTGATAACTTGATAGTTGAAAATCATAGTGCAAACGAGATGAACAAATTCGAAAAAAACGAACGCAGAGCAGATAGTGATTATGACGATTGGAACAGAGAAGATAATAACAATATTGTCTAAATGTGTGAAAGAAATAAAACCTCAAAAGAAAGTGAAGAAATATTTGATTTACATTTCAATTCGGGAAATGGCGGTTATAACTTTCCAGAAGTTATTAACATCGAAACATAAAAATGAAACTCAATAAATGACCGAGAGTAAAATTTTAAATTGTCCGACCTCGATATTTTGTGTACTTGCAGTTGTTGAAAACAATGGAATTCTTCAAGAATTTCCAATAGCGGATGGAACATTTGTGAGTGCCAATATTGGTATTTTGAGTGTACCTGTAGTCGTTGGAAACAATGGAATTCTTGAAGAACGTTGAAAACAATGGAATTCTTGAAGAACTTCGCATAGTTGATGGAACCATTGTGAGTGCCAATAACAGTACAATTAGATATCATATATATTGGCGTGAAGCGCCTTAAAGAAAAGGGATAAACACATCTGAAAAAGTTCCATATGTTATTACTTCTTCTACATGGAAAGAGTTGAAAGACACGAAGGAAGAAAAAAAGCAGCAAGCGATAAATAAGAAAGAAAATAGAAAACAAGAGTGAATACTGAAAAAGTTGGACAAAGAAAAAAGGTGCTCGAGAAATAGCAGAAAAAAATCTAGATCTTAAGTAGACTCAAGTTAGAATAAAAGGCGCCACTATATTTATATAATATTATTATATAAATAAATAAAATAAAAACTATCTAAAACTACATGTTGGGACAAATTTCAAAGAACCATAACGGAATGTATATGAACTGTTGAATTCACATAGTAGTTGCAACAAAAGGCTTCTAAAACGCTAGAATGATAACCATACCGCAGCCAATGAAATCTGACGTCACACACTGGTTAACATTTTTCTTCATATGGTTGGTCAGAATAAACTATAGCTTCCTCAATAGTCGGGTAATAATCTGTGGTCCACTGGTTCTTCTTAAGTGTCTCCAGGTAAATAAAGTGGGTAGTACAAGGACTTTATTATGTTGAGGTATTGAAACAATTTTGACATAAGACCCTGATGTGGAATATAGAATTGGAAGTTTAGGGAGAAAAACAACTGTATTTTGACAAATAGGAGATTACATTTGGTAAATTCTCTGGTTTTGAAGAGTTGATTTTTATGGAAGAAAATTAATTCTGCAATACCATAAATAAGTTTAAATGTTTTCTAATGATTAAAAGCTTTTGCATATAATAGTTCTATATTTGCTATTTGATTAAAATTTTATTCCAAAATTAAAATGTGATGAAACAATTTTTTATGATTACCAGGAGTTTAAAATTAAGGACAATCAGAAAAAGTTTTTTTTTTGCTTTTAATTCTTGAAACTAATTATTTTGATTTCTGAAATAGATTTATTAAAATTCGCTTCAAAAGCGCATGCTGCCTTTGGACTTTCTGCTAATACAACCTGTTTAAAGACCTGATAACAATGCTATTTTATTCTTATGATGACAACAAATTAAATCTGCCACAATAGAAATGGAACAGGTATTACCTGATAATAAATTTTCGATGGTAAATAGAAACGCGGTAATTTGCCGTTATTGTGTCTGGCGAAATACAGCAATTATATGGAATGGAAGGAAATCGTTTTACGAACGAACGAACTGTTATGTATTTTCTGCGAAATGCTTCTAATTTAGCAAGCGGTGAAAGAAGCTTGAACATTCAATAGCAAAAAATGTACATAGCGGAAATCGTTAATTGGTAAAATCTTTTCTTATCAAATTTATTCTGTGGTGTGTACAAATAGAACGCTGCTGAGTTATACAGGCTCTGCCAAACGTCTTGCGCGAAACATACTGTCCAAACGCATTAAGTTTAAGGAATAAAAACTCGGAGTTGCTCAAGTTATTTGTCAGTCCATGTTTAAGAGATATTTATAATTTGTTTGTGTTTTTATGGTTATATTAAAAAAGCTATGTAATTTTGTTAGATACCAACCTGAGTCATGTTGGGTATCATTAACCTTCCGTCGGACGCAATATCTTGACCTCGGAGTTCGAGCGCAATGTGCCTAGCCGGCACACGTTTAAAAGGTCTAATTAACACCGCTAGTTTAATAACAATCTAATTATAACTGTTAATTTGACTAACAGGCAAGTAAAAAAGATCATCGTTAAGGGTTTTTAAAGAAAAAACGACAAAAGTTGCGGCAAAAAAAACGTATATTTGGCATAACACATATTGAGAAAATTTTTAGAGAAATTTTTGTAGCACCACTAAATACCAAAGAAAAGCTTGCAAAACAAAGTAAGCTTCATAAACAATTGGAAAAGTTCACATTTTTAATATGTATTCAGTCTTCTTCAAAAGTGAAATGAAGGTTAGTACCTTCTTCAGTAAGGCACCGATCGCACACCATATTCGCATGGGAATAGCAGATAGGCGTCTCGCATTTCTTACATTGGTGATTTGTCAGTCTTCTCAAACCAGTTTCGCTGGTGCAGGTTGAGCATCGACGTCTTTTAGGGGCTGGTGTTGGATTATTTTTTTCTTCTTCTGGAGGACCAAATCTTTTCGGCCTGTTTTGGGGGTCACTAGGCAGACCAATAGTTTTCAAACTTCTTCGCTTTAGTTATCCAATCGTCAATTTTTGGGCCAAGCGTTTTAGGGACAGCCTTCTTCGCAATGGCTCTAAATTATTACCAAGGTAAATGACTTGATAGTTGATACCACTCACATTCAACATTGTAAAAAATATTAACATTGGCCAAAGATTTATATTTCGGCACACGTTGAATGTAGCGCACATTTTTTCTACATTATCAACGCCACCATTCGTTGAATTATAAAATGTGATAATGTCTGGTTTTTTCTCTTCTCCGGAATCAAGATCGATGGAGTTACCACTATGAAGCGTTGACACGAGAATCACATTATTGTTTCGACGTGGAACGTACGACACTAGGGTCTTCCCCTCACTGAAGCCAAACAAACTGCTGAATTATTCTCTGTCTTTAGTAGCAATTAATTGTAATGGCACTTGTCTTTTATTTTTTCGGACAGTCCCAACGTAGGAGAGTTTCTTTTTTTCATGTCATCAGCGAGATCGATGTCTGTAAACCGATGGTCAGCAGTGATATTGTGACCAGACCCAAATAAGGGCTCAGCCATCCTGTTGGCTACTGCACTTGGTTTGTTACTGATGAAGAAAGGCCCTTGTGGTTAAATTCCGGCATATGTTTCCATATTATATGTATAACTCATTTTTGCGTCGACTAGGGCCAAACATTTAACACCATACTTGTTTGGCTTCGATGGTATGTATTGCAAAAAAGGGCAGGTACCTCGAAAACCTGGGAGTATTTCGTCAATAGTTACATTTTCCCCAGGAATGTAACTCTTCTGGCAGCTTTGAATAAATACCTGGAAAATGTCACGAATTGGAGCAAGTCGATCTTCTTTCTTTCTTTCTTCCCTTGTATTTCGGTTGTCAAAACGGAGGCAACCTATTAGAGTCTTGAACCGTTTGATGCTCATCACAAGGACGAATTTTTCGATGCCATCACCTTCTTTTCCCCAAATTTCTTCGAGACTTTGCCGATTTCCTCTGTAGGCTACTGCTAGATACAGCAATTCGATTAAAGCTCTTATTTCGATTGTATCAGTGGGTTTAATGTATCTGTCTCAGGAGAACTTGTCCTTGATGGTGCCCATGTACTGGTTGGTGTATCTTATTATCAGGTCCAACATTTCTAGCCAGTTCTTTATTTCTTCTAAATGCTTAGGGTTGTTTAAATCGTAGGTTTTGCGTAACAGCATATTTGCGAAAAATCTGAAACAAATATAAGGAAATTTGTATTGATTATTTCGAAAATAAATAGTATTTGTTGTCACAATTGTTGCCCAATGTTTTATAAACAAGTCATATGAGTTTCACATGAATAAATTCAGTATCTGACATGAATATTGCATCAATACATTTCTATAATTCCATGGCGCAATGTGCCGTATAAGTCGGACTCATAAATCAAAGTATTTTCACAAAATTTTTGATAACTTTTCGATTATTTAGTGTTGAGATGAGTGGATATATATTTTTTATGCAAATATTTCGAAAATACATACCTTTATGAATGTGAAGCGTTTGGGCGCAATGAGCTTCTCTGAACAAAACTTGCACAACTCTTCGTCATGAAGGCCAAGAGTAAACTGAGTATGGGGGCATGGAGGTTGCGTACAGCACGTAAAAACGTACAGCTACTAGAAGTCTTAGTCAGCAACTGCGCCTGGGAGCGGGGAGAGGAGACAAACTGGCCGAGCCGAACTGTGCCTGAGAGATCAGATGCGCCCGATGGAAGGTTAAACAGCTGGGTTTTTTTTCTGAATATGACAGTGTACACGAACAAGGTGTCATGAAACAAAATGAAGAGGAAAAATCAGAGTGGCATAATTAAGTTTTATTGCTTTATGTAAGATTATAAGCTAGTGCGGATTGGTATACCTAAATAAACTTAACCGGAAATGTCAAATAAAGTGTTTAAATTCTTGTCCGCTAATCCCTTAACGACAGCCAATTATATCAATTGAACTGTTGTTCAATGTGTTCATTTTGTAATCTTGCTTTGAGGTCATCTGTTGCTTCCAGCCTCTTCAGGTAGACAACGCTATTAAAAAAAGTTCGGGACGCAGAAGTCTATGTTAACTGTGGAACGGTTTGACCCATGATATATTGACTTAGAGAGATATGATATTGAGGATATTCCCGCCTCCTCCTATGACGTCACGCGGTGAGTAACGTTATATAAGACCAACTACAAACTTAAAACAAAGTCATTCGCAATAAAAAAGTTTCTATACGTCAGTTTAATGCGGTTGAAGTTACGCCTATATTGTCTTTTTCAGATAATATAGATCGCAGCACTACATTTATTCTTTTTAATTTTTATTACTTCCAACTGTATGCACTTAAATATTAGTAAAATACGTAATTTGTTAAGAGGTTGTGATGAAACGTCAAACCCCACTGCACGACAGCATATTATTGTTGCATTAGACTCACCACTTGACACCATGCGCGTGACAGGTCTAAAAATAGGTCGTCTGAATATTATATCTCTCGTTATTTGTATCATGGGTTTTACCAACTAAGGGCCTCTGAACCGAAGGGTACTGGGTTCGATCCCAGGGTACTCCTTTCACTTTTTCAGTACATACTGTACAATTAACATCAACCGAGGTTCTGGCATTGTATTTGAGCAAGTTGAATGTCAGCACGTTCCGCCCTTCGGAGAGGGCGTAAAGCCGTCGGTCCCGTGTCCATGCAATGTTGGGCACGTTAAAGATCCCTACCCTCCTTACAGAAGGGCAGGGGTTCGGCAAAAATTTCCAGGATAGTGAGGTGAAACTGCTCCCTGGCGTCGGTGATTAGCTATAGTCGCTGAAATAGGCCGACGTTAAAGAAACAAAACACACACACACACACACCAACTAAGGGCAACAACAGCTACTACTAAACTTGAATTAAAAGTCTTAGAATGCTTATCTTTCATTTTCAACAAAAAGTTGCTAAAAAAACTTGGAATTACATAATCTGATCAGATAACGTTAAAATTGAGACAAAGATGAAAAAAAGTAAACAAAAAGTCGTAAGAGTAATTCAGTCAACAAACAGATTTGAACCCGCGTCCCTCGCACATTAGGCAATCATCCTATCGTTGCAACACAGTAGACTAGCAGACTCTGCAATGAAAGGTGGATAACCGATAACGATATTAAGTGATTTATTTTTAATAAGTAAGGTCTTTAGAGGCAGATTTTGACACTATTTTAATAAATCAGAAGAGTAGCATCAATCAAGAACATTCTAATAGACATTTTATGCAACACTTATCATTTATAAACCACAATAGTTATACTAATTTACACGTTCCAGATCTCCCGTTTGACACTTACAGGAGAAAAATAATAAAATTTTCAAAGTAATGTTTCTGGTACTTTTGAACCATTTGTGCCATGAAAAGATAAACGTTTTCTGTAATATCTAATGGATTTTGTTTAACACGTACAATATTTTGGTAGTGCGTGTTCTCTGCCTTTTAGTGGCACTAAACTTTTGGGCCATTTAGTGCCTATGACTTTTCTTTCTTTCCACATAGAGATACAAATTTTGGAGCAGATGTTGGTTTTGCAATATACACCATCGTGCCAAATCTGGTTTCCATACCATTGTTATTTCCGGAGATATGAATATTTTCCAAAAGAAAACCTAAAATTTCCCCGGAAAATCTGGTGTAATGTTCCTGGCTAACGAACTTATCCAAGCCCCTTGTAAAAAGAATTTACTCACCAAATCTTATGAAAATAAGGTCATTATTTTTATAATTATCGGTCGTATATATATATATATATATATATATATATATATATATATATATATATATATATATATATATATATATATATATATATATATATATATATATATATATATATGGTAATCCTGCAATGTAGACACCTCACTAGTAGACAAACAATTCGGGTGGAATCGGAGCGCAGAAGTGGACGCTGGACGATGTGCACTGTCGCCAGATGAGTATTACCAAGGGTCATTTTAAATATAGAATGAAATCAAGGAGTGAACAAATGTTTTTATAATGTAAATAAATTATAATATGCCGTCATCTACATAAGTCGATATTTGACATATTTTGCTGAAAGCAGTAGGAAAACGGAAATGTAAAAAGTTAATTTTCAGCCATGGTGGTCCAGGGGAAAAAAGTGGGCCTCTGGACCCAAGGGTACTGGGTTCAGTCCCAGATTTCAACTCTCCTCCATTCTTAAGTACATCAGTAACACCAACAGAGGTTGTGCCATTCTGATTGAGCAAGGTAATCTGCACGTTCTGCCCTTCCCAGGGGGCGTAAAGCCGTCGGTCCCGTGCCCATGCGATCTTGGGCACGTTAAAGACCCAAGTTTCCCGGACAGTGAGGGGAATGAATCACTTTAGTAAATTCAATGAAGCAATTTTCGTTGCGAATTGCTGATGATGAATACAACTGTATATGCTAATAGCTAACGATATCCAGTATATTTTTTGTAAGCCGAAATGTTTCATGGTACCCTATGTGAAAACTGGAACCTGTGATGAGCACTGATAAGTACACTTGGAGAACCCAAATCACCACAGCACATATTTCAAAGAACTTACGATCATTTCGTTGACTACGTCAACATCATCAGAGCATTAAAAATTCCATAAAAAAAAACAAAAAAACATCAAAAATCAATTTTTTTAAAAGAATTTTTCATCTTCTGATGAGGTTGACGTGGTCAACGAAACGATCATAAGGTCTTTAAAATATGTGTTATTAATATTAACTTTTTACATTTCCGTTTTCCTACTGCTTTCCGCAAAATATGTCAAATATCGATTTATGTAGATAGTCATAGTATAATTTATTTACATTATAAAAACATTTGTTCACCCCTTGATTTCCTTTTATATTTAAAATGACCCTTGCTAATACTCATCTGGTAACAGCGCACATCATCCAACGTCCACTTTGCGTTCCGATTCCACCCGAATTGTTTGTCTACTAGTGAGGTGTCTACAAGACAGGATTAACATGTATATATATATATATATATATATATATATATATATATATATATATATATATATATATATATATATATATATATATATATATATATATATATATATATATATATATATATATATATATATATATATATATATATATATAAACATATAAACTGACCCCGGATATGTGTTCTAGGAGGCCTAGTTCGCGCTCAGTTGAAGAAATTTTTCAAAATTCAAACGTCGAGATCTCCTCAATAGTGATTTTTATTTAAAGAAAATTCACTAAAACTCAAAAGCTAAGCGTGCCAGCAACATACAAATTTACAAGCATAAAATTTAACTTTCGGTATTTTCTTGAATCCGAAAATACGGTGTTAAATTAATATTGTGAAATTTTCCAATACACAGCACAAAATTCAAATACAAGGCTCACCATCTGGTTGGATAGGCGTGCACGGGTGTAGCACAGATGTCTTGTAATTAATAGCAGAAATATATGAGATAATTGAAATGGAAATGCAAGTACAAAGAGCGACAGGAGGCAAGGAAATCTGCAAGTGACATTCTGCTAACCAATTCGATGTCCTTTATAAAGTATACCCCGGGCTTCTGACATCACAGTTGAGTTTGATGCAAATGGATTGAAGCAATATCGTCAATTAATTTGCGTTATTTATTAAAAGTGTCTCTCTGTTATCTAATATTCTCTGAACTATCCATTAGAATAATCTAGTAATCTGTGATTTACGAAAATTATATTGCAATTGTTTATAATACGCCAATAACAATTTAATGTGCTTTCGGAAAATTTGTTCCAATGACCGCCAATTGGGGTGCCTAGAATCCATATTTAAGACCCGTCTGAACTTTTATATGCCTATATATACAGGGTGTGGCGCCAAGACTTTTAGTTAGCCGTTTCTCAATAACTACTCCGATTTGAAATTTGAAAATTTACACGCATACGACTGAGACAAATTCCAGTTCATCGAAAATAGCTTACTTTATGTCAGACTTCTGGTTATTCGGAAGTGACCATCAACTTGCTTATTTTAAATACAACATGTTTTTCATTATATTTTTGAATTCTACATTGAATTTGAGAAAAATTATTACTAATATACTATATGTAACAAATGAACCGTTTTCGAAATTTTTCGATTTTTTTGAAAACTCTCGTGAAAACCAAGGTGAACGCTGAACGCTATCTCTCTGTGGAAATACAAGTGAGA
The DNA here is from genome assembly GCA_964006375.1 of Tillus elongatus. Taxonomy (NCBI): domain Eukaryota; kingdom Metazoa; phylum Arthropoda; class Insecta; order Coleoptera; family Cleridae; genus Tillus; species Tillus elongatus. The sequence goes on along the minus strand of OZ023264.1, from coordinate 159,669,261 downwards.
AGACTCAGTGTTTGCACAGATGACCCTCAATCTGGCACCTATACGACACGTTTTATAGCGTTTCTTTTAAATATACAGGGTGATAAGAATTAGCCGTGCCATTTGGCAAAATTGCAATCTCAATTACTCGCTTATTTAAAATAGAACACCCTATATTTTATGAGCTATTTCGGGTTGCATTCAGTTTCCCTTTCAACGTGTATTAGCATTTTCTATACCCAAATTCCACCGTTTCCCGAATATTTAAATTTTATTGGATTAATTTAATTCAAATTGTCACAATAAATTTAAAGCAGGCTTTGAAACTGGATAATATGCTTATTGACGTCTACACGTCAAAAGAGCGTCAAGCGAAGCTTATTGTCATCAAAATCGAGATACTATCAGTCAACGCGGTGCAAAAATGGCAAATTTTCAGTACACAAACGACGATTTTTTGGAGCTTCTAATTATCTATGGTGAGTGCTAATAAATTGAGGGCCGAGAATGTCGTGCATTTGCAGAAAAGTACCCGAATGAACCCAAACCCAGCCACGACATGATAATGAGGAGCATGGAACTTTTCGCTCAAAAGTACAGAAGCGTAAGCCACTCGTCGATAACGAGGTAAACGAAGTGAAAGTATTGGCATTTTTAGTTGCTGATCGCACGGCATCTATCAGGGATTGCGAAAAAGAATTACGCTTGTCAGCGAGAACGATTCACAGAATTTTGAAAAAGCATAATTGGAGACCCTTCTTTTACCACCCGATACATGGTTTGCAACCAAACGATTTTTTTAGACGTGTTGAGTTCTCTGAATGGTTCGCATTGAAAACACAAGAAGATGAGTATTTCTGCAGGAGAATTATTTGGTGCGATGAGGTGAAGTTCTCCAAAAATGCCATGCACAATCGCTACAATAGTCACTTCTGGTCAGATGAGAATCCCCATGTTACTAGGATCGACTAGTTTCAAGACAGGTGGTCATTCAATGTATTTTGTGCAATTAAGAACGATAAGATCTTTGGGATTAAAATATACGATGAAAATCTCACTGGTGTGAGTTATAATGAGATTTTGCACGAAGTGATTCTAGTTTCTCTCAACAGATTAAATTTAGAATAAGCTAGAAGAAGTTGATGTCAGCAAGACGGAGCACCGCCCCACAGTTTCTATTTATCTCATGATTTTTTGTACCAACATTTTTAAGGCAGGTGGATTTCCAATAACGGCCCATATAGATGGCCACCACAGTTCCCTGACATAACGCCTCTGGATGCAAGCATATGGGGCTACATCAAAAATGAAGTTTACCACAAACCTGCCACCACAAAAGAAGACATGGTAGGTAGAGTTTTACCTTCCATTAATTTACTGAATTCGAGACAAATCAGAAGGCTACGAACCATAACATTATAAGACGAATAACAAAATGCCTCCATGTCAGTGGGAGTAATTTTAAGCATTTGTTATAAGTTCTTCAATTTTTTTATTTGTATTTGTGTTTTGGTTTTCCACTAACCATTAGTTAAGTTCTGTACTCATTTATAATAAATAACTACCTACCTTGTTGAGTTGTATTTTGGTTTTACACGTTAGTTGACAACACATTAATTTTTCAGAACTGAACAAGGTAAATGCAGCGATATGGATGCAAATACAAAGTGTTCTCTTTTTCAACGCGAGAAGGCCCAACAAATGTTATGTTCTCATTTGTAATATATTTATTTTACTTATTCCTACCCTTCAAGTGCATAAAAAACGCAAAAGCGGTTAGACCCAACTGCGCCTGATATTCTGGTATTTTCAAATGAATAGTCCATTGTATTGTTCCCTTTTCGCCGAGTTCTGGATAAGTGAGGCTTTAAATTTCAACAAAACAACTTTATTTACTCTCTAAATATGGCTACAATAAAAGTTCTGGAATGTCTCTCTCACAAAATACTTAGTTTATGGGGCATTACAATCACTAATCTGGACAAAAGTCACTACCTGGAACTACAATCGACACTCTCTAACACTTCACACTGGTTACTGCTTCTTCGAGTCACTTCAACATTCTCTAACTGAACTAAACTGAACTTTATTTGTTGGATACAGGAGGGGGAAATGCTCATGCAGACCCCATTCACGACACCGTAGTGCCGTAGGATGTCGAGGTACTGTGAGACGGTACTCACTAAAACCCCTAGGAGTACCGGACCTTAGTCCATACCTCCGTCGGAAAGATTTCACACAATGACTTTTTGGGTTTGAATGTTTCCATTCTGTTTTTGCCGCGGGGGCGTTAGCGGGTAAGTATAAGCTTTGGACGCTTATGTTTATGTGGAAGGTGCTCATCGTAGTCGGTGGCACTACGGAGAAGAGCATTTGGGTGAGAAGCGGCTTGTGCAAACTGAGTTGTGGATAGTTGAGTTATAACAAGTATCGAAGGCATTTCCAGATCAGAGTGACTCTGACTGTTTCTGACAAACCATGGCCCATTCAGGTGATGCATAGGTCAAGGCTGGCCGGTTGATGACTTTGTACATGAGCAACTTATTGTTCGTGGACAATTTGGAATTTCTATTTAGAAGTGGAAACAGCATCGAGATGAACACCGAGGCTTTTTTTCGGGCGTGATCAATATGAGGGCTCCATGATAAGTGTTTGTTGAGGAAAACCCCGAGGTACTTCGCGGAATCTTGCCAGGGAATTAGACGGTTGTCTAATCATACGTATTCGTGAGGTGTGTGTCTCCTCTTGGAAAATAGGACTGCTGAACATTTATCACTTCAACATTCTCTAACTGAACTAAACTGAACTGGCTTACTTCCGCTTTTGTATACACGCCGCTGCTTCCACCTCGCTTCGGGAGTGTTCCAGGACATTATTTTACTAGAAGGTTCTGTGAAGACAGAACGGCTCCGTGTGTATACAGGGGGTATATATACAGGCTGATCAATCCTCCATCCTCCTATGTTACACAAGAGGTGTTTTTCGTACTATAAGGGCTCTCTGCGTATACAGGGGGTAAGGGTTCAATGCGTATACAGGGTGTTACGAATGCGCAGATCTCAGCTATCCGTTCTGATGGGGTACAAGTTGGTAACTTTGCTATTGTTGGGGCTAGAGGGTCGAGATTTCGCCCGTAGGGGGTCACCCCAGACTACCCCCCGAGGGGGGGTTCAAGATTTTGCCAAGAATTCCCTGATGTTGGGGGAAATTTTGGAGATGTGGCAACACCACACCTGCACCTTTTGAAGTGTTTTGTAACAGTATTAATATGCGACTGTAGGAAATTTATCTGTGTCGTCATTTTCACTTCAAAGAATTTAAATATCTTTAGTTAGTAACAGTATTAATATGCGACTGTAGGAAATTCATCTGTGTCGTCATTTTCACTTCAAAGAATTTAAATATCTTTAGTTGAAACGATGGCCTTATGTCCCTGATATGTGTGTAGTTAAATTTCTTTATTATATGCCTGTTAAAAATATCTATGCGAGGTCAGAGGTGTGTTAGCAAAAGAACTTATAGCGAATTTTCGTATATTTTTGTGGCGATTGGATATTCCCTATTTATTATTTTTTTAAGTGCAACAGCCATTGAAAATTCTTCAGACAGTTGGTGGACAATGAAAATGCTATGACGGCTTCAAAGTCGATCGTAGTAATATTTTAACCCACAAATGTAAATAGACATCAGTGGTTTAAAAGCGAAACCTCTATTACCCTTACGCATAATGCGCGTATCGTAAAGTCTGCTTGTAAAATTTTATATAGGAATGGACCATAAATTTTTTATGTTCACTTATCATCCCCGTGCAAAACATTTCAATCGCGTCAGCATACAGAAAAGGCAATGTCTGTATAAAGTAGTTCTGTTCAAGAATATACTGTATATGGGAAACTCAAATAACCTACGATTGAGGATTTAGAATGTGTGGGGTGCCTAAGTTGTGAAAGTGAAAATGAAATTGATTCCGGTAATCCGGGTTGATATGACATCTGAAGGCTTATGCTCCGATACAGAATTGAATTTAGCGCATGCAGAACAGTGTGTGTGTGAGGCACCTCTAACCACCTAGCTACGTGATTTGAAATTCATACACTACACTGAAACGAATTTTCATAGTGAAAGTGCAAAAAGTGATAATAATTGTCTATATGTTTCATAGAGTATGTTCACCCTCTCACCACGAAAATAATACTGACTCGCCTAAAGCGTTATGGTAGCGATTTAGACTAAAGTAATTTCCAGTTTTTGTTTATTAGCTAAAATTTCGGGAAGCAGCAATTGCGTTATAGTAGTGAATTTTTATAAGAATTGTACACTCACCACAATTAGAACCATAGACTGGTTTCGCTCTAATTAGAGCTCGTCAGTACGGGATACTAATTGTAGCGAACATACACGTTGGTAGCTCCCAACACTAAGTGAGTGATAAGACACGAAACAACGTGCCTCCACCTAAATGCGGAACCAAGTACTATGTTGTCACGCCAGCTTCAAATAACACAAATTGTTAAAAAATAGAGACTGTATACAACAAACTAATAATTTAGTAAATTGTTAGCCCTGGCTCATTTCTACCTTAATATAGGGACAAAGTATGTAAGGCTAGATGCATTCTCACCGCAATTAGAACCATAGACCGGTTTCGCTCTAATTAGAGCTTGTTAGTACGGCATACTAATTATAGCAAAAATACACATATAAAGTAATATGGCTATGGTAGCCAGCCTCCCAACACTAGGTAAGTGGTAAGACACCAAGTAGTATGTAGTCACGCCAGCTTCAAATAACACAAAGTGTTAAAAAATAGAGACTGTATACAACCAACTAACAACTTAATAAATTGTCAGACCTGGCCTATTTCTACCCTAATATAAGGACAAAGTATGTAAGGCTAAATGCAGTCTCACCACAATTAGAACGGTAGACCGGTTTTGCTCTAATTAGAGCTCGTCAGTACGGCATACTAATTGTAGCGAAAATACACCTCTAAAGTAATACAGCTATGGTAGCCATCCTTCCAACACTAAGTGAGTGGTAAGACATGCAGCAACGTGCCGCCATCTAGTTGCGGAATCAAGTAGTATCCCAACTAACAAAAATGTTCTATAATTTTTAAATAATATTGAAAATTTTGTTGTGATACTGTTATATTACTGCTCTTCGAAAGCAGTTTTGTTCTATTAAGACTGCCAAGGTGAGTATTTAGCTTTTCGCAGCAAAATGCTCCTTTAAATTTATTGTTAGAATGTTCTTAGAGCAGAATTATAAAACATTTTAGAGATTTCGTTTTTCGTTGTTTTGTAATTGTCTATACAACAATCCTTATAGAATATATTAGCTTACAGAACAAAATTGTTCTGTAATGGCTTTATAACAACGATCTTCCAAACACATCTGTCAACTTGCAAACATTTATAAAGCTTTTCTTTAAGTGATTATGTGAGCAATTATAAAACAGTTTTGTTAACATTTTCTATGATACAATATAGCTGCAAATAGCATAGTCTACTTGAACTCAGGTGTTAAAAAAACTATTTTATTGTTGGATGGAACGCTACTGTAATAAAACAATTATAGTACAAAATTATTCATTTGCATAAAAGTGCGTTCGCTGGGATATTTACAGAACATATTAGAGCTTTTGTAAGAAACACCGTTATATACTTTTTATTTCGTGCCAAGTTGTGTATTCTGTAGCGTGTAATTTCTAAACATGTCCAATTTGCAATCAATCAATAAATGGAAACAGGTAAAAAGAAGCGGTGCTTTTCGAAGGAAAGTCAATAAATATAAAAATATTTTAGAAAGTAGCAAATTTGTTGATAAACATGTTAGTAGTGTTTTACATAGTAAGCAGCATTTATGCTGCATAAATATCACAGCTGACGCGAGTTTAGCACTATACTGATGTGTAAGTGTTGCCGAAAATGCTTTTATAGAACAATTAAATATACCATATGCGTTATAGAGCTACGCGCAGGTCTTTCTCAGTGCAGCAATGGGAAACATTATTTTAAAGCTCTAGAAGCGCTGTTTGTGTAACAGTCTGCTTACTGCGCCATCTGAAGCCACACTATCAATATGATCATCAGTTTGTCCAATTATTAGGGCACAGGATCGTACTTAGCCATAAATAGTTGTTAATGGTTAGTTACCTATGATAATGATACAACAAGTAGAGATATTACATACACAGCACATTACATATTACATAAACATACACATCTTTACACACTCACGTGCACGCATTAAGATCCGAAATTATTTTCTGACTAATAATTAATTAAAGTGAAGAAATTGGCTTTGTTATTATTAACTGCAGAGGATTATAGTAAAATGGAAATATTAAAATCCTAAAACTTTTTGATCCCTTGTAGGAATGGGGAGAAAAAATGTAGTAATAATGTAAAGCATACATAGAGACTTGGCAAATGTCGGTGGCGCTAGTCTACTTTTACTGTAAAAGTCAAACTTTAAAATTGACCATACAAGTCAATGCCCAACCTACTTTATTTTTTGTTTAAATACGTCTCTGTTCATATTACAGGTTTTAATATATCGTCTGTTTTGTAACAGTGTCTTAAGAGATAAAATAGTTCTGATAAAAGTGATTTATAAAGCAGACGCCATGTTTTTATGCAATTCCTGTATTTGTTTGGTAGCCATATTGAACACAAAAAAAATATCAATTAATAAATATAGAAATATTTGTGACCTGGCAATTTTCACAATATATTATGAATATAAAACATGCGAAATGTGTAACAAAATGGGTTTAGGTCAATAAAATGAAAAAAAAAACGAAAAATTTAATTTCGAGTTGATTTTTACAAATTAAAGAAATATTCATTATTTCGACCAAGTAGTATGTTGTCACGCCAGCTCCAAATAACACAAAGTGTTAAAAATTAAGACTGTATACAACCAAGAATTTAGTAAATTGTCAGCCCTGTCCATTTCAACTTCGAATTTTTGTCACCGATATTCCACCCCCACACATTCGACCTCTAATTTAATTTCAGCACAGAATGCTAGATGTTTGATGAAATTTAGTTTTTTAATAAACAAACCCTAAAACGTTGTTACTCGAGTTCTAATGAAAAAATGTCAAGTTTCACGAAATCATCGCCCGTTCATCCCCTACCTCCGTCAGGCGATTTTACCACAAAAACAATCCAAACCGTTCGTTTGTTGGGTGCTAACTGTATACAAAATTTGAAGACGATGTCTGAATTCGTTCTAAAGTTGTCGTGGCTACAAAGAGACAGACATACAGACCGACAGACCAAAAGACTGACAGACACAAAAAAAAGATTTCGTTCCCAAATCATGTTTTCTGTATGTTTTGTCACTTTTTACGACCTTTAAGCAAAAATAAAATTCAAAGTTTTGTCGCCAATGCCAAAAATTTGATGCTTTAAAGTTTTGAAAAATCTTAGACATGTATAAAAAGTGCGGCGTATACATGTGTGTGTGTGTGTGACGTTAGATTGCACTGGCTGCGGTATGCTTACCACGGCATATACATAGAAAAGGCCAAATAATGTATAACGGAGTTAGTTCATTATGAAAATTCTGCAAAGTCGTTTTGTGTATCAAGCAGTTCTTAAATTTGTAATTGTTTTTTTAACTTAGCACATGGCGAAGCATAAAACATAATCTGATTCTGGTTTTTTTATGTACAAGAAAGCTATCAATAATTATGACAATTGGTGGCAGCTCTCTAAATAAAGCTTACGCTAATGTGTAATTTATTTAATTCCAATGAGACACAATTGATTTTTTGAGCAGTGAAAGGAGCTTAGGTTAGAGTAATATACTGCTTAAAAGTGTTCAAACTTAATTGACATAATTTTTGATGATGCATTTTATTTTCCTCTTTTATAGATTCTATAACAGGTAACACAGATAGACGTGTCTAAAAGTGAAACATAAGGAACGCGTACGAAAGCAAACTTGGCGACCAAACATTTATCTGAAATCGTGCCTTCCTGTTAACTTTACAGCCAGATAAACTAAATCCTTGAAGTAACTCAATGGGCACGATAATACTGTAAAGAATATAACTGAGCTTATGTAGACTTGTCTTAGATATCATGATCTAAAGTAACTTTTGTGAAACCAGTAAAATACGTTTTTATTGCTTTACTATTGCAATAACATGTTCTTGACAGACTAGACACCAGCTATAAAATTTATCATTGGTTTCTTTTTAAATTGATAGACTAGTTACATGTTTTTTTGTCAAAAATTTGTTTGACTAGAGATAGCAATTGTAACACTACAGAAAGGTATTATAAATTATAAAATGAAAGTGTTTTAGAGGCCTAGAACCCATACTTAAAACCAGTTGCAAAGATTATGTGTTTATATATATATATATATATATATATATATATATATATATATATATATATATATATATATATATATATATATATATATATATATATATATATTATTATTATAGTGTATATATACTCTTTATTTGTTAAAAAATTTATATGCAGTGTGGCCCAAACTGGATGGGATTGTGTGGCTATTTCCGTTATTATTAGAGATAGGGAGACGATTAAATTAACAATATTTTGTAGAATTTCAGGCTCGTTCCCAATATGACTTGTATTTTGAGTTATTTGGAAAAAAAATTGTCGGTTTCTTTTTTCTTCAATATCTAAGTAGGCGTTGATCTAACATGTCTAAGACTTGCACATTATCAAGATCCTGTTTACAGAGTAATCTTTTTTTGCTATTCTCAACTTTGGATTGTCATTTGTTTTTGAGCTACAGGTATCAACGTTTATTTTTGTTATGGCAGCCACATTGGATTTTTTACTAATGTGATAGCTTGTAAAAAGAGCTTTTCAACGATGTAAAACACGCTTGAGAAATCTTGTAATCGCACTGACAATTTGGAGACAACCCGTTTTGAGGATAGCAGGCTATGAAATCCAATACCAGAAAACAAATGACAAAAAAAATGTTCAAAAAGCAGTAGGCCATGGAGTCTAAGAATAGACTTCTACTTTTAACATAACTTTCCGTAATGATTCACGATAAAACAATAGGAACTTTGACGGCACCAATGAATCGGCCCATTATTACAAATTATATTTTACATTACAATATTCTCCTAAAAAAAATTATAATCTAATGAAATAGGTAAACCTAGTAAATAACTAAATTAACCAACAGAACTCAATAACAAGCAGATTGATGATTTACGAAGACGCCTTTGAAAATTATTTGATTTTTAAACGTTGGTCAACTGCAAAACAACAGAGAAAATATTGCTATGGATATAACACTATCGCGACAATTAATAATACTGTCATTCTTAATTATCTAAACAATTTGAGGTTTATTTAACACGTTGCTTAAACTTTTGTACTAAACGGTTTGTTTCCTGTTTATTTTAAATATTATCCACCACTATATGTTCAATAATGAAGGATATTTTGACATGCTGGAATGTTATATTCGCTCTAACCGAAATACCGAGGCAGCTGCAAATTCATATCAAAACAACTACCTAGAAAGACGACAACTAAACAGCATAATATTTCACAGGATAGTGACCAATCTATTGAACGACGGTAGCTTCCACGTAAAGAAACTACCAATGCCTAGAAATCAAGAAAGAAATAATGCTGTCTTACAGGTTTCAAACGAAAAACCTCCGCAATGTGCTCTGTTTTATGGTGAACAAATTGACGTCCCAAAAGGTACGGTACACCATGTATTAAAACGAAGTCATTACGGTCTATTCAAACCAAAAATCGTACAAGGCTTAAATGTTGACGATTACCCTAAGCGACTTCAACTCTGCAGATGGTATCAAGGACAATGTCAACAAGATGAAAATTTTCATTTGAAAATAGTAAGGAGTGATGAAATAAGATTTACAAGTTGTGGTGTGTATAATCGCCATAATAGGCATTAATGGGCAAATGGAAATCACGATCTAATGGAAGAAAGACGATTGTAAGACAGATTTGGTATTAATGTTTGGTGCGGCTTATTAGGTAAAAAACTCTTATTTTTATTTGTAGATTAGACAGTTAGTTTTAAAAAAATTCGGGTAACTTCATTATTGTCCGTTCTTTTTTGAAAATAATTTAACTGGGGAAAGGTATCTTAATCTATTATGAAATGATATCTTAACAACAATTAGAAGACTTCAAGATAATTTAGATGAGATTTGGTACCAACAAGACGTTTGTCCAGCTCACAATGCTGGGATCGTCAAAGAATTTTTGTACCAAAATTTTAGTAAATGTGTCATTTGTAACAATGGGCCGGTTAATTGGTGTGCTCGAAGTCCTGATATAACACCCATGGATTTTATTTTTTGGGGTACTGTGAAGAATGATGGCTATAAATTCGATCCACCACAAAATATCAATGAATTACGAAACACAATCACGGAAGCTATAAATCAGATTAACCAAAACACCCTCACCAGAGTTTGCAGGCATGTTTCAAAAAGGTGTATAAAGTGCATTGAACAGAACGGTGGCCATATTGAACAATTTTCTATTTAGTGTATTTTTAAGTTTCTATTCTATTATCTGTTAAGTTCCGTTTCTAATTGTGTTGTTTTGTGGAGTTTAAGTTTCTATTTGTTATTGCCGGGTTTCGTTATTATATTCTTTCACATAAAATTACCTAGCATTATTACCTAACTAAGTATTGTAAATTAAATCACAATATTTTTTATCGTGAATCATTACAGAAAATTATGTTAAAAGTAGAAGTCTATTGTTAGAGTTTATGGGCTACTTCTTTTTTAACACTTTTTTTGTCATTTGTTCTCTGGTGTTGGATTTCATAGCCTACTATCCTCAAAACGGTTTTTCTCAAAGTTGTCGGTGCAATTACAAGATTTCTCAAGCATGTTGTACATCATTGGAAAGCTCTTTTTACAGGCTATCACATGAGCAAAAAAAAACCATATGGCTATCATAATAAAAACAAACGGTGATACCTACAGCTCAAAAACAAATGACAATCCAAAGCCTACTCAGATATTGAAGAAAAAAGAAATCGACAATTTTTTTTTTCAAAATAACTCTAAAACGAAAAGAGGCAGGGCAAAATACAAGTCACATTTGTAACCGGAATGAAGTTCTACAAAACATTGTTAATTTAACCGTCTTCCTATCTCTAATAATAACTCTAATAATGCAATTCCGATCCAGTTTGGGACACACGTACATATTGTAGTATGTACATATACTCTTTATTTGTTAATAACTTTTTATATATATATTCAGGTTTTTCAATTATTTCCACGGCCTAGCTCTAACTAGTTTGGAACACATAAGTTCTCTTTTCTGCAGGCGGTAGTTGACTCATATGTATATATTAAAACAAATGATCAAATGATGAATTCAACCATAAACTTAATTTATTATTATTAAATATTACAATGTTCTATATATAAATTAATATTATAGGGTAGTCAATATATAATGTTTCTAAATTTAAATGTTTTAGGTATATAAATAAATTTCTAATTAGAATGGTTAAAAAGACAAAATTGTATTTTGAATGTTCTAGGTTATTTTACCAAATTACACAGTTACATTTTTTTTACTATGATCACTTCAAATTTACACATGTAAATAAATGTAAAGCATACATTATTGCTTTATCTCTTCCGATTTTCATTCGAGAAAATGCATTGAATAGAGAGTTGCAAATCATGTAGCCTCTGCTCTGTAGGGTGGCGTGGTCGGTCAAAAAAATAAAATCAACACGAGCGCCACCACTTTCTAAAACTATAAAATTTTGGGAAAAGTGGAAGCATCTAAGTAGCGGAGGAATTTGAGACGGACTACTCCGTGGAAACAGGATACCTAGGTAGACTCTAGTGGAGATGAGTATTGCCCAGGGGTCGGATAAGCTTACAGGGGATATATTACCGTAGATAAACATGAAATATATATAAAATAAATGTTTACTTAATTAATAAAAATATGTATAGGTAAAATTTATATTTATGGACTGTAAACAACAGGGTAAAGTCTATATATAGTTCAAGGTTCTCACCAAGGTTGATAGACAAAATAAGGTAAGAAAAATAAAACCGAGTGTATTACCCTTTAGTCTTAGTTTTCAAAGCGTGATGATTTCGATCGCGCAATTACACTTGTTTCAACTGATGTGCACCCTTGGAGCTTTGGATTAGGTTATGGACACAGAACTGGCGATTCACAATAATATCCCATCTCCCTGGCCGCTCCTGTGTTCTTATTGGGGGATGATATATCGTGGCCTATTTATAGGCCTCCAGACCCCAAGTTAATACCTCAAGTATGTACCTAATGGGTTTCTATTCGCGTACTATTAACTGGGAAGCTTAAAGTCTCCCGGCTCGCAAAATTCGCTATTTATTCACACAATCGATAAATATAGTTGGAACGAGATGTAATCAAAAAGAACAAAGCAATAAAAAATATCTAGGTGAATTCGACAAACGCGTGGAGATGCTACGGCAACAAACAAATTGGTTAATAAAACTCTGCAAACTTTATAAAGAAGGCAGTTTAAATAAATAAAACGCGGTGGGAGGTGAGGAGATGGGGGGGTGTTGGTGGGGGGCACCTGAACAAACGAATCGTCAAAGTTAGTAAAATTTTTAAATTAATACAATAGGTTTCGAGAACAACGGTCCATATGTATATAAGAGAAACACAAGTAGCAAAAATATATGACTAGTAAAATAGTTCCCATCACAGCATCCAGGTGCACGGTCTTTTAAGACGGTTTTAGTAACGGGCTGAATCAGTCGGAAAACTACGGCGAAAACTTTAATAATTCAACGAGTCAAGGAGCCGGCTTATATATGGAACAATATACGCATCCTTTTTCAGTTCTAGAAGTTTTGTGGGTCTTTATTTATCTTGTGGACTGATTAAATTATTCAGGATTGAAGATTTTTTAAATTTAAATATTTTCGGAAGTGGTATCACAAAGATAAAATTCCGATGTTGATTTAATCTATTTGTAAATATATTTTGTACGACCTTTTACTTATATACAGATGTTTTAAAATGATATTTGCGCAAAATTGTGAATAATGAATATTTGCAGAGTTTTGTTTTATGAAATACAAATTAGATATATCGTAACAAGGCGATAATTTCGTTACAATCCCAAAAAAAAATAATTTAATCAAAAAATATATATGGTGTCATTCAAAATTTTACCGCTTAGGTCACATTTTTTGGAAATGAGTTTTTTAATTTTTTTGCCGTCATTTTAAAGGATCTTTACGTTCGACAACGCTGTTTTTTTAAAATTTGATACCTCAAAGGTTTTATAAACTACGGCCTCGTCAAATCATTTTCGGACACCCACTAGTTCCTTATTTAACTTTATAGCTGCATTTATTCCACGTCAAAATTTTATTTAGCAAAACAGATTTTTAGACATTTTTGTTATCTTAGTTAAAGGGTTTATTTGCAGCGTCGCCTATATTAATCACATTGCGTTTGTAGAATTCAGTTTGTCATTTTTAAAATGTTTTTAAATAAATACTGCTTTCGAGCAAACTGCTATTTATCATGGGCGATGTTTTATCATAAACAAAAGAGTCAGAGTGCTCCTCTCAGCCATTGTTCATATAGGAGCTGATTTCATTTAATCCTAAAAACAAACCAGTTCATTTCCAACGCTATCAAGCGAGACAATGTAAATTTTAAGCGGCACCCAACAATATAATTACCTGTCAAAGGCATGTGTGAGCTAATAGAATTATTATGTTTATAATTACATAACCTCTTACCTTCTTTGGGTAAGCTTGACACAGTTATGGTCTGAATTAAAATTGTATTTTTCCTAAAAAAGATTTTGTTGAAACAAGTATTAAATTAAAGTTAACCGTATATTTCTGGCTGTCATTGCCTTATTTACTTTAATGCAGCAGAAGCTGTGAGTAATATATATATATATATATATATATATATATATATATATATATATATATATATATATATACATGTATATATATATATATATATATATATATATATATATATATATATATATATATAATCTAGTGCTCTTATATTACAGGATGGTTCAGATTTTATCTATAAAAATGTCAGTAGAAAATTTTAGCAGAAAAGTTACAATAAACATGTTTTATCAGCTTGTTACTGAGTCTATAATTTTTACGGAAACGTATAATTTTTGTAATATTTAACCCTGCATTAATGGTTAGATTAATTGTCACATAGTTTATCGCGCGTGAACACTTTGTACCACACAGCGTTGAAGCGATTTAAAGTTTTCAGGAAAATGTAAAAAAAAAAATTTGAAAAAACTATGTTTTGAGAAAACCACTTTCTGGTATTTATTTAAAAAGCAGCTTATGGCAAAATACATGATAAGGCAAATTTCATCAACCTAAATAATTTCGTTAAAGTACAGCATGTAAAACATGTTCTGCAGATAGCCCTTATTTGCACCGGGAAACAATGGAACAATTGCAGCTCCGAAACATTAAACAGTTTAATAAAACGCCTTGATTTTTTAAATTTTTATTTGGTGGTATTGGTGGACTAGACGCAGCTAGTGCGTAATGGAATTGAATTTTCATAAATAATTTTTTATAGCAAATACGTCTTTTTCTTTAATGAAGGCAGGTATCAGATTTTGTTACCAGTATAACCTACATCATTAGTAGAAACAATGTACCATATTTCATCAAAATAATTTTATTGTTTGAAAATATACAAAAAGTTTCTGAAAATAAACTTAAAATATTCCCGAATAAACAGCTTTTCTAGCCAACGAACAATAAGTTATTAGCAAATTGAGCTTTTGTAATTTAAAGCATTTAATGAAAATTCACTACCAGAACGCACTTGCCGCGTCCTGAATTTCTTTTCTCACAAACATGCATTATATTTAGATTAAAAATGCAGAAGAGGTGTTCGATTAAAAAAAAAATTGTATCACCAACGACTTTGCACAACCTACAATTAGTGTATATAATTTTTTTCGTAGCTTGAATACTAACGGTTATATTGAGCATTTTTCTTTGTTGATTGGCTAACAATTAAAGGCTATTAAACCATAAACTCTAACTAAAACTACTGCCAAAGTATCTGGAATAGGTTCTATTTCAAATGAATTTTCTGAAGACATTTTAGTAAAAGTCCTGACGCAGCAAGTGCGCGTTATGGTAGAGAATTTTCATCGAACGCTTGGTAATATTAAATATGTTTTTTACGAAGAACATGAAATTTAGTAGACAGTGGAACCTTTATAGTGGAAACAATATACCGTATTTCATTAAAACAACTTTTGTTTGAAAAAGTACAAAAATTTACCGAAGAAAATTTTAACAAAAAAACTGGTCAACATATAAAAATTTTAAATTACCCTGGATACGGATTCTAGAGGGGCTAGTTCGCGCTCATTTGAAGAAACTTTTTAAAAACTCAAAAATTGGTGTCTTGTCATTATCTTAAAAAAATTTCACTAACAGAACTTTATGTGACAAACGAACTTCGCTACGAAAAACTAAAAAATTTGTTACCAACTGCGTTTCATTAGCGATTCAGAAAGGAGCCAAAACTATATATATATATATATATATATATATATATATATATATATATATATATATATATATAGAAGTGGTTATTGGAATAGTTTTGGCTCCTTTCTGAATCGCTAATGAAACGCATAGGTATCACACTGATAACTCAAAAACGATGGGTCGATTTTGATAAAATTTGGTACATACCTACCTTGGATAGCTTTCTTAGCCAGGAAAATCTACCCAAGTTTTCCTTGAAAAATTTTTGTTTTCAAAAAAAATTAGTTCCGGAAATGCCAAAATAAAGGCAACCAAATTTGGTATACTTGTTTGGTGTAAACGGCATCCTATGCACCAAAACCCAGATCCCTATGCTACATAAAAAAGTTAGAGGTAAATTAATTTTTAATTAATTAAATCTGATTGAAGAAAGTTAATACCTCAAAATTAATAATTATCGTAGAAATACGAATGTAAGTGAAAAGCATAACACAAAATGACTAACAAGGTTCTAGATGTGTGTCTATTTCCTCAGTTGCCTGTATTTTGTTGAAATATAAGCAAAAAATCCATTGTAAATTAAAACTGTTTGGTGTAAATAGTAAAGACGTTAGACAATTAACATACTACCGGATATACCTGCTAGCACATACATCTGTCATGTCCACCGTGTCCGAGTGGGCTAAACGTACAAGGTTTATATATATATATATATATATATATATATATATATATATATATATATATATATAACAATCTGATTAGATAACGGAAAAGTGAAACGACGCTAAAAAAATTTGAAAATTTGAAAAGAGTGAAGTCACTAACTAGGATTAGAACTCGTTATATAAGACTCGATTATATGATATATATATATATATATATATATATATATATATATATATATATATATATATATATATATATATATATATATATATATATATAGTTCTAATCCTAGTTAGTGACTTAACCCTTAATCAATTTTTTTAGCCTTGTTTCAGTTTACCGTTATCTGATAAGATTGTTGTTATTCCGATGAATTTTTTAGGGAATTTTTGTATGTATAAAAAATAATTTAATGAAGAGGAGATGAAAACTTTTAAGACTTATTACAATTTGAATAGCATATCTGGTTGTTTGTTCTTGCCCTAACTTATTGAAACTGTTCCATATTTAATACAGTCGTAGACTTTTCCCGTTGCTTCACAAGCACCTGTGAAGTGTTTCTTAATAAAATCACTAATGAGGAGATCCCGGCTTTTAAATTTAGGAAAAAAATTCTTCAAACGAACGCGGACTAGGCCCTCGAGAACACGTATCTAGGGTCAGTTTCAATATATATATATATATATATATATATATATATATATATATATATATATATATATATATATATATATATATATATATATATATATATATATATATATATATATATATATATATATATATATATATATGTGTGTGTGTGTGTGTATGTGTGTGTGTGTGTGTATAACACCGATAACTCAAAAAATAGTGGGCCGATTTTGATCACATTTGCTGAGTGTCTTCGTCCATTT
Source organism: Tillus elongatus (assembly GCA_964006375.1). NCBI lineage: Eukaryota > Metazoa > Arthropoda > Insecta > Coleoptera > Cleridae > Tillus > Tillus elongatus. The sequence continues at coordinate 159,652,158 of OZ023264.1, read as the reverse complement.
CGTTAGCCAGGAAAGCTGGCCCCGGCTCTCCAGGAAAATTTTATGTTTACTCTCGGGAAAAATGTATATGTCCGGAAATAACAGAGTAAGGGCAACCAGATTCGGCACTCGTTTTTGCGTTATAAAGGGTCAACGTGTTACCAAAATTTGGGTCTATAACTTTAAAGAGAAAAAGTTATTAGCATTTAAAGATAAAGAAAAATTCGGGTTTTCCTTAAAACGCCAATGTCGCGATTTGAAACGTCAATATGGGCAACATTTACGCAAAGAACCTTAAAGAAGTACGGATTATGTAGAGAGTGTTCAGCAAACCCTTAAGTTTTAGCTTCAACCATCATTGCCCTTCACTTTACTAAAATATTTCCAGAAAATTCATTTCAAATAGACGCTCACTGTTGATTTGACAGTAGTCGTAGTTAAGTTTATGGTTTAACGGTCTCTAATTTTTAGCTAATTTTCATAGAAAAAAATCGTTAATGAGGCGACGGCGACTTTTGAATTATAAAAGGGTTTCTTCAAATGAGCGCAAACTAGGCCCCCTAGAATCCATATCCGGGTTTACTTTCTGTTTAAATATACACGAATTTCTACGGTAAAGGACAATATAAATGTTATGATGCAAGATACGAGAAAAATCTCGGGACGCAGCAAGTGCGTTATGGTAGTGAATTTTCATAAAAATGTTTTTATTGCAAATATGTGTGTTTTCTTTTTAAGAAAGCAGACATCAATTTTGGTTACCAGTATAACCCATATAGAAAAAGCAGGCATCAAATTTGATTACCAGTATAACATATATAGTAAAAACAATGTGCCATGTTTCATCAAAATAACTTGATTGTTTGAAAACGTACAGAAATTTCCAAAAGTAAACCAAAAGTGTTACTGAAATAATCCGTTTCCTGGTCAACCTTATAGGTTAATAGCAAATTGAGCTTTTCAAATATGAAGCATTTAATCAAAATTCGCAACCACAACGCACTTGCTGCCTCCAGAATTTCTTAACTTACAAACATGCATTATATTTCGATGGAAAATGCAAAAAAATAAGGCGTTTTCGACAAAAAAAAATAATTATTTGTATCACCAACGACTTATGGGCCACCCTGTGATTGTCGCAATAATTTTTTAAGATGTAGCTCAAAACACCGTATAATTAATGTATACAATATTTTTTCATATCTTGTATAATAACGAATATATTGAGCTTTATTGATTTTTTACGAAAATTCGACAAAAATTATATACCATTAAACAATAAACTCTATAGCTAAGGCTACTGTCAAGCATCAGAGAAAGGGTCTGTTAGAAATGAATTTTCTGGAAATATTTTAGTAAAATGAAGGACAATGACGGTTGAAACTAAGAGTTCGGTGTATGTAAAACATTCTTCTTGAGACATTTTCTTTCCATAGATCGTATTAGATTCAAGTTATTTGCCTAAATGTTGCGAATTTTGACGTTTTCAATTGTCACTTTGACGAATTTGGTTGCCCTTACTTTGTTAATTTTGGAGATATAAATATTTTGCGAAATAAAACACAAAATTTTCCGGGAAAACCTCGGCGGATTTTCCTGGCTAACAAAATTATCCAAGCGACTTCCGAAAGGAATGTACTCACCAATTTTGACGTTTAAAATCGCAGTTTTGACGTTTTGAGGAAAATCCAAATTTATTTTTCTTTGAATGCCTGTAACTTTTTTATCCTTTAACCTACGGAGCTAAATTTTGGTAGGTAATGAAATAAATCCGCGTATGAAATTTGGTTGCCCTTACTTTGTTAATTCCGGAGATATAAATTTTTTTCGAAAGAAAACACAAAATTTTCCGGGAAAACCTAGACCGATTTTCCTGGCTAACGAACTTATCCAAGCCATTTGCGAAAGGAATTTATTCACCAAATTTAATCAAAATCGGCCCATTATTTTTTGAGTTATCGGTGTGATACATATATATATATATATATATATATATATATATATATATATATATATATATATATATATATATATATATATATATATATATATATATATATATATATATATATATATATATATATATATATATATATATATATATATATATATATATAAACATATAAAAATTTAAACCGACCCCGGATATGTGTTCTGGGGGGCCTAATTAGCGCTCATTTGAAGAAATTTTTTCAAAATTCAAAAGTCGGGATCTCCTCATTAGTGAATTTTTTTTAAGAAAATTCACTAAAAAAAAATTGTATACGTTATTTATAGGGTGTCTTGAGCTACATCTTATAAGATTATTTTGACAATCTCAGGGTGGTCCATAAGTCTTTGTGATGCCTACAATGTTTTTTTTTGAATATTTCTTATTGCATTATTGCATTTTTCATCGAAATATGATGCATGTCTGTAAAAAAATCGAGACGCAGTAAGTGGATTTTGGTAGCGACTTTTCAGAAAATGCTGCATTTTCAATAACTCAATTTGCTATTAACCTAAGATTCGTCGACTAGAAAGCGAGTTTTCTCGAAAATACTTTAAGTTTATTTTCAGAAAATCTTTGTACATTTTCAAACAGACGCAGTAAGTGGTTTTTTGTAGCGACTTTTCAGAAAATGGTCCATTTTCAATAACTCAATTTGCTATTAACCTAAGGTTCGTCAGATAGGAAACTAGTTTTCTCGGAAACACTAAGTTTATTTTAGAAAAATCTTTGTACACTTTCAAACAATAAGTTATTTTGAAAAAATATGGTACATTGTTTCTACTATGTGGGTTATACCAGTGACCAAATTGATGCCTGCTTGCATTAAAGAGACATATTTGCTTATGAAGACATTTTTATGAAAATTCACTTCCATAACGCACTTGCTGTGTCCAGACTTTTTTGTTGCAGTTTCTTTTTAGCAATAAATTTGAAACCCATTTAAAAATTTGGGGTTGCAATTGTCACTGGAAAGTGGTTGAATTTAGGGGTAAAATTTTCCCGTCGCAGGTTGTCATTTTTAATTTCAAATTGACGCCTTTTGGGATTTTATTTTAATATGCACAGTAATCGAGATTTTATTCCATTTGTCCATTTGTTCTACCCTGTATAAAAAGCTGTGTATATTCTTTATATTTTAGTGATAAGCACTAGCTATTGATGTTTCACAAGTATTATTAAAAAAACTAGTAGCCTCGATTTTAGCAAAGCGATAGAAAAAATAATAATTTTGTTAATTTTTACATTATTGTGTTGGTAATCACAAATAATAATAATAATAATAATAATAATAATAATAATAATAATAATAATAATAATAATAATAATAATTTTTCATGGAACAGAAAGCTATCCAGGAGGGTGTCCCGAGGGTTGTATAGATATATATTATCATTAGTTCAATTATCAGAATTGGAGATAAATTTATGTCAAGATAAAACCAGCATTCAGATCATAGCTATCCAGAGAGACGTCGTTCCTTTTGACTCGGCAGTATGTTCATGGAACAGAAAGCTATCCGGGAGGGCGTCTCATAGAGGTGGAAATATATTTTAATATTATTTAAATTTATAATTAAAAAACAGTTATAGGAAAATTCGCTACTAGAAATTAAAGTCATATTTTATGTCATTAAGTAGGTCACATAAATGTTATAATTATTGACAGTGAAATCATCATATTACATGTTTATTTAAATAATAAACAAGTTGGAATTGCAAAGTGCAATACTGAGGACTGCTGACTGATGATGTTTACGTATTGTTAATAATGTAGTACAAGTAAGTTTATAAATATAGGTGTTTGCAAATATTAATCGAGACTATTAAAAGACCATTAAGAAGACTCTTTGCTTGTTAATTATGTAAGATTTGGTTTTTTAAATTCATTTAGTTAAATTCGTTGTAAGAGTTGTTGATTTTGATTTATTATTAAAACTTGTTAGATCGTTACCATGTCTGTATTATCCAATTTATAAAAGTTATCCCAGATTATCCTCCGCTCCCTGAACAACAACAACAACAACAACAATAATAATAATGATAATAATAATAATAATAATAATAATAGTAATAATAATAATAATAAACCCAGCATCCTGAATTCTTGTACATGTGTAGGGGAAGCTTACACACAGACACTAACACACATACCCACACATAGAGGAGGGGGGGAGTGTGGTTGGGGGAAGGTAAAGACACCTACATATATTCTCAGTAGCCGACTATACCACATTCGAGGCAAAAACCGACTGTCTGAATATGGGACTCGGACCCGCGATTCATAGGCTAAACTTTAAGCGTTACTCGTCCGGCCAACTCTCCTACTCGGCGAAGTTCTGTGTTTTAGGTTTATAGATTTTGACAACAAACCAGCTACTGAAAGCAATAGTGGTTTAGTATAGAAAAGTAATTGGCGGCTTTACAAAACTTTTAAAATATACACAAGAGTCGAAAGCTTCGCGTAAAAAAACACGTCTACAACAAGTCAAGGGATGTCGTAAATCATACAGCATCAAAGGAATACTTGCCCTTTGTCTTAAAGCACTTGGCAGGATGAACATAATTTTAATAATATATTAATACCTTAGACAATCTCTGCATATCTGCATACATATCTTTAATCCTTTGATGTTAGATACAAGAATGGGAGGCAACAGAATTCGTGATGTCTGGACTCATAAAAATACGTTTTCGTGAAGGTGGTTTTACTGAAATGTTGCTGCAAAATTTTATGTCTAATACTCGAACGAATATTTTTGGCAAAAAAGTTATAATTTGTTCAATAATAATTTGTAAAGAAAGGGCTTGAGAGATTCATTTAAAAATGTATTGTTTAGTTTTCGCATTTTATTTCGTTTTGGTGAGTTCAATAATTTTCCAAAATGACAGCCTCGGTGGTGCAGCGGTAAAAACGTCTGCCTATGAAGCTAAATGTCACGGGTTTGATCCCAACTGGCACCAAAGTGATGTAAACTGAGATTAAAATTTGAAATGAATAGTTATTACATAATCGCCACAGTTCTGTGACTCGGCCGTGAAAATAACTTTATGTTACACATCAATAGTGAAAATTACATAATATTTACCATTTATGACTATTTTAGGGTTACGCAACTTATCAGCTGGTTTCAAGGTATTAATACCGTCGTCGTTACCCACTGAAAGACTCAAAGGTTCCGAGAACTTTAAAGTAGCAAACTATAGTAGCCGAAACTAACCGATGTTAGTAAAATGCTACACCAACGTTTCTACGCCTATTACGGCCCTTCTGCAAATATTTATTGTTCTCTGAACATTCTGCCGAGTCAACAAAAATGATGGGTCTCTGGATAGCTCAGACCTGAATGTTTGATTTACCTTGACCGTAGTCTGGCACTAATTATAATAATCGAAAGAATGTTAATTTGTATAGTACCCAAGGATGAGAATTGAAATATTAATACTTGAATTAATGTAGACAACCCTAGGTATGCTACTGGACTTAATAATAATAAAAATAATATTTTTGGACACAACCCTACGTGTGATAATCGACATAACAATAATTAAAACAATATAACTATGTATACCACTCTAGGATGGTTATCGGACTAATAATAATTAAAATAATATTTTTCAATACAATCATACGTTTGATAATCGATATAACAATAATTAAAATAATATAATTATGTATACCACTTTAGGATGGTAATATAATTAATAATGATTTACATGATCTAATAATATATGGCCATTTTCTGGTGATGGGTTGGACACGTCATTTCGTCTTACTTCTGGTATATCTCCTCCATTTTGTCTTGTGGTTGCTTCCCCTGCTTCTTACCATGGCTGCCTGTGAGTTCCTTGTCTCTTACCTCTGTCATTGTGAAGTAACTGTGCCGATCATTTGAAGAACTGTCTCTGCTTTGCTTGCAAAGCTCTTCCAACTCCACAAAATCCAGCCACGCCGACCCTGAGTCGTTTTGGAGTGTATTTTCATTGAACCTTGACTTAATTTGACTACGCAGCGGCCATTTTTTGGTTGTTACCATGTGCCCTGCGTGTATTCTCTTCCTCTTAAACTTCCATCTAAACCTGTGCTTCCATTGGCGAACATTCACCTTATACCCATATACCTTATACTTTTGTTTTGTTCGTGAGCCCTCCATTTTTACTGGATGGCCCTTGTATACTTTGTGGCCTCTGCCCATTCTTGCTTGTCCCTGCATCTGACCTCCATACTCCACCCCAGTGGGTGTAAATACCTGGGTGGTTGTACTTCTTATTGTTCTTACTTTACCCATCAACTGTTTCGTGGTTTCTTCCTTGGAAGCATTGTATAAACCATTAACTTTTACATTTGATGTGGTCGCTGTTTCTTCCCCCCTTGGTTGACTCATCCAAAATTTGGGAATTTTCAGCTTGGCAATAATCTGAGATTTGTTGCTGGACCATTTTCTTAACTTGAACCCACCCAATTTGAACATTTTGCTAAGTTCTGTTTGTGCTACTTTTCTTTGTTGCTTTGGTTCTGTTCCAGATTGAACCTTCTCCATATAAAATTCTTTATTTCCTGTCTTCGTTTCTATTGGGATTTTTTTCTATTTGTACTACTGCTTGTTTTACTTCTTGTACCTCTTTCTTTCCCTTTATCATTGATGCCTCAAAATTTAATAAATTGCTCTCTCTCTCTCTACTTACATTCGTTTTCTTCGCCGCTGATTTGGCTCCCGATATGAGATTATCTGGATAAATTTTTAAATTAACTCTTTCCTGCTCGTCTTTGGCTTCTTCTATCTCTGGTACCTCATTACTTAAATTTAAATATTTCTTGCTTGTCTGTGGCTTCTTCTACTTCTGGTATCTTTTTACTTGAGTTTAATTTAAATATTTCTTGCTCGTTTTGGGCTTCTTCTTCTGGTATTTTTTTACTTAAATTTAAATTATATTTTTCTTGCTTGTTTTTTACGCTGTTTTTGCATAGAGTTCCTCAGCTGTTGAATCTATTGCCTTCTGGACTCGTTCTTGGAATGCTGTCCTTCTTTGAACTTGCCTGTAAAGATTGGTAATTTGATTGTTTATATTATGCCACCTTTTTTGCTACTTAAATAATTGACTTATATTGATTTAGTTTTTGAGGAATAAATGTTTTGTTACAATTAAAATTTTAATTCCAGTCCACACAACTATTCATATCCTCCCAGCGTCCTATTTATAGGACAGCGTTTTTTTGGAAAACTAGATGTTTTCAATCATTTTGGTTATTATTGCAGGCTTTAGGGAAAACTTAGCAACAATATATTAAAATTTGAAAGAATTAAAAAAGAAATAAATCAACTGGGCGTTAATGGGTTAAATGATAGGCAGCGCACGGCATTTAAAAAGTATCTTCTGCTTTCGAAACCCTAAAATGGAAATGAGAGCTATAGACACTCATTTTGTAGATTATGACGTAGCTGTTACTGCAAAGTAACTGTACATTGTTGAGTGACAGTCCCACTCGGGAGCTTTTAGTGAAATTAATTTTAAAGTTCTGGCTACTCAGTATTCGCCAGTGAAGACGAAGTTGTAATTACTTTCAAGTTCCATATTTTAGTTAATGCCACTTCAAAATGTTTGTTTTGAAATGGGCCACTTTTGTAGATGGAGATGTGATGCTATTATTACCTGGACGGTTGCGATAAATGTCTTAAAATTGCAGGACGGCGGCGTCTGACAAACGCGAGTCGGCCAAAATAAATAAATCTTATATCAAAATACGTGTTTTTGTATAATTTAACCCCAACAAATGTCAAATCTAAACGCCAAACTATTTTTGCATAATACAATTTTATTTACAAAGCTTGTTTAATGTTAATTAAGGTCCCTGTAACATATAAGGCCATGTACTTAATACGGCCAGCACCCATTTTTGTCACGTTTTAAACCTAATTCTCTATTCAACTACCTTATATGTAAATACATCTGCAGTACTATGTCTGACAATATTTTAAAGTTTTTAGAATGATCGCTAGATGGCTGTACATGAATCTATATTATCGGCAGTTGCGCAGTATAAGGTTAGAGGTTAGAACGTGTTATGAGTTCGTTTGTTTATAAGAGAGCATAACAATTAGTTTTGTTGTCAAAGAGTGCCATAACTATCAACAAAGTGACGAGGTAAATAAACAATGATTATGCTTTGCAGTTTTTAATAAGAATTCTTATTTAATCAAATTATACTGCTCTTAATAAAGCCACATAATAAAGTGGTCTTATTAAGTGCAGTACCTAGTGGCCTAATTTTGTAACATTTTATTGTATCCTTCAGATATTCCAAATATGGCTAAAAAACGGACCTTTTGGACCGAGGACGCATTGAAGCATGCACACTTCGAGAAGTCCGCGATAGGATGCCCGTACTTGCAGCATCCAGACTATATAACATTCCCTGCAGAACACTGAGAAACCATATCAGGACTGGGAGCACAAAAAGAAAATTAGGCCGTAGGAGTCCTTTGAGCAAACAGCAAGAAGCGAATTTATGCCAACGAATTTTCAGGCTAGCCTATGGATGCCCCTAACAAGGAAAATTCCCCGAAGAAGTGTTTTCACATTCGCCGAAGAAAGTAATTTGAAGCATGTTTTTTGTCAAGAGACTAGATTAGCAGGGCGCAAATGGATAAAGCTGTTTTACAAGAGGCACCCTGAAGTATCTGAGAGAAAAGCTTAATCCGTGAATCCAGCAAGGACACAAAAAGTAAATAAGGCGACTGTAAAGAACTATTTTCAAAAGATAAAACAAGTGTTGATTGATTTAAATTATATAAATCAGCCACAATTTATTTACAATATTGACGAAAAAGGATGCTGACTCACTCTCCATCATCAGCAACAAGTTCTTGCCAGAAGAGGAAGCAAGAGGGTTCATCTTATCGTGCAAGAACACGCAGAGAGCGTTACCGTTGTAGCATGTGGAAACGCTTTAGGTCAGGCCATCCCTCCATGATCCTTTTCAAAGGTAAGCGCCAAAAGCCGAAGTGGATAGATTCAATGCCACCAGGTACATCAATAGAAATGACTGCGAGAGAAAGTATGACTGCAGCCACATTTGTCAAGTGGTTAGACAATTTTTCTAGGTACAAAACGGTTGGACGTTGTTTGTTGATATTTGATGGGGAACGTTTGCATTTAGATGCTAATATTATAGAAGCTGCTGATGCACATAATGTGACCCTTCTTTGTCTCCCGAGTAACACAACACATGAGCTGCACCCGCTCGATAAAAGTGTGTTCCGCTCATTTGAACATTTTTGGGACGAGGAAGTTCTAAAATATTGGGTGCAACAACGTGATCGTAAGATTACGAAAGGAAAATTTGGAATCATTCTTAGTCCAATTTGACCCAAAGCAATCCAGCAAACCTAATATAAGGATTTCGAGCCACAGGAATCTACCCATTCAATCTAGATGTGATACACGAAGCCGCGTTTGCACCTAGAACATTGACTGAAAGACCTCTACAGGGAGCGGTTGCTCAAGAATCTAATCTACAGGATGATGATGGCAGTAAATATGAAGACTCTAATGGGAGCATAAATCACAACGAATCAGATTCTGATTGGTCAGGCTCCGAGATAGTACCACTAGAAATATTACGGGAAAGATTGTCTCAAACTTCACCCGAGTTTCCTCCTGAGTCAAATATTCGAGAAAATTCACCTTGCTGTTCGCGCTATCTCCAAAAGTCTCCTGAATTACGTCTTGGGATAAACGACGACCCTAACTTACCTAACCGTTGCTCAGACAAGTCTGATAACCAACAAAATTCACCAGAAGCTAATGAAAAATCTTACAGTTTCAGTAATTTACTTCCAACACCCAAAATAAAAACTTCGACTACGCCACGCCGCGAGGCTTTAAATTCATCAACCCAAATAGTTAGAAAAGACTTATTTGCAAAATCAAAACGTAACATAAATGCAGTTCAAGCATTAACCCGAAAAATCATAAATAAAACGGCCAATAAGCAGCAACCTCTTGAAAAAACTAAGCCAAAAAAAAAAGAGAATCTTGGTATTGTTTCATTTGTGACAGAGATGAAGTCTTGGATATGCGCTGCTGTATTTCGTGCTCCAGGTATGTGCACGAAGAATGCGTTGGTCTATGCAGAGAAGACAAAACAGCGTTTGTGTGTCCCACCTGTTCACAATAGATTAATCGTTTTGTTTGTACGCTAAGAATTATTCTTTTGTTGCCCTGTGATGTGTTTATTTTTTCGTAACAAATGTTGTAATACAGATTCTTTTATTTTTTTACAATTTTGAAATACTGGCCCTATTATGAACACCCTATTCCTATTAAGGCCAATGATTACAAAATCATGTTAATTTATTTTTATTTTAATACAGTTTTAATACAGCAATATGTTTGTAAAGCAGTTTTTTTTTGTTTTTTTACCATTTTGATATGTTGGTCGTATTATGAACACCCTGTTCCTATTAAGGCCAATGATTACTATATCATTTTTATTATTTTTAAACTTTGTTAATAAATTTACCACAAAAATAAAAATAAATTTACATACTAATAAACCCAGCAATAAATCCCCCTTAGTTTCGTTTCATTTTATTATGAAAGTCTTGCAGTAAAAAAATCTTAAACCTTAACATGGCCTTATATGGTACAGGGACCTTATACTTTATTTTATTACGGATATTATACTTGGAGAAATAGTTGAACAGCTTCACTTAATATGCTTATAACAATTTAGTTATTGAATATCTTGAGTTTGTATATTTAATACTTTATACACATTAGCTATAGGACCTTAAATAATGTGCTTTCGTGTGATCCTCAAATGCCCGATCAAGCATTCAATTATCAGTCTCTCTCATGTCTTTCCCGATACACGTCGAAGTTAATCTTAGCTTCCTTCAAAGCCCCTAATCAAGTATCAGTATCCCCGTTAACGATACCTATACTTTGTTACAGGTGGAGACCAAATACGGTGTCCAGATACACAACCAAGTCATCCGATACGACGCACTACCCGGACTGGAAACTGTTCGTTCCACAATCTCAATCCGAGCCACACAGGACCTCTTCAAAGGAGGAAAGATGAAACTACGGTGTCTAGCCACGATGTTCACTCTCTACCGGCGCACCAAAGAGACGGAAATACAGGAAGATGCACCCCAGTTGGCCCTTATTATGGTGCCTACTACACACACTAATGAAGGTACGAACCATTATGTTTTACAAGTCGAGTACAAAGCATAAATTCAGCTAATGTGGGCAAGAGACACTGTAAATCTAATAATAATTTACCCCATGCCAAGTTTACTTGAATAACGGAATTCTCGTGAAGGGGACGGTGCCACCATAGGAATAATTTAAGATGCGCAACGTCATGCTTATAACCAAACGAGTAATAAAATGTTATAAGCTTTCCTCAGCTGCAGCAGAAAACTAAAATAAAAACTACTATTTTCTGTCGTGGTCGAAACTGCTGTAAGCGAAATCTGTTACTACAAGCTCTTCCGTTTTTTACTACACTGTAAATTAAAAATTAAGATCAAGAAGGTTTCTGGACGTGCTAGTAACGTCGAGTTAAATTAATTTTGCTAGAACATTACGTCTAACAAAAGAAAATAAACATTTAAACAATGGGAGTCTATTTAACCAAAAAGTTCGGGACACAGCAAGTACATTATAGTAGTGAATTTTCATAAGAATTGTACACTGTTAGTAACGTATATTAATAAAAAATCTCGGGACGCAGCAAGTGCGTTATGGTAGTGATTTTTTATTAAATGCTTCAAATTTGAATAACTCAATTTTCTATAAATTTAGAGAGTTTAATTTTTGTACGTAGTAAGGCCTTTTTTAACGCAAGATATCCACCAAATTTCATTAAAATAACTTAAAAGAAAACTTAAAATTTGAATAACTCAATTTTCTATAAACTTAGAAAGTTTAATTTAAGTACGTAGTAAGACCTCTCCCAAGACAACATATGTGGTAAATTTCATTTAAACAGCTTTGTTACTTTCGGAGAAAAAAAAATTTTTGTAAAGAAAACTCAAAATTTTTCCGGAAAACCCCGTCATATAAAAATTGAAACTGAACCCGGATATGGGTTCTAGCGGTCCTAATTCGCGCTTATTTGCAAAAATTTTTGCAAAGTCTCAACATCGATATCTCTCTATTAGTAATTTTTTTTAAAATAAAAATTCACTTTTTTTAATAAAAATTCACTAAAAACTAATTCTTCAAATTTAAATCAACCTTGGAGATCCCAGTAAGCAATTACTTGAGAAAATTTCTATTTTCTATGGAGATAGAAAATTGAAATTTGGTACATATAGGGTGGCGCATTGAAAACGAAACGATTTGCATCCAGAGAATTTTTTTAAGAAACGCTGAAACACGTCAATTTCAATATTGAGGGGGACATGTTTTGACATAAAACTCAACTTTGTCACATCAACCCCTTAAGTGTGGTAATAACAACCCTTATATTTTAAATAGGAAACATGGGTCGAGTGTTACATCATTTTAAAGCTCTTTCTTTTTTGAATTCACCACACATATTTTTTGTTTTGTCAACTCGTTTAAAAATTATTCACAGTTGAAGACGCAAAAACGCATTTCACTCATTCCGACAAGAAATGCGCTGATAGTCAATGTTTTGTTGGTTTGTAAAAAAAAATCCACTATCAGACCATTTCTTATCGGAATGAGAGAAATGCGGTTTATTATTTCAGTTCATCTGTCGGTTTGATACTTGATAGTACTACCGAAAATAATTAATCTTTTTTTTCAAAAACAATGACTGTGCCAACCGTACCGCAAACTTGTTTAATGAACGACATCCGAACAGACATGTTAACAGAAAATACGTTTTGGAGTTAGTTGCAAAGTTTCGACAAAGTGGTTCAGTAGCCAACAAAAAACGGGATCCTGAACGTGAATTTCCGGTTAGAAATGCGACTAGTGAGATTGAAATTTTAGGACAAATTGCTGCAGACCCAACTTTGAGCACGAGAAAATTGGCCACTGTTTCAAACATCAAAAAAAAACTATTCAGAGAATATTGAAGCATCATAAATTTCACCCGTTGAAAATTCATCTTGTACCGAATGAAGATGATTTTGATCGGCAGCTGGAGTTTTGTGAAGTTATGACTGCACGAACAGCTGATAACGGGAACTTTCTGTTCAATATCTGTTTTTCAGACGAGTGTACGTTTTTATTAAACTCTACAGTCAATCGTCATAACTGTCGTTATTGGGTAGATAATAATCCAAGAAATTTTCAGGATGTCCACACTCAAACTCCACAGAAATTGAATGACTGGACTGGCATTTTTGGAGACCATTTAATCGGACCAATTTTTCTTGATGGAAATTTTAGTGGCTAAACATATTTGGAGTTACTAGAAGATATCGTTTACCCTCCACTAATTGACATTGTTGAAAATGGTGATCACTATCAAGAAAATCGATTAGTGTTTCAACAAGATGGAGCTTCTCCGCATTTTTCACAAGGTGTTAGGGAGTTTTTGAACAGAGAGTTTCTAGAGCAATGGATTGGACGTGGAGGTGCTATTAAGACTTCTTTCTATGGGGCCATTTAAATAGTAGAATTTTCGCTACAGAACCGGAGTCTCTGGAAGAATTACGCGGACGCATTGTTGAAGAATGCCGTCTAATAACTCCACAAATGCTTCAGAATGTCAGAGCTCGTTTTGAACAAAATCTGTACTTTTGTATGGAAGCTGCTGGTCAACAATTTGAACACTTACTTAATTCAATAAACATTTTTGAACATTTGGTTTTGTTTTTAGTTTTTTTTTAACGAAAAATTGACTAATTAGTGCATTTCTTATCACAATGAATGAAGTACATTCTTGCAACTCCAACTGTGAGTAATTTTTAAACGAAGTAATAAAATTTCCAAAAAAAATAGTGTGCTGAGTTCATAAAATAAAGGGCTTTTAAATAGTGTAACACTCGACCCATGTTCCCTATTTAAAATATAAGGATTGTTACCACCACCTTTAGAGGGTTGATGTGACAAAGTTCAGTTTTATGTCAAAACATAAAACCCATCAATACCTATCGGGCATATGCAATGGTAATGCTTTTCGTGCAGTTGCTGAGTATCGGCGTCGTTTTTACAACAGAAGATCGCCGGATCGAAATATTTTTTAGACAGTCTTCAACAATGCAGGTGAAAGCAGAATATTCCCGGTCCCAGAATTGCATCTCCAAGGCATTCTGGTCCTGATGTAGCTGTGAAAGAGGCGCATTGCTACTTGTCTTCAAATTAATCACACCACTACATGGAAGACTCTTGGCAGAAATGGTTTAAAACCCTTCCATAGCCAACCCGTCCAAAATCTTCACGAAGGTGATCATGCTCAACAATAAGTACACTTGGAGAACCCAAGTCACCACAACATATATTTTTTAAAGACCTTACGATCATTTCACTAACCACGTTAGTGGTTAAATTAACAGCTACCAATGCATTTATGTCATACCTTGATAAGCGAACTAAGCCGATGGTAAAAATTATAGTCGGAGACGCATTGTTTGTCTATTGTGTCTGTATTGCAAGGACGAGGTTGACGAACTACTTTAATCTTCTAGTTGGCAAATTTATGAGCTTTTATCTAATTTAAAGGATAATGGACTTAAAATGACAGGTGCTGCGTTATTTAAGGAATCTTACGTTCTTTCTTGATCTATAAGTTCACCATGTGAATTTTCTTAATGAAAATTCACTAAAAGTTAGCAATATGTAGTCAATTAAATTTTATATACCGTAAATATGAATGAGTTTTTGATTCCATGGTAAGAATATGTTTTCACTGCAGTAATCTCTAAACAAGGCTACACTTTATATTCATATAGCAGCCTTATTTCGCTAAAAATAAAACACATAACTACACGGAGAAGCTGCTAAAAATACTTATTAAAGCATAATATGCAAAGTTTGTTGTTTTAAAAGTCTACGCTCTCCTTCTAAAAGGATAAACAGATAGGTGAGAATCGGACGAACATATTTCAAATACCAAAGAAGCTTTCACTCGCTGCTTGAGAAACTTAAATACTTAAATACTTCAGTGGGAGTTTCAGCCCACGCATCTATCTGTGCTATCCAGCTGTAATTAAACTTTGCTGAAATTCTTCTTGAGGAATCTGTCAATTTCTTGGCTAATTATATGCTCATAAGACCTTTATTGATTGTTGTTGCCCTTACTTGGTGAAACTGGTCCATTCTACGTACAGGGTGATTCTTTATAATGCCGCCCCGCTTTAACTTTGTTATTTTAGGTGTCCCAGAAAAATTAAAAGTACGGTTATGTAGGTGCTAAAAAATACTTTATTTCTACGTATAAAAAAGATTGGAAAAATGATCAGTATACAGGGAAAACCAAAAAGTTCATTTTTTTTCAATGGATCACCCTATATATGAATTTATTTTTCGATTTGTAAAATTCTAAGCATAATTTATATAACATACCATATACTTAAAATCAATAGTTTCTGAAATATTCGCATTTGAAATGTTATCATCAAATATTTTATTAAACAACTGTTACAAATCAAGAAGTCCTAGGATACCACGCTTTTAATTGAAAACAAATAACTGACAGTGACATTCTGTCAATATTGTTGTAATTGTATTATTTAGTAAGTAAAAATACCGTACTCAGACAGAGAAAGAAGAGTTATTTTAAGTTATTATATTAAAAATAATTTAAATTGTCGCGCCGCCATTAGAAATACGATAGAAGATAATCCCGGTATGTATGTCCCAACTCGAAAAACGTTCACATCCAAATATAGGAAGTTTCAAGAAACGTCAAATTTACAAAGGAGAAAAATAACTGCTGTAAACGTAGATGAAAATGCAGAATTGAATATTTTACTTGCTATAGAAGAGAATCCAAACAATTCCATAACAAACATTTCAAAGACATTACGAGCAACACAAGAAGATATTCAGCGAACTTCATATAGTAAGTCCAAAGAACGTTAAGAAAATGGAATTTAAAGCGATATAAAATTAAACCTACTACAAAGCTTACCCAAATGCAAAAAAATGATCGGGTCGCATTTTGTCAACTGATTCTAGACAGAATAAACAAAAATAACACTTTTTTTTGAAAACAGTTCTATGGACTGACGAGTCTACCTTTTCTACTAGTGGCCTGTTTAACCGAAAAAATACCAGACAATGGGCAAGAGAGAATCCAGATTCTTATAGGGAATTTGAGTTCTAATGGCGACAATCTGTGAATGTGTGGTGTGGTATCCTGGGCTATCAAGTTATCGGTTAATATGTTTTTGATACTGTTTTAAATGGAGGCTGCTATTTAGATTTCTTGGAAAACGAGTTCGGAGAATATTTAGACGATTTGCCTTTAAATATGTTACAAAATATAATTTTTCAACTGGATGGAGCACCCCCTCACAATATTCGTGCTGTGCTTAATTACCTAAATGAAAGGTTTCCTGAATGGATCGGAAGAAATGTGCCAATTAAATGGCCTCCAAACAGCCCCGATTTGATACCCATGGATGCGTTTCTTTGGGGTTATATGAAAAACCGTGTATACGACCACCAAATTGAAAACCTCGATCATCTTAAAGATTTGATACGGAATGAAATTATTAATTTAAATGAAAATAACCCAGCATTCATAACAGATTCGTTAGAGAAAATGCGAACAACCCTTAAACAATTTGATGAAGAAAATGGAGGCCCGGTAGAGCATCTTTATATTTAATTAGAAACTGTTTTTGTTGTATTAATTATTGTTAGATTTCTTGATTTGTAACAGTTGTTTTGGTTTAATAAAATTTGTGATGATAACGTTTCAAATGCGAATATTTCAAAAACTATACATTTTAAGTATACGCTATGTTATGTAAATTATGGTTAGAATTTTACGAGAAAACGAAAAATTAATTCATATATAGGGTGATCCATTGAAAAAAAAATGAACTTTTTGGTTTTCCCTGTATACTGATCGTTTTTCAATATTTTTTTTGTAAGTAAACAAAAGTATTTTTAGCACCTACATAACCCTACTTTTAATTTTTTTGGGACACTTAAAATAACAAAGTTAAAGGGGGGCGACATTATAAAGAATCACCCTGTACAGACTTGGTGACTACTTGTCTGTTTTCACAGCTGGGTTCCGTTTATGTAGCTGAGGAACGTATCTAGCGCGTAAGCTAACTAGAGCAAATGGCACTTCTGAATTCTAGATGTTCTAGGATCTTCTTTAACGTTTCTGTAACCGGTTTTCTGCTTGACAGCATCCTCGCATAGAAAAAAAATTGAATGAACACAAAATCATGACAACTACAAAAATGGATATGTTGCTATGTTATGACGTTTCGATCAACAAATTATTTAAAATGGAAAAAAAATAAAACGCTAATAACGGATCAGGCCTTTGAAATGTCTACATGATGTATCTCAATAGTTAACGTATAGATAGGACTCATTATAATAACAGTTACAACAATAAAATAACTAAACGATAACAGTAATAAAGTAGACTCTATACAACGAAAATATCGACATACGTCAATCCATTATCGTATTACAATTTTGAAAAAAAAAATTATTAGGTTTTAGATTTATTTTGTTTCATTTATTTAGTTTGGTGTCTTGAAACCTACAGAAACGAAACCCAACAGTGAAGCCAGAAAAAAAGTCTCCAAGTCTGCATGTAAGCTCATAGGACATGATTTCGAAATGTTATTATTGCGCTTTTTCTTACGTACCTACCATAGGCACTAATGCAATCTGTTATAGGCTACAATTTTATGTTTTTAGAGGCGGAAGAAATATGCACGGCGTGCCAATAAAAACTTCCTAAATGGAAAATACCGGAATTTAAAAAAAAATCGGGACGCAGCAAGTGCGTTATTGTAGTGAATTTTTATTAAATGTTTCAAATTTGAATAACTCAATTTTATATAAACCTAGAAAATTGAATTTTGCCATATAGTAATGACTTTCACAAGGCAACATATTCACCAAATTTCATCAAAATAGCTCTGTAATTTTCAGAGACAAACATTTTTTTTGAAAGGAAACTCAAAATTTTCTAGGCAAACCTTGTCCGATTTTCCTGGCTAACGAACTTGTCTAAGCCATGATTAAAAGAAAGATTCTTGCGGAGTTTAATCAAAATCAGTTAATAACTTTTTGAGTTATCGTGCGGATACATACATACATACATATATATATATATATATATATATATATATATATATATATATATATATATATATATATATATATATATATATATATATATATATATATATATATATATATAAACATATACAAATTCAAACTAACTCCGGATATGGGTTCTCTGGGTCCTAGTTCGCACTCATTTGCAAAAATGTTTGCAAAGTCTCACCATTGATACCTCTCTATTAGCGAATTTTTTAAAATAAAAATTCACTAATAAAACAAACCAAACAGTATATCCCCCGTGCTTTAAGTAACCTTATTATGACAAGCAGATACACCATTTTAACGTTTTAAATAAAGTGGTTGGAGTATTTTACATAATATGTTGATAATTAATTAATTTATAGAATATAACATGATCATTTTCAAACACTCTCACAGTATACAACACAATATTACTCCTCAGTCAATAAATTCACTTTTTTCATTCTGCTTTATCAAAACTACATTTAGTAAATTTTAATTTTACACTACAATAACGACTTGTTAATGCATTCTCCAGAGCACACAGAAGCACAGAAACTAGATAAGGTTATGAGCAAAATATATAGTAGAAGCAATGTGCCATATTTTATCAAAATAACTTATTGTTTGAAAATGTACAAAAATTTTCCGACAATATACCTTAAACGTTGGTTTGCTAACCAACAAATCTTTGGTTAATAGCAAATTGAGTTATTGAAATTTAAAGCATTTAATGAAAATTTGCTACCAAAACGCACCTACTGCGTCTTGATTTTTTTTTCTTACAAACATATTTCGATAAAAAATGCAATAAAATAAGGCTGTTCGAAACAAAATTGTAGGGATCACCAACGATCGACTTGTGGGCTAGCCGGTGATTGTCAAAATAATTTTATAAGATGCAGCTCAAGACACCCTATAATTAACTTATACAATTTTTTCTCGTCTCTTGTAAAATAATAATTATATTCAGCTTTACCGTAGAAACGCGACACCCTATATAATATCAGCCCTTTTGTAAAACTTCGATCTTTTATATTTATTTAATTATTCAATATGCAAATACACAGCTTATAAACCTTTTACGTATATATGTTTTGATAAAACATAACCAACACTGTTTAATCCACCCACTAACATTATGTGTGTGTGTGTTTTGTTTAAACGTCGGACTGTTTCCGCGACTATGGCCAATCACCGACGCCAGGGAGCAGTTTCACCTCACTATCCTGGAAATTTTGCCAAACCCCAGCCTTTCTGTAAGAAGGGTAGGGATATTTAACGTGCCCAACATCGCATGGACACGGGACCGACGGGTTTACGCCCCCTCCGAAGGGCGGAACATGCAGACATTCAACTTGCTCAAATACAATGCCAGAACCTCGGTTGATGTTGATTTTACAGTTTGTACTGAAAAAGTGAAAGGAGTACCCTGAGATCGAACCCAGTAGCCTTCGGTTCTGAACCACCGAGGTTCTTCCCACTAACATTAATAAAGGAATAATTTGCACTTGTATATAAAAATTTCCCAAACAAATAAACATAATATAAACGATCTCATATCATACGGTAACTGTCAGTTGCAGCGTCTAACAGACCTGCGCAATAATACCAAATGTTACGTTACCACGACAACCACAAACTAGATCTTATATAAACGATTCAATGAAAGGCGGTGAAATTAAACATAAATGTTTCAAATTTGAACAGCTTAATTTTCTGTAACCCTATAAAGCTGAATTTTGGCACATAGGTCTTTCCCAAAGCAATATGTACACCAAATTTTATCAAAATATCTTTGTAATTTTTGGAGAAAAAATGTTTTCCAAAATAAAACTCAAAATTTTCCCGGAAAACCGTGTCAGATTTTTCTGGATAACGAACTCATCCAAGCTAATGATAAAAGAAAGGCACTTGCCGAGTTTGATCAAAATCGGTTAATTATTTTTTGAGTTATCGGTTGGATATATATATATATATATATATATATATATATATATATATATATAAACATATAAAAATCGAAACTGACCCCGGATGTGGGTTCTAAGGCCCTAATTCGCACTCATTTGCAAAAATTTTTGCAAAGTCTCACCATCAATACCTCTCTATTAGTGAATTTTTTTAAATAAAAATTCACTAAAAAGAAAAAATAGCGGAGAAACTTTGACTTTGTTTTCAAGGGGGCACATGATGGCGTAAGTTTTGGTGTCTTGAAACTTACCCCTTAGGCAGGGGTGTAAAGTACCTTTAAATTTTAAATGGCACCCTGTGTTGTGTAACACCTCACTTTAAAGCTTTCTCAATTTTTGCCAAAACAACACAACTTTTAATTTTTGGTTTTAATATCCCAATAAAATCATCAATTAAAAAAATTTTGGGATGCAGCAAGTCAATAGTTGTGAATTTCCATAAGAATTGTACACTATTAGTAACGTTTATTATTAAAGCTAAATCTCTAAATTTAAGTGAATCTTGGAGATCGGTTTTAGAGGTCCCAGTAAGCAATTTCCTGAGGAAATTTCTATTTACTGTGCAGATAGAAAATTAAAATTTGGTACATATATGTAAGAACTGCATATCTTTTAAAAAAGTAGTGTTACAAATTTCATTAAAGTTATAAAAGTTTTCCAGAAAAAAAATATTATTTACAACGGGAATGTACCTGCCAAATTACAAATATAGCAGGTATTTGTCCTTATTAATTTCTTGGATGGTTTTGTTTTAGTCAACCCAATAAAACTAGCTTTTACAAACAAAATAACAAAAAGGGTTTTTCAAAACAAATTATTAGTTACTCGTGACGCTCATAATGTTATTATTCTTTAATTTAGTACCCACGCTGTGTTTTACTATGGCTCAAGATTGAAGATTCTAGCTTGATGGGAAAATGAGTTATCAAATTTAAAATAATTTTACAAAATTCTCTACCAAATAACGTACTTGCTGCACCCAGACCCTTTTCAGCACTTATTTACTGTTGCTGTATCCATGCTTTTTTTTAATGATAAAATATTGTAGCTCTCTATGTAAGATTGACAACCTCAGATTCATTTTTTTCTTTACAAATATTTTAAGCAAATTAAATAAAGTAACAATTTAAACATAATTTGAAAATCTTGGTTCGCTGCTTCATCGCGGGGGTTCTCCTCCACCTTCTGCATGCCTAGAACCACCCTTAATATATAAAAAAGAACAATGTAAACAATTAAAATTTTCTGAGACTAGCAACCAAGAAAGTTGTGGGATCTGCGGTGAATAGGGGTTCTGCGCGAAGTAAACAAGATTTTAAGGAAGTATAGCTGCAAAATGGGATGAAGGCAGCTCATGGTGGTCCAACTAAGCTGGCTTTCTCGCACTTTCCGCTCACATTCCCTTTTTATCTTCTTTACCGCCTAGCACCCCTATTCACCCCTGGTCCGTAACTCTTTTGGTGGCTGTTTGCAAGGCATTTTTCTTGTGGTATGTTCATCCAGAAAGGGTTCTAGTCATGCTCCTGATTTGTTTTCTAAATGTTCCCCTTGTGCTAAACTGCAAAAATTTAATTTATATTTTCAAAAAGAATGTACCTGCCAAGTTATAAATGTGGCAGGTATTTTTCCTTATTAATCGCTTGGATGATCCATTTTAGTCAACGCAGTCGAAACAGTTTCTGCAAACAAAATAACAAAAAATGTTCTTTATTTAGTTATTGTTTGGATCACAACTTACAATCAGGCTTAAACTCTTCAGCTGCCGATTTTACCATATATCTTTTTGAATAACAAATCAATTCTATAAATAAATATTACTGTTAATTTTCCTAACGATGGAAACTTCCCAAGTTTGTGTAATAAAATTTTGAAACTGACAACCCTGTATGTTTCAATTTATTAGGCAGATTTTGTAGCTTTCTAACATTCAAAGAAAACAAACTAAGACATCCGTTATTACCCCCCCCCCCCCCCAAACACTGCACAACGCCTTATCAATCTTTTAGGAGCGTGGCGTAGGTTTTATTTATTTTTGATTCAGGATAACTTAAATTTGTCTTGAGAGAAACGCCTGAAAATTTATATATGAGAAGACCCTTGAATGGTCTATAAATGTTAAAAGTTCCATTCTACTTACTCTAATTTAACAAATATAGCGTTTTTATAAAGTTTTCTCCGATTTTCCACCGGAAAAACTTGAGCATAAAGGCTGATTAACGAATTCGACTTCGGTTTTCACCCAAAAAAGATTTTTGTCAAGTTTTATTAAAACCAGGTTAGTATTTTTTGAGTTATCGCTCGGATACATACATATATATATATATATATATATATATATATATATATATATATATATATATATATATATATATATATATATATACGTGCTGGAGT
Organism: Tillus elongatus; assembly: GCA_964006375.1. NCBI lineage: Eukaryota > Metazoa > Arthropoda > Insecta > Coleoptera > Cleridae > Tillus > Tillus elongatus. The sequence goes on along the minus strand of OZ023264.1, from coordinate 159,629,599 downwards.
TAAGGCATATGTTTTGGGAAACTGTTCGGTTGCAAACAGAAAGCATAAAGCGGAGTGTGAGCAGGCCGTACGTAATGATAGATGTCCTGGGTCACATCGCAATGGAACCAAATTGGAGATTCAGGAAACTTGCAAGTACTTGAGTAATTTTTGTAGCTAGTTGCCGCCGGATCTTAAAAAGTTAAGTATAACCCATACAAAATTAATTTGGTCCAGAAACTTAATAAAGACAATCCTAATCGCCGTGTGAAGTTTTGTGAAGAAATGAAGGAATCTAACTTTTTTCTACTCAATCTGTTTTTTTGGTGAATGTACATTCCAACTGGATGGCCAAGTTAACCGCCATAATTGCCGCTACTAGGGTAATAAAAATCCAATAATTTTCCTGAAAATGCAGCACCCGGGAAATTTAAATATTTGGGCCGCCTCATAAGGCCTTCTTCCAACCGGGAAATCTAGATGGAAACATAGATCTGGATCTACTACAAACAGATATCTACCAGACAGACGATTGTGTAAGTATTAGAAATTGACAACCCATTGGCAGAGGCGGATTTGTGGTTTCAGCAGAAAGGTGCTCCACCGCATTATGCCGTAGCTGTGCGTGACTTTCGGAATCAGAACTTTCCAAATAACTGGATAGGACGCATGGATTCGAATGAGTTGCGTTCCAGATCGCCAGATTTAAAACCTTTTAGACTTTTTTATTTGACACTTAACATTTTTTTAACACCTGAAGCTGAAAATTTATGCAACACGACCAAACTCACTTGTGGGGCTTCGTCGGCAAATTGTTGAAGAATGTCGTCAGATAACGCCCGAAATGATGCGAAATGTTCGTTCGGAAGTGGAGCACCGATTTTGTTATTGCATTGGAGTGGAGAGAAACGATCTGAACATTTGATTAAATAACAGGTATCCCCCTTGAAAACAAAGTCAACATGTCTCGGCTTTTTTGTTTCCTTTTTTTATTCCGGTATTTTCCAGTTGCTAAGTTTTACTTAGTACGCTCTCTATGCTGATCTAGGTAACGTATATTTAAGCGACATTGTTCTTACAAGCAAATTACTTTAGTGATTTTACCTATTGAGAATTCTGGATGTATATGTAAACGCAAATCATTTAATACCAATCATTTAATCAGAGGTTAATGATGTTTTGCAGCATTGGTAAGGTGGGATCTAATAAACCAAAATGTAGATACAGAACTAAAAATCTAAATGGTTTTCTATTTTTCGGTTTCAAAAACAGGCCAATAAAAACGTTGCAAGGAATCTAAAAAGAAGACTGTAATTAGAAGATAGTTAAATGAATTTTCGTAGAAAAAATTCACTAATGGAGAGATACCGACTTTTGAATTTTGAAAAAAAATTTGCAAATGAGCGCGAACTAGGACCCCTAGAACCCATATCCGGAGTCAGTTTCAATTTTTATTTGTTTATATATATATATATATATATATATATATATATATATATATATATATATATATATATATATATATATATATATATATATATATATATATATATATATATATATATATATATAGGTATCACACCGATAACTCAAAAAATAATGGGCAGATTTTGATAGAATTTGGCGCATATCTTCACTTTGGAAATGGCTTGGATAAGTTCGTTAGTGAAGAAAATTGGATGAGGTTTTCCGGGAAAATTTTGAGTTTTCATTCGAAAAATAAAAAGCTATGATAACCAAATTTGTCAGGTAGGTTAACGATATAAAAGGTAAACCATACACCAAAATTTTGATTTATATGTTACAAGAAAAAAAAGTTATGAGAAAATATTTTGTGCCAGATCATTTCTATGAAAATTCACTACCATAACGCACTTGCTACGTCCAGGCTTTTTTTATGAAAGTCTGATAGCTAAAAGCGGAAGGTGCAGACATTCAACTAACCATAAGAATTCGCCCTCGTATATCAAGTTTAAAAAGTTACTGGTATTTTGTACCAGTTTCATTAGCTAATTTCTAATTTTTGTTTCAGCTATACACAACGGCAGTAGAAATCATCTGCTAAACCTCCTAATGGTGTCTCTACTGGCATTCATCCACATCCATGCCTGGTTAAGAAGTGACTGTTCTTAAGTGGTAAAACTAAAGACTTTATGAAATTTTTAGTGGCTAAGATAACGTGATAAAGACAGGTAGATCGGATAAGACGTAAACCTAACTGTTATGTTGTGTGATTTTATATTTAAGACTCAGATTGTGTCAAAAACATGGACACAAAATGTTGTGTCAAGCCAAATTAAGTGTGATTAACGTTAAAATTCAAAAATATATACGGGGTGCAATAATTGTAGTGTATAACTTAAATAATTGTAGCCTACTTCTTTATTATATATGAATATGTACTAATTTGTTTTCTGTGAAAATGAAATGTCCAAATTAATATTCGATGTTAGTCATAAATACAGTCTGGAAAATTGAAATTTTTGACTAGCGGTCAGCAATTATATGAACTGCAAAGTTTAAAATTTATATTATGTCAGGCACACTGTTTTGATTATCAATTATCGTGGTTTCCATTAGTAGTCTATTGTCATCTTGATATTTGTTGAACAGCAGTCTTCTGTTTTGATGATCTGTGAAATCAGGACCATCGTTCTCATCTACATCCAACATCATGCTGAGACAACCACAACCACAAGTAACTTTTATCGTTAGACTAAGCTTGTGGTTGCAAACTTTGCTCTTGAGTAGGCTTTCCCTCTCCACTTTCATTGGTTGTATTGTTCTCATTGGTTTGTTGTTAAATTTTAAAAATCTGTTGCGATCACTAAATGCATTAAAATATTTCGTACTGGTCAACAAGATATTTATGCCAAACTTTAACAAACTTGTCTACATTAACACAATCTCCATTCTCATATTTATCCCATTCAGCATTGGTGGGAAGATTGTCTAAATATTCTCCGCAGATTGTATATAACATATCGGTAACATCTGTTCTGGTAAGTTTTCGTGTCAAAAAATTTAAGGATTTACTACGTTCACTGTGGGATTTATAATCGCATAGTAGTAAATCATATAGATGGTCTCCAAATTTGTGTAGATCATCACAACTGGAAAATTCGAATTCTTTATTAAACCCTTCTCTCATCATTTCGAGTGTTTCCTGTTTAATTTCTGCTTCAGTTGGTGGTTGAATTTCTATTGTTGCGATGTCATCATCATCATCATCATCATCATAACTTTTGTATTGATTTGCTGCTTCTTTGGGTAAATATTTGAAAAATGGTTTGGTTAAAGGAGCTCCCATCTTGCATTAAATGAGTGACAAAGCAAAGAATTGTGTAGAGCAGCCTCCTACCAAGTATCTGTCACTCAATTCGACTATATGTCTTCTTTGAAAATCTCCACCTTTAGACTTGCGTTCATTTAGAAAAGTTTCTTTTTGTATCTTTAACACTAACAGTCTTACTTTGGATTTGTTTTCCTTATTATATATTTTACTTTTACCTTCATACCACTGTTTTCTGTGTAAACTAAACACCTGAGGTGGTTTCTCCATCGTAATAATAGCCTCTATATTGATTTTGGGCTTCTCCGGGTAAATATTTGAAGGATGATTTGCTTAGCAGATCTCCCGGACGGTATCTAATGAGTGCTACAGCAAAGAATTGTGTAGAGCAGCCTCCTGCCAAATATATGTCACATAGTGCAACTATTTGGGCACTCTCATAATCTTCACCTTCGGAATCACGTTCATTGGTAAAAGCTTCTTGTATCTCTAACACTAACTTTTTTAGTCTATATTCGCTTACTTCATCGGCTAATTTATTTTTACTACCGTACCAGAACTCGTTGTTATACATTATGCTGCTGATTCTACACAACTGAAAACTAACTAACACAACATAATATATAGTCGATCGAAAGAGGCCCCCCAAAGGTTGCTCTCAGTTTGAATTGTTATTGAAACTCATTTCCTGTCACATGAATGCGTCAAGGTTGTTCTCGTACAGACAATCCCAACCACGAATAATGGGATGATGTCATTCAACGGAAATAACACCAGATAACAAGTAGACAGACAAGCTCAAACACGTATAATAGGATGATGTCATCCTTTCGGCTATGACAATTGCCAACGGCACTCTCAAATTTGAAAACATACGACTCATTTCCTGTCACATGAATCTGTCAAGGTTGTTCTCAAATTTGCAGTTGTTGCTATGTTGCCATATCTAGCAAGCCGGACAATCGCATATTCTAAATCTGCTTACCAAGCCGAGTAAAATGATACCAAACACCTAAGGCTTAGACCGAAAACTCCAAGATATGGGTTTGCGCATGCATATATCCTAAATTTGAATTCTGCTTCCTAATCCAAGTAAAATGACACCCCACACTTAGGACTTAAAGCAAAAACTTAAAAGTATGAGTTTGCGCATGCGCCAACCGCCATATTTGTTACCTTACTCTTTGCAAAAATCAAAATGGCGGAGCCTCCTACTTTGATTGGTAGCGCCAATTACCGCCTAAAATTTTAGATTCCCCAGGTTTTTCACTTCTGGCATCTTGGATTACGTCACCTCAATTTGTTGCTTACGTCATCCTCAATACAACCGCCATATTTGTTACATCACATGCATGCTCAGTAGCGGGAGGTGGGAGGTGGAAGGTGGAAGGTGGGAGGTGGTTGCAGAAGGAATTATCTCTACCTACTAATAGTCAAGGGCCTATGTACTATGTACCATCTATTTTACAGAGTTACGTTTACAACACGCTTTCTTTACCACAAAAATAATTATTTTACCGGAGGTTGGACGTCAATTCAATTTTGTTATTTCTACACACAATAAATTAGGTTTTTTAAATTTTATAAGGTAAGATTTTATTGTTAAGGTGTACTGAAACGATAAAAATATCAATACTAATTTTATATAGGACCACCAGCTAGCTTACTGTATCTCACTCGTCAAGGCCTTTCATTTGATACCCATAACCAGGTGGTTGCTTAGAAAGAAATATTTCGTCATGTTGTGTGATTCGCCCGTTCGTATTTGTTATAAAAGTTACAGAACCAGACAGAAAACGTTTTTAAACTTTGCAGGTATACATAGTCTTTAAAGTAATTTCCAGATTGTATTTGATTTGTGGATTATGTAATTTTGTACAGGAATTTCTTTTAAATTCAAAATCTATATTAATCGCTGTACCGCCATCGTTACATTGTACACCTGAATTGCTCAATCCAGTATTATTTCTATCGATTGTAAATTATTTCATTTATCGCAAGGGAACATTAGAATTTTGTAAAAAACTAAGTTTGTCGAACTAGTAGAGTCAATTAGGTACCAGAGTTTGTTAGTATATTGTATAATTTAGCGAATACCTTACAACTGTCTTGCCCGTTTGTCGTATCCTATTCTCCACAGTTCTCAATTCGACCAATTCTGGTTACTAAGATCTCTAAGAAAATTAGATACATTGGCAGCGAGCCTTCTTTTATAAATCCCGTTGAATTTTGTTAAAATTGTAGGTTTCAGTTTCAAAATTGTACGAATTAGCACTTGATTTGTGTAATATTATAAAAAAAGTTATATCATGTATTTATGTGATTAATCGTGTGGCCTGGCAACGCTGCCTGCTGAGTTATTCTGTTGCACCTTATATTATGCAGCAATGGCATATAACTATTTGGGGTAAAAAAGGGGGAGGAAATACGAATGTTTAAGAACCGCTGCCAGACAAATCAATTATCTTACTGTTCTATCTTGGTTTCCAGTGCCACCTTAAATTGTAGAGATCGAATGTGTATAACAATATATAGGGTGGCGCATTGAAAACGAAACAGGCCGATTTGGGTCCAGAGAAAAAAACTTTTAAGAAACGCTGAAACACGCCAATTTTAATATTGAGGGGGACATGTTTTGACATAAAACTCAACTTTGCCACATCAACCCCTTAAGGGTGGTGACAACAACCCTTATGTTTTAAATAGGGAACATGGGTCTAGTGTTACATCATTTGAAAGCTCCTTCTTTTCTGAATTCAGCACACTAATTTTTTTGGAATTTTTATCAACTCGTTTAAAAATTATTCACAGTTTGAGTTGCAAGAACGTATTTCATTCATTGTGATAAGAAATGCACTATTTAGTCAATTTTTAGTTGAAAAAAACTAAAAAACAAAACCAAACGTTCAAAAATGTTTATTAATTTAAGTAAGTGTTCAAATTGTTGACCGCCAGCTTCCATACAAAAGTACAAATTTTGTTCAAAACGAGCTCTAATATTCTGGAGCAAGTTATTAGACGGCATTCTTCAACAATGCGTCGTCGTAATTCTTCCAGAGACTCGAGTTCTACTCTCTAAATGGCACTATAGAAAGAAGTCTAAAGGAGTCACATCCGGTGATCTAGGGGGCCACTCAATAGCACCTCTACGCCCGATCCATTGTCCTGGAAACTCTCTGTTCAAAAACTCCCTAACACCTTATGGAAAATGCGGAGGAGCCCCATCTTGTTGAAACACTAATTGATTTTCCTGATAGCGATCATCATTTTCAACAATGTTGATTAGTAGAGGGTAAACGACATCTTCTAGTAACTCCAAATATGTTTCGCCACTCAAATTGCCATCAAGAAAAATTGGTCCGATTAAAAGGTCCCTAAAAATGCCAGTCCAAACATTCAATTTCTGTGGAGTTTAAGTGTGGACTTCGCGAAAATTTCTTGGATTATTATCTGCCCAATAACGACAATTATAACGATTGACTGTAGAGTTTAATAAAAACGTACACTCGTCTGAAAAACAGATATTGAACAGAAACTCCCCGTTATCAGCTATTGGTGCAGTCATAACTTCACAAAACTCCAGCCGTCGATCAAAATCATATTCATTCAGTTGTTGTACAAGATGAATTTTATACGGGTGAAATTTATGATGCTTCAGTATTCGCTGAATAGTTCTTCTTTTGATGTTTGAAACAGTGGCCCATTTTCTCGCGCTCAAAGTTGGGTCTGCAGCAATTTGTCCTAAAACTTTAATCTCAGTAGTCTCATTTCTAACCGGAAAATCACGTTCAGGAGCCCGTTTTTTATTGACTACTGAAGCACTTTTTCGAAACTTTGCAAGTAACTCCAAAATGTATTTTCTGTTAACATGTCTGTTCGGATGTCGTTTATTAAACAATTTTGCGGTACGGTTGGCACAGTCATCGTTTTTGTAAAAAAGAGTAATTATTTCAACTCTTTCTTCTTCAGAATACACCATTGTAAAATTAATTTTCGGTAGTACTATCAAGTATCAAACCGACCGATAAATTGAAATAATAAACCGAGTTTCTCTCATTCCGATGAGAAATGTTCTGATAGTCAATTTTTTTGTTAACAAACCAACAAAACATTGACTATCAGCACATTTCTTATTTCTTATATTCAAATGATGTAACACTCTACCCATGTTCCCTATTTAAAATATAAGGGTTGTTATCACCATCCTTAAGGGGTTGATGTGACAACTTTGAGTTTTATGTCAAAACATGTCCCCCTCAATATTAAAATTGACGTGTTTCAGCGTTTCTTTAAAAAAATTCTCTGGACGCAAATCGGTCTGTTTCGTTTTCAATGCGCCACCCTATATAGCAAAAGCATCTTTAAGATTTAAAAAAATAAATTTTTGAGGTTGATGGTAGATACTGCTAGTATAGAGCTATTTTCCGAAAGCGTGTATACTAGCTTTACCATTATTTTCCTATTTTTATAAGAAAGACAACTTGCTTTTGAGAATTATGTCATGCAGGAGACAGAATTATTCAATGTAAAAAAGAAGGTGGAGGAAATTCGAATGTTTGAGAACCGCTGCTAGGCACACCGATTATTTTACTTTTATGTTAAGGTCTCCAATGCTACTTGACTTATCACCTAGTACCTTGTGGATCCAAGGCATAAACTAATGGCATATTTACGATTCAAAAACATGTTTTACTTGTGGATGGGATAATGAGATGGTACTGTAGGTCAATATTTTAAAGGCATAGTATACTCACTTAACATCATCTGCTTATTTTTATATTAAATATAGATAACTTTTGAAAATTGACGACTTGCATTCACATTCCTTTAGAAGCAATGACTTGATTTACCAGGCCTATATTAGACTTTTTTTTAATTTCTCATCAACCCGGAGGGTTATTAGAGAGAGGCAATAAACGTTCCGGTAAAACTTATTTACTGTTTGTAGTTTAGATGGAGCGCTGTGCCATCGAGTGCGTATTGTTCGACCGACAGCTCCTAAATATATGCAACCCCTGCATACACCAATTCATTTAGGCGTATGTACAATAATATACTGGCCGACTATATTTCATCCCGTGAGTGTTAAAGTTTATGCAATACGAAATTTGCTTAACACCTTTGCCTGTTGATATAATATACCTATGATTAAGTCAAAAGAACCCTTGATTTGGATTTATAAAACCATTTTAAACTAAATCGCCAAACTAACAGATTTTTTCTGATATTTGAAAAAATAATAATAAAAGGAACCTAATAAGAGTTATCCATTTGCAATAACAAAAAAGTGTTGACGCAGCAAGTGCGTTTTGGTTATATATATATATATATATATATATATATATATATATATATATATATATATATATATATATATATATATATATATATATATATATATATATATATATATATATATATATATATATATAAACATATAAAAATTGAAACTGACCCCGGATATGGGTTCTAGGTGTCCCAGATCACGCTAATTTGAAGAAATTTATTTTAAAATTCAGAAGTCGGCATCTCCCCATTAGTGATTTTTTCTAAGAAAATTCACTAAAAGACATATGTAAGACAGATTTTTCCTGGTTTATTATGTACATTATTTAAAAGGTCGCCCTCAATAGTAAATTTTGGAAAATATATTTGCAGTAAATAAGCAATAAAAAATAATATAAACGACAGCTTTTTCATGGTTTATTTTGTTCATTATTTAAAAAAGACATAATAAATTTTGCAAAATAGATTTGCAGCCAATAAAATCATTAAAAAATTAATGTAAAAGACAGCTTTTTTTTAAATATTTGGCAATAAAAGGAGAAAATAGAAAATTTATTTAAATATGGTTTTTTTTTAAATCAAATTGTTTTAATGAAAACATTGAATAAAACATATATCATTCGATTTTTTTTACGACAATAACAGAACTGCCTGTTATTCTCCATAGTTTGTTTGAGTGTGGACATTGTACGTCAGGCTTACAACTATTTATATCTTCTTCAAAAACAACGATATATCCATAAGTATATTTATTTATATCTCACTCAAGATATTTTTTTAAACAAATAACTTTAACGGCATGACCACATATTCAATTTCTAATGATTTTTCTTCATTGCCTATATACATTTATAAAGAAAGAAGTGCTTAACCTTCTGCCCTCAACCATAAATATTCAAACAATTGTGCAACTATGCATTACAAAACGCGAAAAAGTAGATGCCATCAAAGATAACTATCTTTAAAATAAGAAAATAAATGCTTAATAATATGCGACTTCACTGTAAATCACATTTTTGTAATTAAAGTATAATATATAGGTGAATCTTGTATGAATCGATTTTTTTATTAGAAAATGACATTTTTATTAAGGTTAGTCAAGATTGAGTTTCATACATATTTACATATATAGCAACTAATTACACATAAGTATGTTTATTTGTATCTAATAACTTAAACATCTTTTTTACAATGTTATAATAACATACAATAAAAATCAAAATGAAACTAAACCTCAAAATATGGCTATGCAATTAGGTTAGCCATTTTAAACATATAACGAGTGCGTGTTGCCCCGCATTTAAGTTGGCATTTTTATTTCTATTTTGCTTATATGTCATGTTTTGTAAATAGATATGAAGCATATATCAATCTTAGGTTTTATACAAGGAAACGTTTCACACAATCGGCCAGACAAATATTGAAAAAAGCGTATGATATGCTCATCCGGGAGGATATGATTTTCTGAGGTGAATGAAGAGCCTTTTCTGAATTAGTTTTTCGGCGGTTTTTTTGATGACTGGTAGTAGGCTAATGGACCTGTAGTTCTAAGGGAACAGCGGATCTTTGCTGGGTTTAGGGAAGTTGATAATATCGGCTAGTTTCCACATGGAAGGAAAGTGCTGAAATCGCAGCATGGCATTTATAATTGTAACTAGGAATACCAGGGATTCGCGGGGGAGGTTCTTCAGGGCTACGTTGGATATTCCATCGTATCTCGGAGCTTTCGTATTTTTTATTGATCTGATTATTTGGGAAACTTCTTCGAAAGTTTCGGGCTCGGTAGTTGTGTCTGGGGTGGTGCGAAGCGCACTCCTGACATAGCGGTGCGTTCTTCCTACGTGCGACAGATCAACGTTCATATATTCGGGCTGAATTGCAACTCCAGATGATCTCCAAATGCACTTGCTTTCTCCGCATCCGTGTATACGATACCGTTACGGCCGTGAAGTGGGAATATCGGAAGTTTTTGGGAGCGAAGGGCTTTTTCCATTTGCCAGATGGAATTGTCTTGGGCGGACAGGATTTGCAGGCGTTCCTCTCAACGGTTGTTGCGGAGTTCTCGTAGGGCGGATCGTACTTGTTTGATGAGTCTGTTTGCGTCTCGTTTGTCGGTGGGGTTTCCGGTGAGTTGAGCTTGTCTACGCACGCGGTTCTTTTCTAGTATCTTTTCTCTCATACTGGACGGAAATAAGGATTCCACGTTCGTCCACTTCATGATACTAACTAAACCAAGCGAAGCTACAGCTTTATGCCCCGCCCTCTCGAACGTACTTACCCCCTAAAAACCCCATCGCTTCAGGGCGCCAAATTCAAATGAACAAGTCGCTCTGCTCCAGCCAGTAGATATAAACTTGCTAATAGTATTCGAAAGATCAGGGGTTTTAAATGAGAGACTATCTTGCTAAAAAGCTGTTTCGTTCAGTTGAAGGTTTAATATAGGTTTTAAGGTTCTACTGATTCGTATTCATAGATAATAAAACAATATTTCGTTAGTTTTAAGAAAATTGATTGATATTTCAACTTGGACCGTGTCTATAATATGGAGTCAAAGTTAGATTTCAAGTAAACTTTCGCTGCTAAATTTTTGGAGCGTGATGCTTATGCTTTCAAAATTGACCATCTGCCTAGCTGTTTTAAAAAAATATTTAAGTATGTCGGAGAATTATTATTTTTTGGTGAGATATTATATATTTTGGTCTGTCCACCCATTTTAAAGGTTAAAGACATTCAATTATAAGTTATGCTAATTTTTAAGATCATGCTTGATATATATATATATATATATATATATATATATATATATATATATATATATATATATATATATAATTTTTTGACTCTCAACTTGTAGCATGTGTCAGTAAATATGTAACACAGCTAGATTTGTCGAGTTCTACATTTTTCGCTAATAAATTTTAGAACGTGCATGGTTTTACAATTGGCCACCTGCTTGTTCTTTCCAGCCGCCACATCCGCTATTTGATAACTCGACGGTGATATTTTTAATTTGGTTTTTCCTGTCATCAAATAATATGTTTCCTGTTGAAATGACTCAACATTTCAAACTGCCTAATGATAAAGGCCTTTTGCCTCTGACGATAATATTTGATAATTTTAATTTGCTCCTCTGCTAAAATGACTCAAAATTTCCAACCGCCAAATGATAAACACATTTTTGCCTCTGACGACAATGTTTGTCCCTTCTTCTGCTAAAATAAGTCAAAATTTTTTCCAACCGCCAAATAATAAAGACTTCTGTATCTATTTAGCCATGTGTGCCGATGTAACTTTAAATCATGGAGCCCGATTCTCGCTTATTAACTTCCACTCCCATTTGTCGTCTCTAAAATTGGGGTGACGTAACTTTAAATCATGGAGCCCTCGGCCAATGTAATTATTCCCGCTTATTAGTTTATTCATTAATCTCCGATAGCTCCGATCGAGCCCGATCAATTTTGAACAAAATCTGCCCTTAGAATGTTTGGGCCAGAACCCCCCATAGGTGGGATCGATGGAGGGGTGAGGCGCTCTGATTGGCTAAATTGATGTAAAATGGGCGTATTTTGGGTGAAAAATAGCCGCTCTAAAACGGCCTTTGATTGGTCAGTTTCAGGTAAATGGGCGTGGCTAAAGGGGCGTGGTTTTAAAAAATGAACGCATTGTAACTTTTGTTTTTTTGTGGTCCGGAATCCGCCTAACTTATCTACTCTTACCACATATCTAACTGTAGTTTATGTTTAGTTGGTGCCCTTTTGTGCCTTAATTGATATGTTTTATAAGTTTTTTATTATTTTATATTCTTCCGGATTTATAAAAGTCGTCTCTAAAGGTGGGGTTACGTAACTTTTAATCATGGGGCCCTCGGCCAATGTACTTATTCCCGATTATTAGTTTATGAATTAATCTCTGATAGCTCTGATCGAGCCCGATCAATTTTAGACAAAATCTGCCCTTAGAATTTTCGGGCAAGAACTCCCCATCGGTAGGATCGCTGGAGGGATGAAGCGGTGTGATTGGTTAAATTGATGTAAAACGGGGGTGTTTTGGGTGAATAATGGTCGCACTTAAACGGCCTCTGATTGGTCAATTTCAGATAAATGGGCGTGGTTAAAGGGGCGTGGTTTTAAAAAATAAAAGTTGTGAAAATTTTAGTTTTTCTTGGTGGTCCAGAATCCGCCTAGCTTATCTACTCGTGCCACATATCTAACTGTAGTTTATCTTTAGTTTGTCCTCTTTTGTGCCTTCATGGAAATGATCTTTAATTTTTTATGATTTTAGATTCTTCCGGATTTATAAAAGTAGAAAAATTTTCATATAGACAACAGGCAACAAAATTCTATTAATTCGTTCTCTACGCCTATGATTATTAGTTGTTGAAGCAGTTTATAAAACAAAAACACTTATTTTCTCACTTCTTTCAACATAGTGTTATTCGTCTTTCTATTAATGGACCTTGTCGTCAGTTTTCTTCAGATCTATAGCACCCCATTTAGTATATTCCTAGACGTAAAGCAGAATAATATAAAAGTAACTTTGTACTGTGAATTTTGTAGTAATGAGTTCGACAAACTTAGTTTCTGGAGGAAATGAATTCTAATCTTCTCATATAATTTGTATTCCGTGTTCATTGTGTGTTACGTTACACGTTAGTAAAAAAATTCAGCATAACGTGATAACGTTCTCTGATACAATACAGGTATATAAACGAGTTTGTGAATAATATGCATGTGTAAGAGTATGGTTAGAAAATACATATTCTGGAAGTAACTCCAATTTAGGGATAAGGCGAAAGATGAATACAGTCTGCGCTTTCCATAAATATTATATGAAATGTGATATATGTTTACATTTATCCCATATAGCGGCGAATATTTCTGTGTACATATATAATAACAGAAAAAATGCCATAAAGTACCATAGCTGGAGATCATACATAGTGTTTGCTTTCGACAAAATTTTCCAGATAATCGAAATAATATTCAAAATTTATAATCCTTGTAAATAATAAAACGAGCATCAACTGAGAGAAGTATTTTTAAATATTGATAGAAGACATAACAGAAGACTTTTTCTGCATCCAGTTAAGAAAACTTTCTAACCTTCGTAAGTTGTCGTGAAATGAATACGACTAGAGGCCCTGAAATCCATATTCAGGATATATTAGAGTCTGTGAATGTGTCTATACAGGGCGTCCATTTTTCGAGTTCAAGCACGGAGATCTCGTAAGCTGCAAGAGATGGGGGGTCGGTAAATCAGGACAAAATTGCGCAATAATATATGCTGGTTTCTGAAATATCTTTAAAAAAACTGAATCTTCAGATTATTTTAATTTTCTATAACTCTTTTATTACTGGTCGTATCGAGATGACATCTCCATCTTCTTGAGACACTTTTCAATTTAGAATATTTCTCAATTCATCACAATACAGTTTTCAGACCTGACGATCGTTTCGCTAACAAAGTTGGCGTCAACAGGGGGATGAATAAGTTGTTTATTCATCCCTCTCATGACGCTAACTTTGTGAGCTCCAAAAACGGTATTGTGATGAATTGGGTTCTCCAAATTCTACTTATCAGTGCTCATCACAGGTTCCAATCTGCACTCATTTAGAACATTTCTGTTGAATCAATATTTAACTGAATTTTTTCTTGAAGCGAGCCTAATTCGATTTTTTCGCTTCTGGAAAAAATTCTTATTTATAATTGCAACCTTGTATTATATGATATGTTCAATTCATCAACTTTTAAAATGGTTGACAATATGGTTTCTGAAAAAAGTGCTTTGGAAACAATATCTACACTTGTGTGTTACAATCCAGTGTCAAATAAATCTGCGACTGTTGAATCTAGTTTCTTTGTCTGGCGCATAAAATTTTCGTGATATTAAAAAAAATCAGTATTGAGGAGATCCCTACATTTAAATTTTGAAAAGATTTCTTCGAATGAACGCGAACTAGCCCCCCTAGAACTCATAAGTAGGGTCAGTTTGAATTTTTATATTGTTTATAATATATACATATGTTCAGAAAGATTTCCGCGGTCTTTAGTGTGAGACATACTTGGTTCTCGGGTTGAACCGCGTCCAGAATTTATTGAAACTCGACGTTTCGGCTCCTGTTTTGAAGCCATTTTCAAGAGGTAAAGAAAATATGTAAGGACACTCTAAGGCTTCAATCTGCCTACTCCTTAGAGCGGTGGACAAAGGTAGGTTGCGTTGTTGTAGCTCGATTCGACAAGACTTGCAACGAACTGCCAGATCTCTCTGAGGCCTAGGGTTGAACACACTGAGACCTCACAGACGATCTCCGGCGAGATGGGGAGTAGGCAAATTTAGGCCCCGTAATCGAGCTACAACAACCCAATCCACCTTTGTCCACCGCTCTAAGGACTAGGCAGATTGAGTCCTTAGAGTGTCCTTACATATTTCCTTTACCTACCTTTGTCCACCACTCTAAGGAGTAGGCAGATTGAGGCCTCAGAGTGTCCTTACATATTTCCTCTACTCACCTTTGTCCACCACTCTAAGGAGTAGGCAGATTGAGGCCTTAGAGTGTCCTTACATATTTCCTCTACGCACCTTTGTCCACCACTCTAAGGAGTAGGCAGATTGAGGCCTCAGAGTGTCCTTACATATTTCCTTTACCTACCTTTGTCCACCACTCTAAGGAGTAGGCAGATTGAGGCCTCAGAGTGTCGTTACATATTTCCTCTGCCCGCCCACCTTTGTCCACCACTCTAAGGAGTAGGCAGATTGAGGCCTTAGAGTGTCCTTACATATTACGTTTACCTACCTTTGTCCACCACTCTAAGGAGTAGGCAGATTGAGACCTCAGAGTGTCCTTACATATTTTCTCTACCCAGCTTTGTCCACCACTCTAAGGAGTAGGCAGATTGAGGCCTTAGAGTGTCCTTACATATTTCCTCTACCCACCTTTGTCCACCACTCTAAGGAGTAGGCAGATTGTGATCTCAGAGTGTCCTTACATATTTCCTCTACCCACCTTTGTCCACCACTCTAAGGAGTAGGCAGATTGAGGCCTTAGAGTGTCCTTACATATTTCCTCTACCCACCTTTGTCCACCACTCTAAGGAGTAGGCAGATTGAGGCCTAAGAGTGTCCTTACATATTTCCTTTACCCACGTTTGTCCACCACTCTAAGGAGTAGGCAGATTGAGGCCTTAGAGTTTCCTTACATATTTTCTTTACCTCTTGAAAATGGATCCAAAACAGGAGCCGAAACGTCGAGTTTCCATAAATTCTGGACGCGGTTCAACCCGAGAACCAAGTATATCTTATATATATATATATATATATATATATATATATATATATATATATATATATATATATATATATATATATATATATATATATATATATATATATATATATATATATATATATAATTTAAAAATAATGGGCCCATTTTAATAAACATTTTCTGAGTACCTTCTTTTTCAAGTGGCTTAAATAAGTTCGTTAGCCAGGAAAATCGGTCCAGGTTTTCGTAGAAAATTTTGTGTTTTTATTGCGAAAAAAATTATGTCTCCCGAAATAACAAAGTAAGTGCAAGAAAATTTGGCATGTGTAATTTTGTTATAAAAAGTGAATCATGTACCAAAATATAGGTCTGTAAGTTTAAAGGCAATAAAGTTATGGGCACTTAAAGGAAAAAAATTTGGTGTTTTCCTTAAAACGGTAAAGTCGCGATTTGTAACGTCAAAATTGGCAACATTTAGGCAAAGAACCTAAAGCAAATACGGATTATGTAAACAAAATGCCACAAGAAAAATGTTCAGCAAACCCTTGAGTTTTTGTTTCAACCATCAATGTCCTTCATTTTACAAAAATGTTTTCATAAATTTCATTTCAAATATATACTTTGACGGTAGTTTTAGTTACTTAGTTGAGTTTATGGTATAACGGTTTATAATTTTTAGGTAATTTTCGTAGAAAAATTCGTTATTGGGAAGACTGTAACTTTTGTATTTTAAAAATATTTGTTCAAATGAGCGCAAACTAGGCCCCCTAGAATCCATGTCCGGATTTAGTTTCGGTTTTTATTTGTTCACATATATACAGAGTGACACATTTTTACGGTAAAGCTAAATATAATTGTTATTATACAAGATACGAGAAAAAGTTGTATACGTTAACTATCTTGAGCTGCATCTTATAACATTATTTTGACAATCACGCACGTGGGCTTCCCAAGATTTCCAGTTCACTTAAAATATTGACGTTAGTATGGGAGTAGATGGGAAGCAGACGTCAACTTTCTTACTTCAAATGGTCAACTTTCTTATTTCAAATGGAAGATGGTGTTTTTTGTTATGGATCTAGATTGTTCGTGAAATTTTATGTTAGCTTTTATTAACATGTTATTTTATTTTTGTCAACAACTTTCGAGATATTTGATTTTCTTCAAAAATTTATTTAAAAAAATTGACACATTTACGCACCTGTATCTCTCTTATTTTCTACCTGAAGAGTCCAAATTTTGAAGTGCAAATTCTAAAATGACAAAAATATTTGCAATTTACTAAAGCTAGTACAAGTTATATAGCATGTCAGAAATAGACCGATCAATCGTGACAACTTTATAACCTAATAACTCTCTTGTTTTAAATAGAGCATCCTATATTTTATAACGTTAGTTCATGTACTTTTTATTGGTCTTTAAATTGGTATCAGCATTCCCTATACCTAAGTCCCACCGATTTGAAGATATTTAAACATTTGCGATAAGAAATAATTATTAGTTTTAAAAATATTTTAAAGAAAATTCGCTACCATAACGCACTTGCTGCGTTCAGAGATTTTTATTTTTATTTCGATTTGTATCAGCATTTTCTATATCACACCGATCTGAAGATATTTAAACATTTTTTGCGATAAAAAATATTTTTTAAGCAGTTTATCAGGTTGCCTAGGAGATGAAAATTTTGAACCTCATCTTCCGACATATGTAATATATGCGACGACTTTTGTATATAACTTTTATTTACGAGGGGTATAATCGAATTATTAACAGAATATGTCCTGGAGTTGCAAAGAGATTTCCACATAAACACAAATCAACTCGTTACATGATCAGAATACTTCCAAAAAAAAATTCTAAGAATGGAGTGTTTCGTCCAAAATTACATAAGAGTAAAGCATTATTAGGGAACAAAAAGGTTTGTCTGTTATCACTTCACAATAAATGTGCGAAATTTGCAAAGTTCACTTCGACGCATCTGACGGTTCTTTTAATGATGGTACTCGTGTCTCGAGAAAGGTAATCTTGCTCTATTGCGTTGAAGGCCTCTAATACGCTAGCTATCATATCTTGTTTTGTAGTATGTAGTTCCTGGTAAACTTTGTTCTTAATGCACGCCCAGCTACTAACATCTACTGGAGTCAATTCTGGTGAGCGGGCCGGCCAACGATAAAGACCACCGTTAGCTGTCCATCTGTCTTCAAATATTTCCTGGAGTAGATCACTTACTGCCTGTGAGTTGTGTGGTGGAGCTCCATCTTGATGATACCAAACCTGTGCAGCTTCTTGTGCATGCAAGGAGTTCAGCGCTGGTATTATTACTTGCTGCAGAATGTGAGAATATCCAGGACCTGTGAATACTGCACGTCTAGAATTGGTTTTTACCTTTTTTAATATTACCATTGTTACTGATATGAATAAAAGGGTCATATTTTCAAACTTAGTTTCAGTGAGTCTAATAAATATTTTAATAACATAGTGTATTAATAGGCAAATGAAATTCAGTATTGCTTAATATTGTTGGTACCAACCTGTTAAGTTCTCATCATAAATGTCAAGGGCAAAAATTCGATTGAATTTTACTGCGCAAAATACATTGAAACTCCAACAGTCCTGGAAATGTCGTTCTCTAGTAATCTGAGGATTTTCGTCCGACCAATAGTGACTGTTGTGACGATTGAACATGCCCCTCTTTGAAAATTTTGACTCATCGCACCATATAATTTTTCTTAAAAAAATTTCATCTTCTTGAGTTTTCAAAAGATATCATTCGCAGAGTTCTACACGCCGGGAAAATTCGCCAGGTTCTAAATGGTGTATTGAAGTGAACGAAAATGTTGCCCATTTGTTAGTTTTTAGAATTCTGTAAATAGATCGTCTTGAAAGATGCAAATTTCTATTGCAGTCTTTGACTAACGCATGCGGATAAGCAGTAAAAAATTCCAAAACATTTATTTGTGTCTCTTCATTGTCCAATAGCGGTTTGTTTTTATCACCTTCTGAACAAAACGTTCCATTCTCAGAACAATTTTTCGATAGTCTTCTAATTATGTCAGGAGTTGGTCTATGTCTATCGGGAAATCTCTCTGCAAACACACGACACATTCTGCTAACAATTGGATTACACTCCCCGTAAATAATAATTAAATTCAAAAAGTCATCGTTTGAGTAATTGACGTATGCCATTATTGTGGAAAATATTATATTTTATTAAAACACAATTGACAAACGTACTTTGCAGTACAACCATTAAGTTTACTGTCGGAAGATGACGTTTAAAATGTTCATCTCCAGGCAACTGATAATTATTTCTTATGGCAAATATGCCTCGAAGTGAACGTTGCAAATTTCGAACATCTATTGTGAAGTGATAACACACAAATCTTTTTGTTCCCTAATAATGCTTTAATCTTATGAAATGTTGGACGAAACACTCCATTCTTAGAAATTTCTTAGTAGTATTCTGATCATGTAACGAGTTGATCTGTGTTAATGTGGAAATCTCTTTGCAACCACACGACATCCTTCGAATATACTCCTCGCAAATAAAACTTATATTCAAAAGTCGTCGCATATTTTACTTATGTCGGAAGATGACGTTTAAAATTTTCATCTCCTAGCCAACCTGATAAACTTACTAATAATTATTTCTTTTGGCAAATAATGTTTAAATATCTTTAAATCTGTGGGACTTAGGTATAGGGAATGCTGATACCAATCGAAAGAACAATAAAAAGTACATGAACTAACGTTATAAAATATAGGGTGTTCTATTTATAATAAAGGGTTATTAGGTTTTAAATTTGTCACGAGTCTATTTAGAACACCCTGTCTAATTTGTACCAGTTTTAGTAAACTCAAAATATTTTGTATTATTTTAGAAATTGCACTTTAAAATTTCAACTCTTTAGATTGAAAAATAAGAGAGATACAGGTGTGTAAATGTGACAGTTTTTTAATAAATTTTTGAAAAAAGTCAAATATCTCGAAAAGGGTTGAGAAACATGACATAATATATTAATAAAACCTACCAAAAATTTGTCGGTCAATCCAGATTTGTAATAAAACAACCATCTTCTATTTGAAATAAGACAGTTGACGTCTACTTCCGGTATAACCGAAAGTCCCATACTAACGTCAATATTTTCAGTAAACTGGAAATTTTGAGAAACCCACGTCCGTGAATTTTTAGAATTTAATTGTGAGCCGACTCCAGATACGGCTAATAGAAGGTCTGCGTGGGACACCTGTATAGAAATTTTTGCTGATATTTACTTAATTTTGTTATGGCTAAACATAGTTTCTGAAGTTTTAGTTTCTTAAAGACTTTTAGATGGATTTTAAAATTTAATTTTCGTCGATCTACGTTTTTTCTGTACAATACACAAACTACATATACATATGTAGATAGACGTATAACAAAGTGATTAATTTTTACAGTTTATTACTAAATAATAAATAAACAAAAGGTCGAACCTCTGTGGCTTTTACCAATATTTAAATATAGATGAAAGGAATAAATATTAAATTTTCGAAATTTTATTCTACGGCACCTGTTTCATTACTACGTAGATACTTTATGTAAAAAATGATAGAAGCGAAACTGCAAGCATGATAAATAAATAAAAACTCAGACCTCTATGGCTTTTATCAATATTTAAATATAAATGAAACGAATAAATAAAAAATCTACGAACTTTTATTATATCACAGCTGTTTTGCTACTACGTAGGTTCTTCATGTAAAAAAATTATAGAAGCGAAACTGCTACCACGATAAATAAACAAAAGCACAGATCTCTGTGGCTTTTATCAACATTTAAATAAACACGAAACAGATGAATACAAAATTTACGCACTCTAATTATATGACAGCTGTTTCGCAACTATACGTAGATACCTACTTAACATAAAAAATGATCAACGCGAAACTGTTATCATATTATATTAATAACAAGTGCGTTATGGAAGTGAATTTTCTTTAAAATGTTTTTATTAGCAAATATGTCTCTTTAAGGCAAGCAGGAATCAATTTGGTTACCGGTATAACCTATATAGAAGGAACAATGTACCATATTTTTCCAACATAACTTGTTTAAAAATGTGCAAACATTTTCTGAAAAGAAACTTAAAACGTTTCCGAGAAAACTCGTTTCCTAGCTGACGGACCTTAGGTTAATAGCAAATTGCGTTAATGAATTTTAAAGCGTATAATGAAAATTCGCTACTAAAACGCACTTACTGCGTCTCAATTTCCTTTTACAAATATGCATCATATATCTATGAAAAATGCAAAAATCCAATAAGGAATGTTCAAAAAACTGTGGATATCACCAACGCCTAATGAGCCATCCTGTCGTTGTAAAAATAATTTTATAAGATGCAGCTCAAAACACCCTATAGGTAACGTATACAATTTTTTTCTCGTATCTTGCATAATAACAATTACATTGAGCTTTACCGTAGAAATGCGTCACCCTGTATATATGTAAACAGAAAGTAAACCCGGATATGGATTCTAGGGGGCCCAGTTTGCGCTCATTTGAAGAAATCTTTTCAGAATTCAAAAGCCGCGGTTTCCTCATTAACGATTTTTTTCTAGGAAAATTTGCAAAAAATTATAGACCGTTAAACCATAAATTTAACTAAAAGTACTTCCACAGCACCAGAGAAAGTGTCTATTTGAAATAAATTTTCTGGAAATATTTTATTAAAATGAAGGGCAATGATGGTTGAAGCTGGAACTTAAGGGTTTCCAGAACATTATTTACATAATCCGTATTTCTTTCACGTTCTTTGTCTAGATGTTGCCAATTCTGACGTTTCAAATCGCGACTTTTTACGTTTTGAGGAAAACTCCTTTTTTTTTCTTTAAATGTCTCTACCTTTTTTGTCTTTAAAGTAAAAGACCTAAATTTTGGTAAATTGTACCCCCCTTTTATATATATATATATATATATATATATATATATATATATATATATATATATATATATATATATATATATATATATATATATATATATATATATAAGTGAAACTGACCCTGGGTAAGGGTTCTAGGGGGCCCAGTTCGCGCTTATTTGAAGAATTTTTTTCGAAATTCAAAAGTCGGGATGTCCTTGTTAGTGAATTTTTTTTAAAGAAAATCCACTAAAACAAGCACTTGTGAAGCCACGGGAAAAGTCTACGACTGTATTAAATATGAAACGGTTTCACTAAGTTAGGGCAAGAACAAACAACCAGATATGATACTCAAATTAAATAAAGTCTTAAAACTTCCATCTCCTCTTTGTCTAATTATTTTTTATACAAAAACTCGCTGGAAAATTCGTCGGAATAACAACAAACTAATAAGATAACGGTGAAGTGAAATGAGACTAAAAAAAATGAATAAAGGAAAGTCACTAACTAGGATTCGAACTCGTCATGCAGAAGTCAACTGAATTTGATTATCGGATTTACAGGGACTTAGACCACTGAACTATACTCGACATGTGTCTACTAGCAGCTATATCCCGTCATACATTTGTTCAATGTTTTAAAATTTACATAAAACTATTTCGATTTACAATAGATTTTTCGCTCATATTATAACGAAATCAAGGAAAATAACGACTTAGACACATATCTAGGAGCTTGTTAGTCATTTCTTGTAGTACTTTTCACTCTCATTCGTAATTAATCAATTTTGATGTGTTAACTTACTTGAATCAGATTAATTACTTAAAAATTTATATACCTCTAACTTTTTTTGTTTTTTAAGATAGAGATCTGACTTTTGGCACGGAGGATACACTTTATGACAGAAAACAGCTTATTAAATCTGGTTCCCCTTGCTTTGTTATTTCCGGAGATATAATTTTTGTTCGAAAGAAAAACAAAATTTGCCGGGAAAACCTGGGCCGATTTTTTTGACTAACGAACTTGTCCAAGCCACTTGCAGAAGGAAGGTATGTGCCAAATTAGATCAAGATCGGAGCATGATTGTTTGATTTATCGGTGTGATACCTATATATATATATATATATATATATATATATATATATATATATATATATATATATATATATATATATATATCATTGATTACTGATAATACCTTTTTTAAACAATCAATGTCCAATAACAGAGAACTTTATTCTTTTAGATGTTAGATTCTAACTAACTAAAACTTACAGTAAATTATGTACATGGAAGGAGAATGAAATATAATATTTTATGCAAGATTGCTATAACGTCTGCGACAATAACAACCATGCCGTGAGAATGCTGATTAGGACAGTTTTTATGTAACGGAATATTACAATTGGTCATATAACTTATATATATATATATATATATATATATATATATATATATATATATATATATATATATATATATATATATATATATATATATATATATATATATATATATATATGAATTGAAATTAACCCTGGATATGGGTTCTAAGGGGGCTAGTTCGCGGTCATTTGAAGAAAGTTTTTCAAAATTCAGAAGTCGGAATCTCCTCATTAGTGAATTTTTTTTAAAGAAAATTCACTAATATTCCGTAAATCTTGTATTCGTTTGTTTTATTATTTGGGCATAATTTGACATGCAGTCTTGGATGTCACATCTAATTTTTTTAATGTATCTTACTTAAAAACTTAGTTATTTGTTGATTCATTATTACTCGTATTTACATAAACAAATGTGTTATTATATTTGCAATTAATTTATTGTATATTTAATAGTTACATCGAATTGTATAAATATTTATATATTGTTTTATTGTAAAAATAAATAAAAAATCATGTATGTAATATAAAAATATTTACAAAATCTCAGTAGCATTAAAAACGTATCTTTAATTCAACTTGCTCTTGTCTAGCCACTGATTATTTGCTGGGTGATGCACAAATGTTTTTAATGATACTCTGAGGAATCTTAAGAAATTGAAATCAAAAAGACAGAAATTTAAAAAAATGTAAATAATCTAAAAGTAGTAAAAATTTATGTTTTTATTTATTATTAATTAATGAATGAATGTAATAGAACAGTAATTGTTAATAAAACATTATACGTTTTGTATTTACAATAAGTCTTATTTTGTTACCTTACCTTTTTGAGCTTGATTTGTACAAATTACGAAGGTTCTAAACTCTGAGTCTTCGAATATGGGTTGCAATAATGATAAGGTAAATAATATTTTAAATGAGATAACAAAAAATCAGGAATGGGAGCATTTAAAAAGATCCAGCAAAGCAACTCAAAAAAGTGTGTTCTTTCACAGAAAATGTACAACGGTTTAGTTGATTATCTAGCGATGGTTTCAGGTTACAGATCCCAAAGTCCACAAAAAATATTTCCCCCCAAAAATTCATAAACCGGGAAAATCAATGAGACCTATTATTTCGGCTATAGATTCTCCGACATATATTTTGCGACGTGGCTGTCAAATGAGTTTAAAAGCTTGCCTGTTAAACAAAAAAAGTTATTCGGTGATAATTTCACTTAAATTTATTAATATAATGTTAAAGATGTTAAATTGGTGGTAGACAAGGTTTTGGTATTACTTGATGTAGCGTCTTTATTTCCTAGCGTGCCCACGAAACAAACGCTAACGCATTTAGAACAACATAAATTTAGAAATTGAACAACATCAGCGAACCTTTGTATAAAACAAAACATTTTTCAATATAAAAATGAGCTTTCTGAATTAAATGAAGGCACGGCAATGGGCAACTCACTGTCTCAATTCATTGCGGGCCTTATAATGAGTAGATTTGAGACGGATTTAGAAAATGAAAGTGAGTATTTTCCTAGAATGTCGTTTCGTTATGTAGACGTTATTTTTGCAGCGTTTAACACAAATATATGCAATGTAGATGATTTTATTAAAAGACTGAACTGTCAATTTGATTCAACAAAATTCACCCACGGATTAGAAGTTAAACTCCCTTTTCTAGATGTAGTAGTTATTAAAATAATGACTCTCTTGAATTTGATTCCCACAAGAAAGAAACTACCACTCTCAGTTACATTCGGGATGACTCACATGATGTGACTTTCCACGTTTGCACAAAAAACGACCTGTTTCAATTTCTTAGTAAATAAATTTATAAATTTTCTCATAAGTAAAAGTAGATATTGTATAGAATTAGAGTACATCAAAAACGTGGCCAAATATAACGGATATTCGGATTATTTAGTACGGAAAATTTATTAATAGACACAAAACAAAGAAGATGTTAGCGGAATGCACGACATTCAGGTAAGATACAATAGGGAAAAAATTTGTTTCCCTCCCTTTGCAACCGCGAATCACATGGGGTCTCGAGAGCATTTTTAAAAAAGCCGATTTGCAACTAACTTTTTCAACAAAAAATACTCTAAGAAATTTATTAGGTATTACTAAAGATGCAGATAAATCCACTGAATCGTCGGGTATCTATGAGATAGGTTGTAAATATTGTAATCCTAAATACGTTGGACAGACTAAGATGACCATTGAGACAAGATTTTGTGAACATCTGGCATATTTGAGATACGAAGGTGTAGACAAGTCATGCGTGGCACAATATATTTGGGATAATAGCCACCACATTGAAAAATAAAATCTGAAACTTATAAAAAATATTAGACAGCCAGCCAAGCTCGATGCGTACGAAAGTACTTATATGTTTAAAAACAAAAGTTCCTTAGATCTAGCCCATTCACTGGTTTGCAGTCCCCTGCTTGCGCTCTGTCTTTGAAGCAGATAAACATATCTGCCAGGTAAGGTGATAAAGGAAGTTAAAAACCTCGTCCGGCAATTAATATACAATACACAGAAAATTTGCCTGCTATTTAATCTCCCTCTAGGTATCGTTCTTTACCTAAGACACAGTATAAAAGATGGTGTTTTAGTAGCAAGTAGTTAGAATTTTTCATTTTCTGATGACGCAAAATTTGTTAGTGAAATGATCGCCAGGCCTTTAAAAAGATGTGTTGTGGCGATTTGGGTTCTCCAAGTGTACTTATCAGTGCTCATCACAGGTTTCAATCTTAATTTTTGTTAAAACAATGAATTTTATCATCTTTTTTTAAACATTTCCGTAAAAAAACACAAAATTTAATCAGTTATTACAACTGAATAAAAAAACAAAACTTACTTAACAAAAATCCAAAACTGATCCCTACATGAATTATGGGATTCGATTATAAATGTAAATATTTCCAAAGCTATTATAGTTAGGTATAATGTGTGTTATACAAAAATTTAAGCAGATGGTCTTCTCCTGAAACACGAAATACAGGCTTTTCTATTTGAAAAAATTCAGTCGCTATTCGAGAGCGCCCTGTAGATGGCATCTTGATTTTTTCGATAAAAAGGATAAAACACAACCTCTCTGGATGCGTGGTTTTAATGGGACTTCTCCATCTATTGATAAAAACGCCGTATCATAAGTTTTTGTATGTGCCAGACACGTAAGAACTTGCAAAATAATTGAAATAACTCGAAAACCATGAACGCTATCAATGTTTTTTCCTACAAACACCCTACATAATTCGCAGGTAGATTTAAAAATTTAACAAGATAAGGGTTGTGATATTCAAAAAAAGAACGACTTATGTGCTACCTGCGATTTTTAAAAAAATATATATAAGATGGAGCTCAAGACTGCCTATAACCAACGTATAAAATTCATTTCTCGTAGCTTGTATAATAACTGATATATTGAGCCTTACCATTAAAACGTACCAGCACCCTGTATATATGCCCAACTAACAAAAATGTTCTATAATTTTTAAATAATAGTGCAAATTTGTTGTGTTACTGTTATATTACTGCTCTTAGAAAACAGTTTTGTTCTATTAAGACTGCCAAGGTGAGTATTTAGCTTCTCGCAGCAAAATGTTTCTTTAAATTTATTGTTAGAATGTTCTTAGAGCAGAAATATAAAACATTTTAGAGATTTAGTTTTTCGTTGTTTTGTAAACGTCTATACAACAATCGTTATAGAATATATTAGCTTACAGAACAAAATTGTTCTGTAATGGCTTTATAACAACAATCTTCCAAACATATCTGTCAACTTGCAAACATTAATAAAGCTTTTCTTTAAGTGATTATGTGAGCAATTATAAAAGAGTGTTGTTAACATTTTCCACGATACATAGCTGCAGATAGCATAGTCTACTTGAACGCAGGTGTTAAAAAACTAATTTATTGTTGGATGGAACGCTACTGTAATAAGACACTTAGAAAACAATTATAGTACAAAATTATTCCTTTGCATAAAAGTGCGTTCGCTGGGATCTTTACAAAACATATTATAGCTTTTGTAAGAAACACCGTTATATACTTTTTATTTCGTGGCAAGTTGTGTATTCTGTATCGTGTAATTTCTAAACATGTCCAATTTTCAATCAATAAATAAATGGAAATAGGTGAAAAGAAGCGGTGCTTTTCGAAGGAAAGTTAATAAATATAAAAATATTTTAGAAAGTAGCAAATAAACATGTTAGTAGTGTTTTACATAGTAAGCAGCACAACAAACAACAATTTGGGTTTGAGGTTAAGTCACTGCTACTACATTTGTGTTGCATAAATATCAGAGCTAACGCGAGTTTAGCACTATACTGATGTGTAAGTGTTGCCGAAAATGCTTTTATAGAACAATTAAATACACCATATGTGTCATAGAGCTACGCGCAAGTCTTTCTCAGTGCAGCAATGGGAAACATATTATTTTAAAGCTCTATAAGCGCTGTTTGTGTAACAATCTGCTTACTGCGCCATCTGAAGTCACACTGTTAATATGATCACCAGTTTGCCCCAATATTAGGGCATAAGAACGTACTTAGCCATAAATAGTTGTTAATGGTTAGTTACCCATGATCATGATACAGCAAGTAGAGATATTACATACACATTACATATTACATACACATACACATCCTCACACACGCACGTTCACGCATTAAGATCCGAAATTATTTTCTGACTTAAAATTAATTAAAGTGAAGAAATTGGCGTTGTTATTATTAACTGCAGGGGATTATAGTAAAATGAAAATATCAAAATCCTAAAACTTTTTGATCCCTTGTGGAGATGGGGAGAAAATATGTAGTAATAATGTAAAGCATACATAGAGACTTAGCAATAATCGGTGGCGCTAGTCTACTTTTACTGTAAAATCCAAACTTTAAAATTGAGAATAAAAGTTAATGCCAAGCCTACTTTATTTTTGTTTAAATACGTCTCTGTTCATATTACAGGTTTTAATATAGCGTCTGTTTTGTAGCAGTGTCTTAAGAGATAAAATAGTTCTGTAATGGTTGCAGTCGTGATAAAAGTGATTTATAAAGCAGACGCCATGTTTTTATGCAATTTCTGTATTTGTTTGGTAGCCATCTTGAACGAAAAAAAATCAATTAATAAATATAGAAATATTTGTGACCTGACAATTTTCATAATATATTATGAATATAAAACATGCGCAATGTGTAACAGAATGGGTTTAGGTCAATAAAATGAAAAAAAAAAAACGAAAAATTTAATTTCGAGTTGATTTTTACAAATTAAAGAAATCTTCACTATTTTGAGGGCCCTTCGAAATTTATCGTATATGTAGCACATTTTATACAGAACATTTTCCTTCGCAGGTGAAATTCATCTTGGTGGTAGCCAAAAGGAGACTTTTTGAGTTTAATTTTCACATCGTACTAACACTATTTCTTACGCCATTATATTTTAGTACCTATATTACTTTCATAATATTAGATAACAATTTTAAGATAAAATAGTTCTAACAAAAACATTTAAAAGACATATCAGTCTTATGGGTATTGCAGTATGCAACAAAAAGTTGCAAGGTTAACTATAAAGAAATTCTAATAAAACATGTTTTATAGTAACTCTATTAAGGCTCTATAACTGGCACCATGGAGATGATTTTTAGTTTTATTATTGTTCCTTATAAAACTGTTTTATAAGTATCGCATATCATATTTTTTTACAGCTCGCTAAACATTTCTAAAACTATTCTATAACACCTTACACATCCCTTATAAAATAAACTAAAGAACAAAAGTGTTGTATAAACCTGCGCCCATTTTGCGTTTATAAGCGTTGTATAAACGTTACCAAACGTTTATAGCAACAGTCATGTTTTATAAAAACTGTTTTATAAACGTTCTTATAACTACAATAAAACATCAAATTGCTAGTTGGGTGCAAACAGATAAAAACTGAAACTTTTCCCGGATATGGCTTCTAGGCTTACCTAGGCATCACAGGGGCCATGTCTTCAACCCCAACAGCCGCCATGGAGGTGTTGTTGGATCTGCCCCCCTCCTCCCCTCCCCCCTACACTTAGTTATTGTGGCAGAGGCCAGGCTAGGACTAGACAGACTAGCCTGCAATCGTAGACTGAAGATCAACCCAGGCTTAAGGGGCCACTGCAAAATTCCGGAGATCGTGTTCTTTCTCCTGAATTTTGACTTTTCAAATCGCAACTTTGACGTTTGAAAAATAAAACCTTTCAAATATTCAAGTAATTTTTTGGGTGAGTACAATTTGGGCAACCCAATTCATTACAATACAGTTTTTAGTCCTGACGATCGTTTCGCTAACAAAGTTGGAGTCATCAGAGGCATGATTCCTATTCCATTAATATTCATTTCTCTGATGACGCTAACTTTGTTAGCGAAAGTATCGTCAGGTCTAAAAACCATAGCTTTGTTCCAGAGAAAGTTTTTCGAAGGGAAACTCAAAATTTTCTCGACAAAACTGTTTCTTAGCTAACGAAGTTGTCCAAGCCACATGCAAAATTATTTTAAATGAGTGCGAACTAGACCCCCTAGATCGGATATGTGATCTAGGGGGTCTAGTCCGCGCTCATTTAACATAATTTTAAAAAATTCAAAAGCCGCAATCCCCTCAACAGTGAATATTTTTTTATGAAAATTCACTAGAAATGGTACTTATTGTTAGTTTTTACCGTAACATAATCTTTCTGCGTCTACGTTCAGTTTGGCCTTCTAAATTTCTTATATTTTATAAAATGCTCACCAAGTCCTCATAAAATTTGTTCAATTTTCGTTGCAACGCAAAGCAAACTGTGCGATTTAAAATAAAGATATGAATCTCTATAACGTGCCTTGTATTTCATTGTGGCGTACAAACGCGGTGTTCCAAACGACCCATATCCGGAGTATGAAAACGATTCATCAATTTATAAATTCAATAATGCCCGGTGTTTGTGTAGAATTTATTAGCCACAGATACAACCATGAGCCAAATCAAAAGATATGTTGCTATCTAATAAGATCAAAACATAATTTACACTACAGGATCTCATATATTACCAACAAACATTAAAAAGGTTGCAAATTAAATGACACAGATTTGTATTAGGTACTACACACACACATCAAGGTGAGAAAAAATTAGAAAATTATTTTTAATTACCTTGTGCTCAGATTTTATTGGAATTAACG
Source organism: Tillus elongatus (assembly GCA_964006375.1). NCBI lineage: Eukaryota > Metazoa > Arthropoda > Insecta > Coleoptera > Cleridae > Tillus > Tillus elongatus. Next base: position 159,599,303 of record OZ023264.1, on the reverse strand, counting down.
TATTTTCAAAGTAAGTACAAATATTCTGTTACCCGAGAGCTTCGGGAAGGACAACTAAAAGCGTTAAAAATTTTATGGCACTTATTTGTATTAAGTACTACACACATATCAAAGTAACACAACACCAAGTGAGTGGTAGACATGAAGCAACATGCCGCCACCTAGTTGCGGAACCAAATAGTATGTTGTCACGCCAGTTCCAAATTACACAAAGTGTTAAAAAAATAGCGACTGTATCCAACCAACTAACAATTTTGTAAATTACCAGCCATGGCCCATTTCTACCCTAATATAGGGACAAAATATGTAAGGCTAGATGTATTCTCGCCACAATTAGAACCGTCGACCGGTTTCGCTCTAATTAGAGCTCTTCAGTACGGCATACTAATTGTAGCAAAAATGCACCAAAAGTAATACGGCTATAGTATAGCCAGCCTAAAAATACTGAGTGGTGGACGTGCCGCCACCTAGTTGCGGAACCAAGTAGTATGTTGTCACGGCAGCTCCAAATTACACAAAGTGTTAAAAAATAGAGACTGTATACAACCAACTAACAATTTAGTAACTTGTCAGCCCTGGCCCATTTCTACCCTAATATAGGGACAAAGTATGTAAGGCTATATGTATCCTCGCCACAATTAGAACCGTAGGCCGGTTTCGCTCTAATGAGAGCTCGTCAGTACGGCATACTAATTTCTGAAAAAATACACCTATAAAGTAATACGGCTATAGTAGCCAGCCTTCCAATATAATGTTATGGATCTGTTAAGCCGAAATGTTGTGTTCAAAAACTTGCCATTTCTCTTTTAACAATTACAATCCCCGGCGAAAAAAGTACTGGCCAGTTTATTGCTTTACAAAATTTTCAAATATACTTATATATAAATATAGGTCCCTTATACTACATAGACTAACAAGAACTAAACCAGATGGTAACCGCTTAGCTTATTCAATCCTTAATTTTGATGGGTAGTCAATGGTTGGTTTTCTTCGTTGGCAAGGTACGCGTAATGGTCTTTGCGGTCGACAGATGGCCCTACAAGCACCTTGTTATGACTGATGGAAAACAAGATGGTTGCTTTAATAAGTGCCCCCCTTCATGTTTGCTTTATAATAGTTTTAATGCTTTATACGATAATCTCTTGAAGCGGTGGATGAGCCACACAAAAAGGTAAGTATTATTACTCTACTCACTCACAGTTTTTCTCTCGTACTTGTTCTTCCCTGAATTGTTTTCGTGCTATTAGGTTGAACTGCCAATCTTCTTGATTATTCCCTTGAACATTCTGCTTTACAAAAACTTGCTCCAAACTTAATTAAATCTCCTTTCGTCCTTAATTTTTTTCTTCGTCCAACCTTCTCATAATTTTTCTTCCTTCTGTTTAGTTTTTTTTCTTGACGACGGTAACCAATTAAAAATTTCTTGTCGGCCACCTTCAAAAATCTTTCATCATAAGATTTTTCACAATAATCTTCCTCATTATTTCCGCGGATACCTCATTTTCAATTGTTGTTGGTCATTCTTTACATTCACTCATTCCTTAACCTATATGCTACATTTGCTTTGTCAATTTGACATCTGCTAGTAAGTGGGTGGTGAACGTGTCGCCAGCCAGTTGCGGAATTAAGTAGTATGTTGTTACGCCAGCTCCAAATAACACAAAGTGTTAAAAAATATAGACTGTATACAACCAACTAACAATTTTAGTAAATTGTCAGCCCTGGCCCATTTCTACCCTAATATAGGGACAAAGTATGTAAAGCTAGATGCATTCTCACAACAATTAGAACCGTAGACCGGTTTCGCCCTAATTAGAGCTCTTCAGTACGGCATACTACTTGGTTCCGCAACTAGGTGGCGGCACGTTGCTTCGTGTCTACCACTCACTTAGTGTTGGAAGGCTGGCTATCATATCCGTTCTACTTTATAGGTGTATTTTCGCTACAATTAGTATGCCGTACTGAAGAGCTCCAATTAGAGCAAAACCGGTCTACGGTTCTTATTGTGGCGAGAATATATCTAGCCTTACATATTTTGTCCCTATATTAGGGTAGAAATGGCGCAGGGCAGACAATTTACTAAATTGTTAGTTGGTTGTATACGGTCTCTATTTTTTAACACTTTGTGTTATTTGCAGCTGGCATGACAATATACTACTTGGTTCTGCAACTAGGTGGCGGTACGTTGCTTCGTGTCCAGCACTCACTTAGTGTTGGAAGGCTGGCTGCTATAGCCGTTTTACTTTATAGGTGTATTTTCGCTACAATTAGTATGTCGTACTGAAGAGCTCTAATTAGAGCGAAACCGGTCTACGATTCTAATTGTGGCGAGAATACATCTAGCCTTACAAAGTAACACAAAATAACAAAAATATTTTTTATTGTCTTGTGCTTAGTATGTTTTATCATTACTATTATTATTACAAGCCAAAAAGAGTAAATATACAAGTCTATAGCTACTTGTAACTCAAAAATACAATTACAACTAAATCGTATACAAAGAACAAGAAATAAAAAGTTCGGGACGCAGCAAGTGCATTATTGTAGTGAATTTTCATAAGAATTGCGCACTATTCGTGAGGTATATTATTGAAACTAATTCCTTAAATTTATATGGATTTTGGAGATTGGTTTTAGAGGTCACAGTGATTTCCAAGCGATTACTTGAAGAAATTTCTATTTTCCCTGGAGCTAGAAAATTAAAATTTGTAAATACTGCAAGTCAAGAAAAACTCACTTGTTCCCTTGTCTTGAATTACCACGTTTAATTATGGATGAAAGCTAAGCTTGACGTCAATATTTACATTCCAAAGTCGATTATCATGGGTGATAGTAGCACAAACCAAAAGCGCAGAACAACAGGTTGATTAGTTGATACGGCAAGTACTTGTCCGATAATTATTTATCAGCCAATTAAAAAGAAAACCATAAATTTAGCACCACATAGACTTAGCGCTGCTTTAGAAAGATTCTTACAAGTAGACTTATGTATCTCCACAAGAGTGCATACTCACAAGGGTGCATGCCCAAAAGATTCTGAGATTCAACAGACATATGCTCTGTAATTTATGAAAAGATAATAAAAGCAAACTTTTCTCTTACTTTTCGCAGCTAGGAGGTCTTTTACGCAAAACAATAAACTTTACTGACGACACCGCTTATTCAAGACTTTAATTAACAGCACATGACTTGTGATTTAAATAGATAGCAATTGAAACTGGAGCGTGAATATTTGCGGCCGTTCAAGAGTCTGCCCTCTGCCGGTTTTCTCAGATATATATATATATATATATATATATATATATATATATATATATATATATATATATATATATAAGCTGTCCCTGCTTTATCTCCATCGAAACCCTACGGAAAGATACTCTCGCGTCTGATTGGTTAGAGCTATCAAACATATGCTATGCATGGAAAACTACCAGCGCCCGTTGAAAATCGTAACGTCTTCCTGTTTCGGAGAAATTCTAATTTAGAGGTAGAACGTTTATTCTGATGTCTCAAGTGTCTAAAAAAAGGTTACCCTTGAAAATTCAACTGCAACTAATATTTCGATATTTCCAAATAAATGTTCCATTGTATTATTATTTAAGTAAGAAAATTCGTCTGCGTCGTTTGATATTTACATTACTGGGAAAGAAAATATTTTTATTTCAAACCGTCTTTCTTAGTATGAAGCACTCCTGCAGCTAAATCCTTCAACGGTCGTCAAATAATATTTCCCTTAAAAAGTATTTAGTATGGAGTCAGATGTGTGTTGTCAAATATAGCGACATTTCATACAAAATTTTACGATGATAGCTTATTCACTATTTATTATTTAGAAAAACGCAATAGCCATTGAAAACTCTTCAGACAGTAGAGCAATTAAAATGGTACGACCGCTAAAAAGGCGATCGTAGCAATTTGTACCCAGATTTGGAAAATAGATATCACAGTGGCTGTGTGCCAGGCGGTAGATAAAACGCTCAGCTCGAAAGATGTCTAAAACATCTGGGCCAATTGGACTGATAAAGAACTGGCATAAAATATCAAAACTCTGGCCAAAACTGGACCAGGAAATAAGGAAGGTAGAGGGAAGGCCAATGCGATATTCTGTTACCCGAGTGCTTTGAGAAGGAAAAATAAAAGCGTTAAAAATAAAATGGCACTTGTAAATTGACAACGGCTCCATCACAAAATGTACCTTGATGACGTAGACAAAATTACAAATGATGTTCAGCATGCTGGATGGTATAAACGTTAAGAAACATCAAATTACAAATTTATATGTCACAAATACAAGTAATGAAGATAAGTGAAGAAGGCACTTTGCAAACGGATGTAAAGCAAAACTGCCAGCAATAGAATACCAAAAGAGAGCAATAACTAAAAAGTTTTATATGCTAAACACAATTTAAATAACTCCCTGATAAAAATTTTAAAAAAGTTTTTCTCACAGAAAAACCCCCTAAAATATTTTGCCTCGAACTTTGTATTTCCATACAAAATTATCAAAAGTTACAAAGCAGTATGATAATTCACCAACGAATTTCTGTGAAAAACTTATTTTAGCAAGTTTTCATATTATTATGTAACTTTTGAAAATTTTGTATGAAAACACTTTAAAAATTTCAAGGAAAAACGTTTTAGCACATTTTCGTGGAAGAAAGCCTTTTATTAAATCTTTTAATAAAATATTTGTTTATGAGTTTCGCAAAAAAATATCAGGAAAATATCCTACAATTCACTTTATGACAGAAAGTGTACATATAATTGACAAAAATATAAAAAAAGTAAAAAGAAGACAAAAAACCAATAAGAATAAATACATTACAGATGGAAGGGAGAGAATAAAACAAGGGACAAAATAGAATCAGTGTAAATTTAAACATTTTAATATTATTATTATATTAGTAGAGTTTCTTTTATTAATTATGAACACGAATTAAAAAAAATGTTACATATTGATATATAACAAAAGAATCATTTTTACATATTTAATTTAAGGGCAATCCAACTTGTAATATGGTCGATGTTATATTGTCAAGTTGACACATAAACAGAAACGTACAGACAAAAGCAATTCTGTTACAGAATCATCAGATGTCCTACCGATAACTGAACTAAATATAAAAACTTGAAAGTAGTTCAGTTATCGGTAAGATATCGGATAATTTTCTAGATATCCGACAAAGAAAAATCACAACGCGCAAATAAATCTCTTTCACACAGATGTTAGTCCATCTGAATGGTTTTCTTCAGAATTGGAGGTACATATATATATATATATATATATATATATATATATATATATATATATATATATATATATATATATATATATATATATATATATATATATATTACCAGTATAACCATTATAATCTTTTGGATTAGAAGCTGCAGCATGATTTACCAGCACCTTGTTTCAAAGCAAGATACACTAGGTAACCATTCTGTTCATGCTAATTTTAACAAAAAAAATTATCGCAACGATGTCGTTGCTGCATGACAGTTTAACAAGAAATTAAAATCATCACAATTTATTTTTGACCCTGGCTTGTTAACCAAATCCATTTTGTTATATATTAATAGAATTTAATTGTTTCATTAATAGAATTTATTTATTTTTATTACTCTAATGATTTGTGTAATCCTTGATCTTGTTCGATATCTTTCCGAACCACCATAATGCTAATTTTCAAGGACTTATTTTATTTGTGTTTTATATTAATTTTTAGCATTTCCTGGTGGTATTTCATTACAATATATATATATATATATATATATATATATATATATATATATATATATATATATATATATATATATATATATATATATATATATATATATATATATATATATATATATATATATATATATATATATATATATATATATATATAGTAATGAAATACCACCAGGAAAGGCTAAAAATTAATATAAAACACAAATAAAATAAGTCTTGAAAATTAGCATTAAGGTGGTTCGGATATATATATATATATATATATATATATATATATATATATATATATATATATATATATATATATTTGTGTTTGCGTGTGTGTGTATTTCAGTTTACAACGGAGTTTCGAACAGTATCCTTTACGCAGGATCCAGTCATCACTTATAAATCAGGAACGTTTTCTGCATTCTATATGAATTTATTTGCTCTTGGGAATGATGAAGTGGAAATAATCTATTAACATAGTTACATATTGGTACAAAATAGGCAGATTTGCTGCCACTTTGGACATTATTCATATACAAAATCAATAAAATACACAATCAGGATTTTCCACTAATACTGAACTCTCTGGGTAGCACATATGTGTTTTAGCGGATCAACGAGTACTATCTATTTTGCTATTAGAGAATAAACAATTCAAATGCTGGTCCTATTAGAAATATCCTGATCGATTGGTCTAAATCGTATAACATTTATTATTTTGTGGCAGATACTTATATTCATTTTGATATACAAATATACGATTTGGTAAGTATAGGTACAGTTTGCAAGCTGTTATTCCAGAAACATGGTATATCATGCATTTGTAACAAATCTTTTATAGTAATATCGCCTTTTGTACCGTATTCTCATAAATGTACAAAAGCACATCCAAATTATAACTCATATGATCTTAAGTATCAAAAACGTTGATAGGATAAAACACTGAAAATAGCAAAAATATATAAATAAATAAATGCATAGTGTACACAGCACAGTCAGGGAGGTCTTTTATTTCGTTAAAACGACAAAAAACTCATCAAAGTTTTTTACTGTCGCGAGACGCTCGTCTAATTAGAAGAAAACAATGTTTAATCTGTTAATCACATATTATACATATATTTTATATTTCTACTCTCCTTGTTTATATACATTTTAACTGTGCCAAATACCACATTGCCTCCTGCGCGCAATGTGCTTAACAAGGGGTAGGTACAAAGTTTTTCTTCATGTATAATAACCCTATAGTTGAAACTACAGCCAAAGCATCAGAAAAATGGTCTATTTGAAATTTATTTTCTGCAAAAATTTGAGTAAAATGAAAAATAATAGTGGCTGAAGCTGAAACCTGAGGCTTTATAGAACACACTTACAAAATGTATACTACATCGCCTGCAGTGGCGTCTCCTGACCAAAATGTTCGGGTGTGCGGTAACGAGTTGCTGTTAGTGGTGGTTTTAAAAATTATTAACACTAAATGTACATATATATATATATATATATATATATATATATATATATATATATATATATATATATATATATATATGTATGTATATATATATATATATATATATATATATATATATATATATATATATATATATATATATATATATATATATATATATATTCGACCTATATGGGAATGATACGTAGATAAATAAATTAATTTCCCACTGCAACACTAACAAATTAAAAAGTCACTTAAAACTTTAAAACACGTAAAGAACATGGAATTATTATCAAGCTCTTCTCTTCACACAAATTTGTGTTAGCGTTAGCACTGTCCGGAACGGGGTGAAAACTGTAAACATTAAAAGTAGTTCAATGTTAATATGGTACTAAATAATAAAATGTGTAAAAATCCTGGATGCAGCAAGTGCGTTATGGTAGTGAATTTTTATAGAAATGATCTGGCCCAAAATATTTTATTATAACTTTTTTATCTTGCAACATAGAAATCTAAATTTGTATAGTTTAATTTTTATATCGTAAACCTACCTACCAAATTTGGTTATCTTATCTTTTTTATTTTTTGAGATACAAATTTTTTTCGAATAAAAACTCAAAATTTTCCCGGAAAACCTCGTCCGATTTTCCTGACTAACGAAATTATCCAATACATTTACAGAAGGAAGGTACATGCCAAATTTTATCAAAATCGGCCGATTACATTATAAGTTATCGGTGTGATACCTATATATATATATATATATATATATATATATATATATATATATATATATATATATATATATATATATATATATATATATATAGTTTATAGTTTATTGTTATATAAATAGTACAAAGCATCTTACAAATAAGTCTAAACTTGTGACTGCAAATGATGCAATTTTGACTAAATTTTAATCTAAATGTCAATTGTTCTAAAGTTCTGTCATCTGATTTCTAATCTCCAAAATTACCTCACCTCATTATGTACCATTACAATTTCTAGAAATATGGATGGTACTTGAAATCAGTTTCTTCATTTTAATCAAAAATTTCTATATTTTAAAACTTGACTCAAATTAAATTCTTATATATAAAAATTGAAACTGACCCCGGATATGGGTTCTAGGGGTCCTAGTTCGCGCTCATTTGCAAACAATTTTTCAAAATTCAAAAGTCGAGATCTCCCCATTAGTGAATTTTTTTTACGAAAATCTACTAAAATGTATTATAGCCTTTGATTCTAGAATACTGTGGTCCAGGCAAGCGCAGTTGTAATGTTTGTAAATAATGCTATCACAACGTTTGTTAAACCGGCGTTCCATTCATTTGTCTTGAGCGGTATTTTTACCGCTCACTGCAGTGTTAAAACGAATGGTATTTCCTTACTATTTTAAACACATGGGTGGGGGACTGTATTGTATACCAATACAGCTCTGTCGAGTGAAGTTGTTCGGAAATAACAACGCACACCTAACCCGAATTCATTCCCAGTTGCTATTGACCTACTCATATTTTCTGAATGAAGACGTGGTATCTACTTCATTCCAAGTCACTATTAACCGACTATTTATGAAATCAAATAAGTAAATTAATTCGATTGTCATAACATATGTAGTGTATTAAGACTAAGGGAAAAAGAAATAAAACATATTTAACTGTGCACATTTTAATTATATTTTAGGGTGTGCGGCGCACACCTAGCTCACTAGGAGAAATCGCCACTGATCGCCTGTAATATTTGTTTCAAGTTCTTTATTAAGAACATGTCAATTTTGACGTTTTGATTTGCGACTTTTTGACGTTTTAAGAAGAAAAACTAAAATGCTTCTTCTTTTGCTTTTAACGTAGGGGTTCAAATTTTGGTACATCGCTTTATTTTTAGGGCATAAATCCTCGTAGCGAGTCTGGTTGCCCTAACTTTCTTACTTCGGGAGATATAAAAATGTTCCGAAAGAAAACGCAAAATTTTCCGGGAAAAACTAGTCCGATTTTTCTTGCCAACGAACTTGTCCAATCCATTGGGAAACGAAAGTACTTACCAAGTTTTATCAAAACCGATCCATTTTTTTTTTAAGTTAGCGGTGTGACACATAAATATATAAACACACACATATATATATATATATATATATATATATATATATATATATATATATATATATATATATATATATATATATATATATATATATATATATATAAACATATAAAGTCTGAAACCGACCTCGGATTTGGGTTCCAGGGGTCCTAAATAGCGCTCATTTGAAGAAATTTTAAAAAAATTCAAAAGTCGCGATCTCCTCATTAGTTATTTATTTTTTTAAAGAAAATTGACTAAAAAATGTAACTGAAAGCTTTTAAAGCGCAGTAAAATAATTGATAAGCAATCCTGCCTTGAACCACACAGGATCCTGAAGTAGCAGCAGATTTTAACATACAATAAATCGGATTAACTCGGTGATCATAAATTCAAGACAAACAAGTGTTTTCAGGTCATCTGCGGTTTCAGAATAAGAAGCAGCATTCACTCGATAAACAACTCGACGCTCTGGCTGAGCTCGCCAGATCGTAGGTTCTTCAAATTTAATAAAGCAAATTCGTTGCCCGAGGTTTGCATGATTCACGAACTGATTTGTTGATGTCATATCATAATGAAACAACATATACATGAGGACAATGATGGCGAGCCGTTTACATAGTAAATGGCAGAACGTGAACAACTGATGAAAAATTCCAGAGCAGCGAATCCCAAACACATCAAGCATGTGATGGAATAAGAAATTTGTGAAGCTTATTTTATTATTGAAGAACTCTTCCGTGATTGTACGGCTTACTTATTTAAAAATTGAACAGGCTGGAATCTTTGTTTCTCCAGCAAATTCCATATACGACCTTACATCATCTGGAATATATCTTATTACACTTTCTATTTGTTTCCTGTCTTTCATTTTGTTCGAATATCCAGAGTCGATTTCTAAGGATTACACGTACGGAAATATTTCTTATGTAAGATTGATGTAAATTTGCTTTTATTTTGGGGCGCTTGTCTCTTATCCAACGTTTCACCTTTTCCTTTTTTATTTTTTATCGAATTATCTGGGGCATTCGAGTGTAATTTGTAAGGCTCGTGAATATGTTCAATAAGCACAAATTATTTTCACTCCTCATTTCTAACCTCAAAAAGGAAACTGTATATTTTGTTTTTTACAAATTGCTATAAAAATAGTTTGAAATTTGTAAAACCACCACTATTGGAGTTTTAAATTATTTAAAAGTATTTTACGTGCATTATTTTCGTTAACCTTTGCCTGCGTTTTTTTTTTTCAGTAAGATTAACTCAGTTTGTTGTTAAACCCGACAGACAAATTACATATGAGGTAACCCAACTAACAAAAATGTTCTATCATTTTTAAATAATAGTGGAAATTTGTTGTATTACTGTTATATTACTGCTCTTAGAAAGCAGTTTTGTTCTATTAAGACTGCCAAGGTGAGTATTTAGCTTCTCGCAGCAAAATGCTTCTTTAAACTTCTTGTTAGAATGTTCTTAGAGCAGAATTATAAAACGTTTTAGAGATTTCGTTTTTCATTGTTTTGTAAACGTCTATACAACAATCGTTATAGAATATATTAGCTTACAGACAAAATAGTTCTATAATGGTTTTATAACAACGATCTTCCAAACATATCTGTCAACTTGCAAACATTTATAAAGCTATTCAAGTGATTACGTGAGCAATTATAAAACAGTTTTGTAAACATTTTCTATGATACAATATAGCTGCAAATAGCATAGTCTACTTGAACGTAGGTGTTAAAAAACTGTTTTATTGTTGGATGGAACGCAACTGTAATAGAACACTTACAAAACAATTATAGTACAAAATTATTCCTTTGCATAAAAGTGCGTTCGCTGGGATCTTTATAAAACATATTATAGCTTTTGTAAGAAGCACAGTTATATACTTTTTATATCGTGGCAAGTTGTGTATTCTGTAGCGTGTAATTTCTAAGCATGTCCAATTTGCAATCAATAAATAAATGGAGACAGGTAATAAGAAGCGGTGCTTTTCGAAGGAAAGTCAATAAATATAAAAACATTTTAGAAAGTAGCAAATTTGTTAATAAACATGTTAGTAGTGTTTTACATAGTAAGCAGCACAACAAACAGCAATTTGGGTTTGAGGTTTAGTCACATATTGCTACTACATTTATGTTGCATAAATATCGCAGCTAACGCGAGTTTAGCATTATACTGATGTGTAAGTGTTGCCGAAAATGCTTTTATAGAACAATTAAATACACCATATGTGTTATAGAGCTACGCGCAGGTCTTTCTCAGTACAGCAATGGGAAACATATTATTTTAGAGCTCTATAAGCGCCGTTTGTGTAAAATTATGCTTACTGCGCCATCTGAAGTCACACTGGCAATATGATCATCAGTTTGCCCAAATATTAGGGCACAGGACCGTACTTAGCCATAAATAGTTGTTAATGGTTAGTTACCCATGATCATGATACAACAAGTAGAGATATTACATACACATCATATTACATAGACTTACACATCCTCACACACGCACGTGCACACATTAAGATCCGAAATTATTTTCTGACTTAAAATTAATTAAAGTGAAGAAATTGGCTTTGTTATTATTAACTGCAGGGGATTATAGTAAAATGAAAATATCAAAATTCTAAAACTTTTTGATCCCTTGTAGGAATGGGGAGAAAAAATGTAGTAATAATGTAAAGCATACATAGAGACTTGGCAAATATCGGTGGCACTAGTCTACTTTTACTGTAAAAGCCAAAGTTTAAAATTGACAATAAAAGTCAATGCCAAGCCTACTTTATTTTTGTTTAAATACATCTCTGTTCATATTACAGGTTTTAATATATCGTATGTTTTGTAGCAGTGTCTTAAGAGATAAAATAGTTCTGTAATGGTTGCAGTGGTGATAAAAGTGATTTATAAAGCAGACGCCATGTTTTTATGCAATTCCTCTATTTGTTTGGTAGCCATCTTAAACGAAAAAAAAATCAATTAATAAATATAGAAATATTTGTGACCTGACAATTTTCACAATATATTATGAATAGAAAACATGCGAAATGTGTAACAGAATGGGTTTAGGTCAATAAAATGAAAAAAACGAAAAATTTTATTTCTAATTGATTTTTACAAATTAAAGAAATATTCATTATTTCGAGGGCTCTTCAAAATTTATCATATATGTAGCATATTTTACACAAAAATTTTTTCTTCGCAGGTAATATCCATCTTGCTGGTAGTCAAAAGGTGACTTTTTGAGTTTAATTTTCACACCGTACTAACATTATTTCTTACGCCATCATATTTTAGTACTTATATTACTTTCGAAATATTAGAGAACAATTTTAGGATAAAATAGTACCAACAAAAACATTTAAAAGACATATCACTCTTATAGGTATTGCAGTATGCAACAAAAAGTTGCAAAGTAAACTATAAACTGTTTTATAGTAACTCTATTAAGGCTCTATTACTGGCACCATGGTAAATGATTTTTAGTTTTATTATTGTTCCTTATAAAACTGTTTTATAAGTATCGTATATCAAATTCTTTTACAGCTCTGTAAACATTTCTAAAACTATTCTATAACACCTTACACAACCCTTATAAAATAAACCAAAGAACTAAAGTGTTGTATAAACCTGCGCCCGTTTTGGGTTTATAAGTGTTGTATAAACGTTACCAAAACGTTTATAGGAACAGTCATGTTTTATAAAAACTGTTGTATAAACGTTCTTACGACTACAATAAAACATCAAATTGCTAGTTGGGAAGCGACAAAATTTACCGGTCTGACACAGGCCCAGAGTATATCTCAGCCTGTCAAAATTTGGTAAGACATCGGTTGAAGTCTTATTAGCATTGTAAAAAAAAATGGATTTTATGTCAATCAGACTAGTTTTTTTGGGTAAATTATAAAATTAATCTTCGGAAATTTTTTGTACCTTTTCAACAACCAAAAAGTTAGTTTGATGAAATACGGTACATTATTTTTACTATAAAGATTACACTATCTACTATAATTGATGTCTTTCTTTAATATTTAAATCTAAAAGCAGTTGTATAAAAATTCGTTACCATAACGCACTTGCTGCGTCCAATCCTTAATGAATTTTGCTAAAATATTTCCATAAAATTCATTTCAAATAAACGCTTTCTCTGGTGCTCTAACAGTTAGAGTTTGTCATTTAATAGTCTATAATTTTTAGGGAACGATCGTAGAAAAAAGCTCGATATATCCGTTAATATACAAGATACGAGAAAAAGTTGCATACCTTGAGCTGCATCTTATAACATTAATTTTACAATCACAGCGTGGTCCATAAGTCGTTGGTAATACAAATGTTCTTTTTTTACATCGAACACCTCTTTTTCGTCGAAATATAATACATCTTTGTGAGAAAAGAAATTCTGGACGCAGCAGGTGCGTTTTGGGAGCGAATTTTCATTAAATGTTATAAATCTCAATAACTCAATTTGCATCTAACTTAAAATTCGTTGGCTAGGAAACAAAATTTTTCTGGAACATTTTGAGTTTAGTTTTGGAAAACTTTTGATACATTTTCAAACAATAAACATATTTTGTTGAAATACGGTACATTGTTTCTACTATAATACAGTGTGTCATAAACTCGATGGGAATGTATTGCTACCTCCGTTATTATTAGAGATAGGGAGACGGTTAAATTAGGAATGTTTTGTGAAATTTCATGCTCGTTCCAAATATGACTTGTATTGTGCCCTGCCTCTTTTCGTTTTTAAGTTATTTTGAAAGACCAAAATTTGTCGATTTCTTTTTTCTTCAATATCTAAGTAGGCGTTGATCTGGAATGTCTAAGACATGCACATTATCAGGACACTTTTTACAGAGTAATCTTTTTGTGATATTTTCAACTTTGGATTGTCATTTGTTTTTGAGCTAGATGTATCAAAGTTTGGTTTTATTATGGCAGCCATATTGGATTTTTTTCTCATGTGATAGCCTGTGAAAAGAGCTTTCCAAGGATGTACAACATGCTTGAGAAATCTTATAATTGCACTGACAATTTTGAGAAAAACCGTTTTGAGAATAGTAGGCTACTGCTTTTTGAAAACTTTTTTTTCTCATTTGTTTTCTGGTATTGGATTTCATAGCCTACTATCTTCAAAACGGTTTTTCTCTAAATTGTAAGTGCAATTACAAGATTTCTCAAGCATGTTGTACATCATTGGAAAGCTCTTTTCACAGGCTAACACATGAGCAAAAAATCCAATATGACTGCCATAATGAAAACAAACGTTGATGGCTATAGCTCAAAAACAAATGACAATCCAAAGTCGAGAATAGCACAAAAAGATTACTCTGTAAAAAGTGTCTTGATAATGTGCAAGTCTTAGACATGTCAGATCAACGGCTACTTAGATATTGAAGAAATAAGAAATCGACAAATTTTTTATTTTTTTTAAATAACTCGAAAACAAAAAGAGGCAGGGCAAAATACAAGTCATATTGGGAACGGGCATGAAATTATACAAAACATTGCTAATTTAACCGTCTCCCTATCTCTAATAATAGCGGAGATAGCAATACATTCTCATCACACTGTATAAGTTATACTGGTAACCAAATTTGGTACCCAATTTCATTAAAAAAAAAGACATTATATTTCATATAAGACTACTAAAAACATTTTTATGAAAATGTTTTTCCATAATGCACTTGCTGCTTCCAGAATTTTTTCGCTTTTATACTCGTTTAACTATCATTTTTTTTAATAAAACAATGTCATGGGTATTCGCTACCACGTCCCACTTACCGCGTTCAAACGTTTTTTAATGAAGCCTATGTAGCTAGACTATATAGCTAAATAAATGCTATATGGAGAGCCTCCGTGGTGCAGGGGTAAAAACGTGTGCCTCTGAACAGAGGGGTACTGGGTTCGATTCCCAGAAATTCCCTTTCACTTTTTCGGTACATACTGTAAAATTAACATCAACCGAGGTTGTGGCATTATATTTGAGCAAGTTGGATGTTTGCACGTCCCGCCCTTTGTGGGGGCGGAGAGTCGTCAGTGTCGTGTCCATGGTATGTTGGGCACGTTAAAGATCCTATCCCCCTTACAGAGAGGCAGCGGTTCGGTAAAATTTCCAGGATGGTGAGGTAAAACTGCTCCCTGGCGTCGGTGATTAGCCCTAGGAAATAGAGCGACGTGAAAGTACAAACAAACAAAAACTGCCATATGTTTATAATACATGTCGTAGTGTAATTTGCCGGTATATTTCTTTATTTCTTCATATAGTCCTCCGTCCGTATCACAGCAACTTGATAATAATATTATCCTATCAACTATAAAGTTAGATGGCAATTACAATCACCACATGCTTTATTTCTGCAAGACATTTCCTTATGTCAACGGCTTAACTAAGTTCCGAGAAGGAGAGAATTTCCTTCAAGTCCATCTAAGCAACTGGAACAAGACATATTCAAATTGTGGTATAAATTTAGACTTGTTCCAGTTTCCTGAATTGATAAACGACACTTTATGGACTATAACATTCTGAATTTGAAATTGTCGCAGCGCAATAAGACCAATAAGAGAACAATCACAGAGACGGCGGTGCTCGAGCGTTGTGTGACTGACTTTTGCAACTTGCACGATATAAACAAGATGGCGACGCTTAGAGAATGGCCCAACTTTCGAGCATTATGACGGTTTACTTAGTTATCGCAGTTTCCCTGTTTTAGATACGCCACATTAAATCTAAAACTTTCCTAACGAAAAGATATAATCTCTCTTTGGTGTCTATTTTTTTCTCTTTTCCTTAAGAGTTTTAGGTTTTGTTTTTCGGGAGGAGTCCGGATTCCGGACGGTACGAGCGTCAAACGGCAATTGTTCGGAACCGCTACGGATAGCGCCTTCACTCGTCGCTATTGGCAACCCGTCTGTCTTCTGTTTCATAATAGTTTACCGCCAAGACGGCTGTTGTTGTTTTTACATTAGATTTTTCAATTCGCTTTATCTTAAATCCGTCTCAAAAACAAAAACAACGCCGCATAAAGGACTCACAGATGTTTACGTCTGTTTGATGCGCTAATAAAATATCGACCGTCGAGTTGCTTCCTGCCTTTTCTAAGATGATACAGTCTTATCGGGCTGACTTAATGTAATACTTTTGAAACAACTCACATTATAAAGATAAGATTGAGAAATATGACTTTGCGGTGGCGAAAATATGAAACTTTTCATAAGAAAATTGAGACAGTTTTGCCATAATGTTGTTTAAGCCTTTCTGAAAGCATTTGATGTTTGTCTCATACCTACAGGATTTATTTGGCTGTTTTCGTTTCAAGATTTTTCTGAATCGTGTCTAAGGTTATTCTAAAGATATAATTTATGAAATTGAAAAGAAGAGTAACGAAGCAAGTGTCGCTGCGTTACTATAATAATGTTGTGGCATCTGATGCTACTAGCACATTATTCTCCTATGTGTTTACATCTTATTACATATATGCAGACCAGGTAATCATTGAAAATATTACATAATACATTACCTGGACGCAGCAAGTGCATTATGGCAGTGAATTTTCATGGAAATGATCTGTCACAAAATATTTTATTATATTTTTTCTTGTAAGATAGAAAACTAAATTTAGGTGTATAGTTTACTTTTTATATTGTAAACTTACCTATCAAATTTGGTTACCATAGCTTTTTTATTTTTTGATATGAAAATAAATAAAAAATTTCGAATGAAAACTCAACATTTTTCTGGAAAACCTTGCCAGATTTTTCTGATTAACAAACTTGTCCAAGCCATTTACAAAAGGAAGGTACGTGCCAAATTTTATCAAAATCAGCTTATTATTTTTTGAGAAAAAATTTTTTTTCGAATGAAAACTCAAAATTTTTTGGGAAAACCTCGTGCGATCCTGACTAACAAACTTATGCAAGCCATTTACAAAAGAAAGGTACATGCCAAATTTTATCAAAATCGGCTTATTATTTTTTGAGTTATCGGTGTGATACATACATACATATATATATATATATATATATATATATATATATATATATATATATATATATATATATATATATATATATATATATATATATATATTGACCTTTACCGTAGAAATTCGTCACCCTGTATATATGTAAATAGATAAAAACTGAACGTAAACTCGGATATGGATTCTAGGGGGCCTAGTTTGCACTCATTTGAAGAAATATTTTTAACATTCTAAAGTCGCGGTCTCCTTATTGACGAATTTTTGTACGAAAATTAGCTAAAAATTATGGACCGTTAAACCATCAACTTAACTAAAACTACCGCCAAAGCATCAGCCCTTTTGTAAAACTTCGATCCTTTATATGTGTTGACAAAACATAACACTATTTAGTCCAACCACTAACATTAATAAAAGTGTATATAAAAATTCCCAAATAACACAAATAATTTGTGATAAACAATCTAATACCATACGATAAACGTCAGTTACAGCGTGTAACAGACATGCGCAATAATATCAAATGATCCGTTACCAGGCAACCACTCAGACATACTAGATCTGATATACCAAGCCAGGTTTGCCATTGTCAATGAAACGCGGTGATATTAAAAATAAATGCTTCAAATTTTAATAGCTCAATTTTCTGTGAACCTAGAAAGCTTAATTTTGGTACGTAGTTAGGTCTTTTCTAAATTAGCATGGACACCAAATTTCATTGAAATAGCTTTGTAATTTTTGGAGAAAAATTTTTTTTCTAAAGAAAACTTAAAATTTTTGTGGAAAAACTTGTCCGATTTTCCTGGCTAACGAACTCATCCAAGCTATTAATAAAAGAAAGGCACTTGCCGAGTTTCATCAAAATCGGTTAATTGTTTTTTGAGTTATCGGTTGGATACATACATATAAATATATATATATATATATATATATATATATATATATATATATATATATATATATATATATATATATATATATATATATATATATATATATATATATATATATATATATATATATATATATATATATATATATATATATATATATATATATATATATATATATATATTTATATATACATATAAAAATCGAAACTGACCCCAGGGGTCCAAAATCCAAATTGCAAAGTCTCACCATCGATACCTCTCTATTAGTGATTTTTTTAAATAAAAATTCACTAATATAAAGCTTTCTAATAATGCAAATCTTATTTAAAAAGAATTGCAAACATTATCTACCCCCGTCTTCCTGAACACAACCGACAAATTCCGAATTAAATGTATGTCTGGTTACATGATAAACAAACAAATTGGTGCTGTCAGTTTTTTGGCTGTGTTATTATTTGCACAGTCAATATTTGCAAATGGATTTCAATATTCTATTTGATGTAAACCTGCATATACAAAGTTATAATTTCATATTCGTAATGTAACCCAACTAATTAATGAAGCTGATAGTATTGACAATGTTCGATATTTCCAATTGTAAATGTATGGTACTGTTGTAACCGAATTGTTAATAGCAACGTTGTGTGCTGTCATAGCTTATTTAATCATAACTAAAAATACACAATATTATTTATAATTTACCACTACATTGCTGCTATATATGGCTGATATCCATAATAATACAGGTCGAAATTGAGCTAGATAACTTGAAAGTGGACAAAGATTTGTAACGAAAAGGCATACATAACGAATAAAGATGCAGTCAAGAAATTAAAAATAGTACCGTATCTTGGGGTTACTTTGCCACGATTTTGTCATATATTTTTGAATGACTTCCAAACCAAAGACAATATCTTACAACGCTGACGATATGTGGTACATCTCACTTCAGACTACTCGTAGACTTATTTACAGTTGTCTGGGCATTCAAGATAATTTTCTATAATTTTTTAACTGCCGGGCAAAGTTACCCGTAATAAGTGTTACTTTGCCAACTGGCAATAAACACGTACTTACGGGTGAAGAAGCCACAAAACATTTCCGCATGGAAGAAGTGATTGAGGTGACAAAAAAAACACAAGTTTATGAACTATTATATTTATTTCAGTGCATCTTGCTTTAGCAAAAGATATGATTAACAAATAGGTACAATCAATATCACAACATATAGTCTTACGTACATGTGAGTTTTTTAAATGCACAGGCATGTTAAAAAAAGCCACTAAATACTCACTAGGAAAATATTAACATAATTTTAACCAAAATAAATATTCTAAACAAGAAAACTAAAAGGAACATTCTTAGAGATCATTTGTTTTTTATAATCCATATATATAAAGGACAATACTTTCTGGGATAATATACCTACAGAGAAAAAAAATTGCTAACATATAAAAAAATAAACAACTTTCTTCCCGTTCGAATGTGTACTGAACTTTGTATATTCTAAAATCAGAGCAAAATGTATCAACTTATCCAACTAAAGTTTATAAGCACAGAGATCACAGTTGAATTTCTGAATTCCTCGTCGATATTCAGTTGGTGCTCCCAAAACCTTAACGTCCTGTTCTTTGGTTAGAGAAATATCGTCTACCTGAGGAAATGTTAATAAATTTCCATTTGGCTTAAATTTCCTCATGAATTTTATGTTGTATTCATCGTCAAAGATAGCTAACACAACTCCAATGTAGTGTTTAAGAGTTTTCTTGGTGACAAATTGAACTACAACAAAATCGTTAATTCTTGGAGACTGTAGATAGCTTGAACTTCCGTTTTGGTCGCCTACTTCTGTTTGGTCTTCGTCTTCTGAAAGTTCTGGATCTACTGTTTCTATTATATTATATGACATGTTCATGTAATTTTCTGGGTTTTCTTCTGGGAATAATTCTTCAAAGGACACAGACTTTCCAGTAGTAACTTTGAGCATTTTTTTCCTTCCTCTAGATGCTATTGTAGGGGATCTGGGATCTCTAATTTCCTTCAAATAATCCTGCACCGCGTTGTCAATTTGGTCGTTAACATTTTCTTGCAAATGTTGTTGTGGGAGCTTTTTAGGAATTTGTTGAGGATCTAGCGGAATGATTCCTGTTTCCCTAAAAGCATTCATAATGGTCACTTCTTGATTTATTTGGATTTTGTCTATCAGAATCTTCAACAACGAAGGAAATGATGTTTTATTGGCACAGCTCTCTCTTGGATTTCTTGTTTTGTAGTCTGTTATTATATATCTCCAACAAGTTTTGAGGGATTTGAAATATCCCACATCCAGTGGTTGAGTAAGGTGAGCTGAATGTGGAGGTAGGAAAACGAATCTAATATTATTACGTTGGCAGGACCTAAGAACTTCAATATTGAGATGTGATGATAAACTATCCCCTATAATAACTTTGAGACCTGACCTTGTACGACTCCATGGAATCGCTACCTTCTCAAACCAGTTCAAAAAACAAACAGAGTCAAACCAACCCGACTTTGTTCTGTTGAATTTGGTACCTTTTGGACCCCCAATTAACCATCGGTCATATAACTGTTCAGCTTTGTACACGACATATAGAGAAATCATTTCACCAGCACCTGTCGCACAAAACATAATGGAAACTGATGACTTAGAAACATTCCTCATCCGTTCTGGATACTTCATCCCACGACGAAATATGCACTTACTAACCCCAGGATCTGCTGTGAGGTTATTTTCTTCATAATTAAGGATATTCCCAGGTGGAACATCAGCGATACTGTCATAAAGATTTTGAAAGAAGCTTCTAAGTTCCTCCTCACTTTTTTGAGCACGGACATACTTAACATTTTGGCACGCACGCTGTGATAGTCTAGCGCTCTGTCTGTTGATAAAGGAATAGCACCAATCGTTTCCTTGCGTCCGTCTTGAAACTGTTTTATGCGTTTGCCTTGCTTTTCCAAATAACTTTTGACGATCATTTTCAAATCAAATTGGCTAGAGGTGCTCCGAACTCAGCACTTGCAGTTAATAAATCGACAAAATGACGTTCCTCAATTTCAGTGAGCGCTGTTTGTCCACCGACGGATTCCACATGTTTCTGTCGATGCTTATTCCAAACCGTTTTTTTTTTCGGAACACCAAAATTGTCCGCGGCCTCTTGATAGGATAGACCTCGTTTCACAGATTGAACAGCTTTACCCAAGTCATCTTCTGTGTAGACTTTGTACCTTCTACACCCAACTTTTTCTATAACTTTTAGCTAGTTTTTGCTATGTATGTATACATATATATATATATATATATATATATATATATATATATATATATATATATATATATATATATATATATATATATATATATATATATATATATATATATATATATATATATATATATATATATATATATATATATATATATATATATATATATATATATATATATATATATATATATATACATACTACTCTATTTCTCAATTTTCTGTTTTATTTGCTACCTCCACTACCCATACATCTAGAGGTCTTCATTACAAATTTACAGTAGGTCCATATTTTTTGGTTAATAACCCAAAGTTTTGCTACACCCACACATTATAAAAAGATCTAAATGTACCATTAATTTGACCAGTATTATATGGGTCAAATTATATCAGCACGCTTTAAGACACTATAAATGAAAATTGGTGTATTTTAATTTTTTGTGCGCACACAAGCACAGAGAAACTTATTTTGCCAGCACAACTTTCAAATATCCAACGTAACTTTTACATTTAACATTACTGCTGAATTTATGTATTTTTTATATATCTACTTAACAACGTCCAACTTAAAAGCTTAAAAGCTTTGTTAATTAAATCTTGAAAAAAAAAACGTCTCGTCGGATCCAACCAAAAGTAATTCTAATGCGCGGTGATTTATTTATGTAGCTACCAGAGAGATATAAAAACATTTTGATGGCTTGTGTATTTGCTACAGTGTTTTAAAAAGAATAATACAATATTGATTAGCAAGACAAATAAATTAAGCTCAGTGTTGATTAAAAAACATTCCGCCTTCTTTTAGACAGCTGATTAATATATTTTTTAGGGGAGGGTTAGGTAAAGATAATAGTGAACATTGAAAGCTTTAAACCGAACTTACTAGCATGTAATCAGTAAGTTATTAAAAAATAATAATAATAAAAATAAGAATAGACCTCTATTTAAAACAATTTTCGGGACTTAGCACTGCGTTATGGTAGTCAATTTTTGTTAAGTGTTTCAAATTTGAATAACTCAATTTTCTATAAACTCATAAAGTTGAACTTTGGTATTTAGTAAGGCCTTCCCAAGGCAACATATCAACCAAACTTCGTTAAAATAGCATTGCAAGTTTCGGAGAAAAAAAATTTTCGAAATAAAACTCACAATTTCCCAGAAAACCTTGTTTGATTTTACTAGCTAACGAACTCATCCAAGCCATTAATAAAATAAAGGTACTTGCCGAGTTTCATCCAAATCGGTTAATTATTTGTTGAGTTACCGGTTGGATATATATATATATATATATATATATATATATATATATATATATATATATATATATATATATATATATATATATATATATATATATATCGGAAAAGTCTAAGGATATTTTTTAAAATGCACGTATTTCTTTCTTGAAAAAGTTTAATACAAAGTATGGCCTCCACGTTGATTAATTACAGTTCTACATCTATTGCTCACAGACAAAATGAGATTTTCAAGGTCTCCTTGTGGTAAACGTGCCTCTGATATCAGAAGCTTCTAGAATGTAAACGCATTGTTGATGTTACTCATATGTGAAGTAATTCTTCGTTAAAGCATATCCCAGACATGGTCTATCGGATTCAGGTCCGGGTATTGTGATGGCCATGGTAAAACTTCAATTCCTGCGTTATCCAACCAGTTGGTTACGATGCGTGCGGTATGTGAACGGGCATTATCATGCACTAGGCGAAAGGTTTGACCAAGAGAGCCTGCAAATGGATGCACGATGTGCTGAAGAATGGTATCCAGATATAGCTGAGCTGTTAGTAAGCAATTTGGAAAAACGAGTTCAGTTCTGCCGCCAATAATTATTTCGCGCTATGCCTTTATCGTACCACCTCTGTATGTGTACACTTCCTAAATATGTCTTAAGCGTTCCGCGTCTCCAGATCGCCGCCACACCCTTATTCGACGAGAATCCGGATGGAAACCAAACCTAGATAAATATGTGAATAAAACTGTAGCCCAGTTATCTGCAGTCCAATTCATATAACTTGACACCAGTCCAATATTGCAGCACGATTGCCTCTGGAAATAGGTGTACATCTGAGTGGACGTCTACTAGAGAGGTTTTCTTCGTGCAGACGATTTCTTACAGTATATCGGATAATGGTTACATTATGCGCCCTTTCCAGAGTCATAACCAATTCATGGCCGTAATTGTAGGCTGCCTTCTGGCAGTTAAACATAAAAGTCTATCCTGACCCTCCGTCGTTGAGCGTCCTCGTCCTGGATGTTGCTCGGCCGGATTGCCAGTTTCTCTGAAACGCCTCCATAAACAACTTATCACACTTTGGGAAACATCCATCCGCTTAGCTACTTCATTCTGTCGCATGTCAGCTTGAAGAAAGCCTACCGCTAGATTTATTTCGTCTAAAGCCAAATGTCGCAGTTCCATGGTAAAATACAATATTTTATATGCAGCTACTAAACAAATTATAATGAAAAAAGTGTTTCAAGTTCAAGAAAATTGGCAAAAAAGTTTGGTGTTGGAAAAACTCAGATAAATGACATTTAAAAAAATAAAAGTGATATAAAAAACCTTTTTGGACAAGGTGCTAACGTGGAACAGAGGAGAAACGTTCCAAAAACTGAATGTGGTGCTGTTGATCAAGTGGTGTATAACTAGTTTTGCAAAACTAGAAATAAAAATGTGCCTATATAAGGACATTTAATTTAACAAAAAGCGTTAGAAGCGGCGCAGAATCTAAATCTGACCAATTTCAAAGGATCAAACGGGTGGCTAGAAAAATTTTGCCAAAGACATATTATTTGCTTCAAAGCAATTTGCATCCCTGTATTACTTTTTCTAGGACCATACAATATATCTCCTACTTTTAAGCACAACTTTCTGTCTTCATAGATTTTTACAATTGTTCTCGCAAAATGACAGGACACACCAAGTTTGGTTATTTTCTCAAGTAACATTTTTAAGTTTACGCTAGCTTATGCGCCACTAACATCTACAAACATTGCGAATGTGGATTTCTTCTTGAAAAATGATTCCTCTATATACATGGCTAGATCGGCCATACTGGACATGGTTGACATATTTCGTCGGAAGCCATGCTGAGTATTTGATATAAGACGATTTTGCTCCAGCCACTTTTCTAAGCCCTTTCTTACTAGTTGCTCAAAAACCTTTAACATACAGGAACCTAGGGAGATTCCCCTTTAGGATTCGCATTTTAGTGGGACCTTGAAGGGTTTTAAGAAAGCAACGATAATGTATATCTTCCACTGTTGTGGGATGTTTCCAGACATCCAAATATTATAAAAAATTGCTAGAAGAATCAATTTAATTGATGTGAGAGGTGTTGTAATATTTCGTAAGAGATCCCATGAGCTCCTGGAAAAGATATTTTTTTCTATTTTCTAGATCATTTTCTAATTATAATAATGAGAACTTTTGAAGTATAGGATAGTCGTGTTCATGTATGTGTACCATGTTGCAATTATTTTCTTTGGCGTAATCTGGTGTAATACTACTAAGGAATCCTTCTGCCAATATAGTATCTAGATATTTTTTCTTTTGTTAGTGTTCCCATTATTCAGCCTCTGTCATATTTGGAATTTCTGTAATCGAGGTGTTTCTATTTAATTTCTCGCAAAAACTTTTCCACGAAATTCTTTTGCTTGCCAGTATTGTTATTTTTTTATAGCTAATCTTCTCTTCTAGTTAAGAAACGTTTCATATGTTGGACAACTTTTATACGATCTTAATGCTTCTCGTTCATTGGTTATTGTACCTTTACAGTCTTCATTCCACCAAGGCGTATTAAAACTATTACTGAGAGCTGTCTTCTTCTCCGGAATTGAAGACCCACGTGCCCTGTTTATGAAATCGACAAACAATTTATATACTCAGTTTTCCTTCGATCAGTAAGCGGTACAATTCAGAGATGAACAAAATTATAGATATTGAGATTTGTAACGCTTTCTCTCGAGATATTGCGTATGGATTAGTTACTAAGCAAACAATTCATATACTCAGTTTTCCTTTGATCAGTAAGCGGTAGAATTCAGGGATAAACAAAATTATAGATATTGCGATTTGTAACGCTTTCTCTCCAGATATTGCGTATGGATTAGTTGCTAAGCAAACAATTCATATACTCAGTTTTCCTTTGATCAGTAAGCGGTAGAATTCAGGGATAAACAAAATTATAGATATTGCGATTTGTAACGCTTTCTCTCCAGACGTTGTGTATAGATTAGTTACTAAGCAAAGGAGGAAAATGTCAATAAGTAGCATTACGACATTGAAGCCTGTATAAACATAATCACTTGAGAGTTGTTTATAAAGTTGATAATTTGAAGAAATTTTTGGGTGGGCCAAAGGATACTATTGACTTCCGACAAAAATCGGGCATTTATCAAATATCTTATAATAACTTCGAAAAAATCTATATTGGGCAAACGCGGAGATCAATAACAAGAAAAATCGAAGAGCACATAGCTCATTTCAGATTCAATAGAGCAGACTCGGGACATAAGGTAGGCGATAGTAATTTCAAGTTGCTGGACGCAACCACGGATTATCTCAGGTTAGATGCTTTGAAAAGTTTGGAAATCCGAAAGGCTAGTCCACAGGATTTGATGAACTCTGACATGGGTCCGGTAAATTCAGCACTTTTTGAAATAGCACGAAATGATTGACGTTTAATGTCAGTTTGGTCTTGTACAAAATTGATAATTTTGGAAACAATATGGTATGTGTAGATTGAGTTATAGTTGCGATGGTGTATTGAAGTGGTTCAGATCTATGATAAATAAAGGCAATGGGTGAAGCATTAGGTGGAAGAAATGAAAGTGAAGAGAATTATTTTTTCCTGGCTTGTCAAAATCTGAAGTTTGCCGAATTTGGTATATAATTGTCACATTCCTTTAGATGTAACTTTTAAAATTATGCAAATGTACACCACAAGTCCTAGACTTATTGTATTAGCATGCTGTATGATTTTTACCAATAAATAAATAATAATAATAATAATAATTCATGGTAGCTTTCAACATCGACACAACCAGTTGGGCGTATCCACTGACATAACAATGGTCCTTGAATTACATCACCCGGTGTTACGTCAACCGGTGTTACATTATCCGGTAGTGACGCATCTGATATTGCATCATACAGTGTTGCATCATCCGGTATTTCATCATCCGGTATTCGAGATTACATAATTTTTAGTGTATAGTTTAGGTATAGGATAATTTTGCCCATACAGTTAGTTTAGCGACAGCTACTGAGGGTGACAGCTTCTTTGTCAAAACACGTATTTAGCGCATAAGTCTCTTTTATTATTTTTGTGGTTTTTGGAGCGATTTTGTTTTTTCTTATACTGAACCAGAAAAGAAAAAAATCTGTGATTTGGATCATGATCTTCATTTTAAAAACACTTTTGATACTGTGGCGTTGCCGCATCTATCCTTACCAGATACCAACTGTTTTTTTGTTGTTTTTTTTTTCATATAAAACAGCCTGTATATTGTGACATTTTAAGATTTCTCGGTACATTTATTTATATTACCTATTTCACCTATCTCAAGCTGCTAAGGAGTTGAAATTATTATTTAGGGAATTTGGCAACCTGCACCCATTAATGAAAAAAATATTGTTTTCCTAATCAGCATACGTGAATGTCTGACTTTTTGGTGTCTATTTGTTAATAGGTTGCTATATCATGATTTTTCATGAAAACCTAATTGTTCAATACAGGGTGTCTCCAAAAATATGGGCTCATGGTAGAACATATAAGGGCAGGTTATGCGAGATTTTTAAATGGAAAACCATGTACAGTAAACCCTCCGTTAACGGCCATCTCTATAAAGCGGCTACCTCTATATACCGACCAAATGTAAACGCAGAAAATGGTTCTTATGGCCTTTGTGTATTAACTAACCTCTTTATAGCGGCCACCTCTATATAATGGCCACGGACAATTTCTATAAAAATTTGTAATAGTTTTTGTAAATTTACCTCTATATAACAGTCATCAACAAATCACCCTCAACGTCTAATCTGACAATCGTCCGTCGGAAGATCGAGTGATAAAAAAAAAACGTCGGGATGATTTATGACCACCGCGCCGCATTCGTCAAATAATAGGTACAAGAACAGCAACTTCCAAGAAACGGTAACCAGTGCACTTTAAGAATCAAATAAATTTTAATGTCTAGTTTAGATGTTAGAGGCCTTTATTAACGGTAAACTGTTCTGTGAAGTAAAAGGAAACGTATACCTAACTGAATAATCAGTTAAGTTAGATCCTTCTGCTTATCAAAAACTCAATATGTCGATGCAAAGAAAACGTCTAAGCCTTAGAGAAAAAATTAAATTAAATTCATACTTATATAAAATAAATTTAAAAAACGATTGCAATTGCGAGTGTGGCGATTGGCGGATATAGAGCAGGTGCTGATGGGTTGTACAAATGTTAGGGTGCAGGTTCAAATATTTGTTGAAAATATTGTGCGGACACCCTGTGCTTCCTGTCCTTTTAACTTGGCACACTTACTTGCAACGGGAAATATTGATATATATTTGATTGTAAATACACATATTTATAACTTGGGTCTAAACATTTAATGGTTCTATTTTTTTTTTGTGGTAGCTGCTTAGAATTTTTTACATAGTTTTAGCTATCCTTCATTCTAACCATGTGTTTTCCTAATTTATCCAAGGTCAACCATCTGTGTAAGTTATATAAAGTCGTCTAGATAGACCCCTAAGACGCAGAAGATTTGTGTCCCTGTTTTTTTATTTCCGTTAATATAATCTAGTAATAATTAGTTAAATAGATACAGAATATTGCAGGTGCAAATTGCAAATATAACTCTATATATTACGTGTACTTGTGCGAATATGAGTTTAAGCTCGCGCTTGTGTGGGTGAATGTTTATTTAAATTTATAGATATATGGCTGAGTAATTAAAAGGTTTAGATAATATTAAATCAAAAGCTAAAATCTGATGCGTAAAGATCCGATGATCACATTAAATTATTCTTAGATTCGGGTAGCCACTCTGACTAGAAATTCGGGTTTAAATGTGCTAATGGTTAAAAACCGTGGCCAATAGTCTAAAAGATATATATATATATATATATATATATATATATATATATATATATATATATATATATATATATATATATATATAGATAGATAGATAGATAGATAGATAGATAGATAGATAGATAGGGGCTAGATTGCGTCTTGCGAGTACGTGGATAGCGACTACGGGGGTGCACCACCACACGCAAGCACAAACACTTACACCCACACACATACAAACGACCACCTACACGCATACACACCTGAGCTGGGCTGCTCACCTTTCTTCAACTTGTCTTGGGTGAGGCCCCTCCTCTTTCATCTTTCCTATCTGGCCAGACTTCTATTTCTCTTACTCTCGGCCGACTCTTGTTCCTTTCTGGCACCGACGCTATTAGGTTTCCGAGGGCTAGGTGTCATTTCCACTTACCGCTATTTAAAAAAAAAAAAAAAAAAAAAAAAAAAAGATGACGACATGGCTACGGACACGGACACGAACCCTGCCGGTAGGGTAACAACGGGAAAATTACAGAGATAAACATGGAAGAAACGCAGAAAGAAAACTATCTCCGGGTGGGTCCGGAATACCGGGAATCCCACCCTGTGGAAACCTCGGCAGAGGCAACTACAGGCTGCCCCATGGATACGGAGGGGGCAACTTCTGCAAAACAATCAGCAACATCAAGTAAAATTACACCAAACCCTTTTGCAAGAAGGGACTCCCTAATGAGAACACCTCCGAGAGGGAGATCCTTTTCATTACCCGACAGAAACGATGACATGTCTAATATAAATACGGGGAGCATATTCCAGGAGGAAAACAACATCCAAACTGATGAAGACTTACAACCTTTGAAACGAAAGAGGGTGAACATTGTCTCAGAGGGGAGAAACAAGGAAACTTCAATGCAGGAATTGAACTTTAAAAGATCGCTGGAAGCAATAGTCAAACAGACACAACTGCTACAAAAACTAGTTGCAGAGACATATAAGCCAAAAAAAGAGCTTAGTGAAATAAGCAATAAGCTGACTTACTACGCCAAACAAATAAAATGGGAAGACCAGCAAAAATGGTTTGAACAAACAGTAAACGATGGCGGACAAAGGGGGCAGCAGGCAGAGACGCGAGAGCGTCCATACACAAAAACCACGAACTCAACTGGCACTCAGGTTAACGCTGATGAAATTGACCTGGAAGTGCAAAAGAATAAACTGGAGAAAGCCAAAAGGATAGAATCAATCCTCAGCGGGGATAAAAACTTTGAAAGACTAACGGAAATCATAGACGAAAATTGGTCCAAAGAAATGTTTAAAGTGACGGATTTAGGCGACGGAAAGTGGCATGAGACAAATGTAATGGAAGACCTCGTCATAATTACAGACCCGGTTGCATCAATACATGAAGGCGCATACGAAACCCTAAAGGCTCAATGCCCGGAAGCGGCTCAGCTTATAAGCGAAGGTCTCATAGAGGGAAAAATGGAGTATGTCACACTGCAAATTGGGGTGAAGAGCAGCAGAAAAAAAGAACAGGGCACCTACAGTAGGTCAGTCTTCATCATGCCAATGAAAATGGACGAAAGTGGGGTAGATGACTGCAAAACAATTTATAATCTCTGCCTCCAGCTGAAGGAAGAGGTAGTGAAGCACAACAGGAAAAAAATACGGATAGGCTCTTTGGGAAACACAAACTTCACGTACATTAGGAAATGTGCAGAATTTCTCTTCCGTGATTTTCAGGTAGAGATCACCCTATACCCGAAGGAAAAAAAGAAGACAAAGAGGAAAAAATCCGAAACAGAAGGTATGAGAAGAGGAGACAGACAGACTGACCGAGAAAAGGTTATTGTAAAGGTACCAGAAGGAACAAGCTACGCAGATTTGCTCAAATCTGTTAGAAAATCAGTTAATATAGAAGAACGGGGGATAAAAGTCAGCTCTATCAAAAAGACGAACAAAGGAGACCTCATGTTAGAAGTAATGGGAGGAAAGGAAACGGCAAAGACCCTCAAACAAGCCATTCTTGAAAAAAATGAAAACGCTCAAGTGGTTGTCACGACACACGAAACCATAATCCACATTACGGATATAGATGCCTCTATCGACGAGACTGAACTAAAGAAGGAGATGGTGAAAAGTGAGCGTATTAACCCGGATTCTTTTAGGGTTGTCTCTATGAGGCCTACCCAAAATGGCAATCAAACAGCCACTGTAGCCATGAGGACGGAATATGCCACCCGGATAGTGAAAAGAGGGAGAATAAGGATTGGATGGATCAAATGTAGGGCCAGAAAAAGGGTCAACCTGCAAAGGTGCTTTAGATGTCACCATTATGGTCACATAAAAGAAAACTGTAAGGGAGAAGACAGATCCGAGCTATGCCTAAAATGCCTAAAGGCTGGACATCAGGCTAAGGAGTGTAATAACTTACCTTTCTGCATCTCATGCAAGGAGGAAGGTCATAGAATGGATCAGACAAAGTGTCCTCAATACAGAAGACTAATCAAAGAAAAGACCAGAACACTATCCACTGCGGGAAACATAACTGATTATGTCAATTAGCATACTACAAACAAACCTGGGAAGAGCAAGGGCTGCACACGACGTAGCCTATGCAACAGCTATAGAACGAAACCTGGATATCCTCGTAGTGGGCGAGCCAAATAGAAAAATCGTAGAAAACCAACAATGGATCAAGGACAAAAGAGTAGATGTGGCTATCCTAGTAATAAATAGGGAGGAAGAAGTAGCAGAAGTAAGTCCAGAGGATGGCTTCATACGGGTCAGGTTGAACGGCTTCCATCTCTATTGCGTATATATCTCCCCGAATATACAATTCGAAGAATACAGAAGGCGAGTAGATGCCATTATGAATGATGTCAGAAGAAAATCAGGAGAAAAAATAATCATAGGCGATATAAATGCCAAATCCCCCATGTGGGGCTCACCGTTTCAGGATAAAAGAGGGGAGTATTGGTCAGACTGGTTAGCCACTCTGAACATAAATGTTTTGAACGATGGCAGGAAAGCGACTTTTGTCAGGGGGCAAACTGAATCCTTCATCGACGTCACATGTTCCACAGGTAACATACAAAGGGAAATTAGAAATTGGGAGGTGCTGGACGATGAGACTCTTACTGATCATAGATACATCAGTTTTGATATAACAATGAAACGAGATAAGCCTAAGGACAAAAGTGTCAAAAGCTGGACCTGCGACTGGGAACTGCTTAAAGAACTGGCAACCTGGAGAATTTCAACCGGCGTGGAGTCCATCATGGAATTACACCAAGCTATGAGTGAGGTATACAGAGCCAGCGTCACAAAAACCGAAAAACCACGAAAACCTTTCTGGTGGACCGATGAAATTGCGATAAAGAGAAGCGAATGCCTCAGACTACGTAGAATAGCTACAAGAGTGGGTAGGAGAATCCCAAGAAGTGACATGGAGGCAGACCAAACTCTCGTTGCTTACAAAAAATGCAAAAAGGAGCTACAACTCCTAATAAATAAAACAAAAAGACAGCACTGGGATAGCTTATGTAAAGAACTCGAGGATGATATCTGGGGAAAGGGGTATATGATAGTGACAAAGAGGCTGGTTGGGCATACACCCTTCAGACTGGCTATGGAGCAGAAAATTAAAATAGCAAAGGATTTGTTCCCTATGAAAAAAAAGGCCTGGAAAAAACCCTCTCTATCTAATGAAGTTAAACTGTTTACAAGAGAAGAGGTAGAGAATGTATTATCGAAAATGAAGAACAGGAAGGCACCTGGCCTTGACGGCATCCCAATGGAAGTCATCAAGGTGTTTAGCGAAATTAAGCCAGAGGTGATACTGGATCCACTAAACCGCCTCCTTAGAGAAAGAAAATTTCCTAAAGAATGGAAAAAAGCTAAATTAATTTTAATACCGAAAGGCAAAATCGAAGAAATGAAATTCAGGCCCATATGCTTATTAAACTCAATTAGTAAAGTTTATGAGGGCTTACTAAGATACAGGCTTGAGAAAGACATAGAAGAAAGAGGAAGCCTCTCAGATCGCCAATTCGGATTCCGTAAAGGCAAATCAACCATCCAGGCAGTGGAGAGAGTGGTAGATATAGTTAAAGAACAAACAAACGACAAGTGGGCAGCTCTCGTTACTCTTGATATAAAAAATGCATTTAACACGGCGTCATGGGATAAAATAATGCTAAACCTCGAAACAAGAGGTATAGAAAATTATCTGTTAGAGACCATTGATAACTACTTAGAAGATAGATCCCTGCAGATAGATAAAAATGTCTGCCAGGAAATTACAACGGGTGTGCCACAGGGGTCGGTCCTGGGACCCAGCCTGTGGAATATATTATATGATGGGGTGCTAAACGTACTAACACCAGAAGGAGTGACCACGCTGG
The DNA here is from genome assembly GCA_964006375.1 of Tillus elongatus. NCBI lineage: Eukaryota > Metazoa > Arthropoda > Insecta > Coleoptera > Cleridae > Tillus > Tillus elongatus. The sequence continues at coordinate 159,566,397 of OZ023264.1, read as the reverse complement.
CCTATGCAGATGACCTGGCAGTTATTATCACGGCGAAAACAAAGGAAGAGCTGGAATGGAAAGGAAATGAAGCACTACTGCAGATCCACAAATGGCTGAACAACAATGAATTAGAGTTAGCTCCACAGAAAACAGAGGCAGTTATACTTAGAGGAGGAAGAGCAAGGACCGAAGTCAGATTTATGTGTGGGGGAGTAGAAATAGCACCCAAACAAAGTCTTGTATATTTGGGTATAACCATCGGGGAAAATCTAAACTTTGGACGACACATAAAAACAGCAATACAAAAAGCAGAAGAAAAGGTGGCAGCATTGATCAGAATAACGCCAAACGTAAAAGGCCCCGGATCCAAAAAGAGGGAGATGCTATATAACGTGGTCCAATCAATTCTTTTATATGGATCACCTATCTGGTCCGAACATATGAAAAAAGATACGCATAACAGACAAGCTACAAAAGTCCAACGTAGAATGTTGCTAAGAGTTACTAGCGCATACCGCACTGTGTCGGCAAGGGCGGTACAGGTGGTCGCAGGAATTGTACCAATCGAGCTTGCCGTGGAAGAGAGATCGAGGCTATATCACAGAAGAGACGGAAACACACCGAAAACAAAAGCAGAGGAGAGGGCCAGCACTCTTCAAAAATGGCAGGAGATGTGGGATAACACAACCCATGTCGCTCAGTGGACCAAGCAGTTAATTCCAGATCTGAAGAAATGGGTGGAATGCAAGCACAGAAGAACAGATTATTTCCTGACGCAAATGCTCACAGGCCATGGCTCTTTCAGGGAATATCTATGCCGGATAGGAAGAGCAGAAACCGACGCTTGTTTGTACTGCGGGATGGCAGAAACGGTAACACACACCATATTTGACTGCGCAAGATGGGAGAACGAGCGAGAAACCCTAAGACAGGGTATGAAGACAGACCTGACCATGTACAACATCCTTGACATCATGATGGAAGACTCTGAAAAATGGGAAAAATTCCACAGCTACGTCCGAAATGTCCTAAGAACTAAAGAAGTAGAGGAGAGGCAAAGAGCGGATTGAAAAGAGACAAATTCTAAAGACAGCCTACCTACTGATGATTTACGAAAAGTGGTTCCAGTAGGTATGGTGAAGAACTGAGGTGAGGTTTGGTGGGTAGGCAGAGGTTTGCACCTATAGTACTCTGAGTTCCACACTCTCTGTCGCGATGGAGGTCGAGAGCAGAGGTAAGAACATGAGTTTCCTCACCCGGCAAAAAAAAAAAAGATAGATAGATAGATAGATAGATAGATAGATAGATAGATAGATAGATAGATAGATAGATAGATAGATAGATAGATAGATAGATAGATAGTTAGAAAACTGAGTAACCCCCGAACAAGAAAGCTCAAACTCTAGATTTTGTGACCGAAAGGATGATTTGAATCTGATGGTATGAAGCGATTTGTAGAAGTTTCTTTTCTATAAATTAAAAATTCTAACCTATCTATATTTTTGATGAAAAGAGTATCAAGGAAGGGTAATTGTTCATTGTTCTCTATTTCGTAAGTAAACTTAATTGAAGGATATATACCTACTGTTCAACTTATTAACTTATTAACTTATTACTGAGGTCAAATATGGCAAAAATATCATCGACATATCTCAACCATGGCAACCATGGAACATACTCCATCGCCACAGAAAAGTCGGTCTCAAATCGGCTCATGAATAGTTCGGCAACGAATGGAGACAATGGGTGGACAATTGTAGTTCCCTTCGTCTATCGATAAAACTTCCCGCCTACTCGAAAAGAAACGGTCAGACATCCTTAGTGAAGTTAACTTAATATATTCATCCACCTGCATGTCTGATAGCTGGTTATCATCAAGCATGTCCCGAAGACACTGAAGATCTATATCGATAGGAATGCCTGCGAACAACGACTTGACATCAAAATAGATCAGTACTTCATTTGGTTTTAACTTAATATCTTTGATCCTATAAATGAATTTAATGGAATTTTTCACCGAAAAGGTAGGAGGTTGAATTTCCAATGTACTAAGATCTTTCGATAACCATTTGGAAAGTTTATAAGTCTGGGAACCGATACCGGAAACTATTGCTCTCATTTCATTCCCCGGCTTTTGGACTTTCGGGAGGCAATACAAGTTACAATTAGATTGGATAAGGTGAGCCTCATTCTGGTTATCTCATCTATTATTCTAATGGAAGTCTAGACTGTAATTTTAAACCCACTTGTCATACCACGAAGAGGGTATTTTGTTATTTCCCGATAAGGACCGGTTCTGATGAGATTTTTGGTTTCGAAGAATATTTATATTCTAACGACATACAAATCAAGCAAAACTGTGTTTATAAACCGTTTCATCTACAGGTGGTCATAAACACGCAACATAAAAGACTTGTTGCAAAAATAAATACAATTATTGCCTGTTCGCAAACAAATAACGTGTAAACTAAAAATGGTATTACACTGAATTCTCTACGGCGATTCTTACACGCAAGTGAGTAGGTACCCAATCGAGTGCCAATCATATCCCACACCTTCGATTGGTGACAAGTCTGAGGAGCGAGAAGACTATGGAAGCAGGGTGACGTTATTTTCTTATAAGAACCTTATAGCAACCCTTGCTGTATGAGGACATGCATTGTCTTATTGGAAAAGAGATTTAATTAACCCTCGTAGGAATGGCAGTACAACAGGCTGCAGTACGATTCTCATGTAATTACTTGCATTCAAATTTCTGTCAATAAAAATCAGAGGTGTCTTGGTATCGTATGTTATCGCCCGTGCAGATATCTATAAAAGAGAGAGAGGTCACCAACGGCACGTCAGTGTGCAAGCTTTGGCAGACTTTGAGTGAGGGTAGGGTCACCGATGAGACGTATAGCTCTCTTCTGAATGGAGTCCAGGATAGCGAGTGTAGAAGCGACAGCAGCACCCCAGATATGAGAGCAGTATTCGAGATTTGGTCTTATTTGTGAAGTATATAAGGTATAGAGATTACCTGATAAAACGAATTTGCGAGCACGGAAGAGGAAACCTAATTTCTTAGCAGCCGCTTCTGCAATCGATGTGACATGTTGGTGCCAATTGAGATTTCGGTCCACAAAAATGCCAACAAGTGAAGAGGACTCATTACTTTGAATAACTTGGTTGTTTATTGTGATGGGTCTAGGACTGGTATATCTCTTATGAGAAAGAAAGCAAGATTGAGATTTGGTGGGGTTGAATTGTACAAGATTTCTACTTTCCTAGTCTTAGAATATTGCATATCTGAGTTGAAGGTGCTGTCGTTCGCGTAACTGTAAACTGGGTTGTATGTGCTAGAGAGGGGGTCACTGATGTGGAGAAGAAACAAATTAGGGGCTAAAACTGAACCTTGAGGAACTCCTGAATTAATTGGATACAGTTTAGAAGAATGGGCATCCACGACAACAGAAATGCTCCGGTTGGAGAGGAAATTTGCTGTCCACGTGGTTTGGTGGTAGGCCATAGGCCGAAAGTTAATTAAGCAGCGCTACGTGCCAGACCTGGTCGAATGCTTTGTCTATGTCTAGAGCGACAATCTAAGATTCACTGTTTAGTTCCATAGACTTGTTCCAAGAATGGGTGACAAAGGAAAGGAGGTCGGCAGTTGATCTGCGCTGACGGAATCCATACTGCCTGTCGTGGATTAGACTATGGTTTTCAAGAAATTTTAGTAATTCGGTGTTTATATACTTTTCCATCACTTTAGAGACGACTGAAAAAAAGAGAACTGAGCCTGTAGTTGCTAGAAAGTCCTTTGGATCCTTTCTTGGCGACGGGTTGTACTCGAGCAGTTTTCCAGTTACTAGGGAATATGCCTCTTTGTAAGATGTGTGAAACAGACGAGTTAGGACAGGAGCAAGTTCTGGTGCGCATTTTTTGAGAACAATTGCCGGGATCTCGTCAGGACCAGAGGCTTTCCTGGTATTAAAAGAAGAGAGCATCTTTCGTAACTTTTTAGTTTTGAAAATGATATCCGTCATTTTATGCGCGACATTGGGGACTGTTGGTGGTTGAACATTTGGAGGTGGGTTGAGAGTAGAATTGCCGACGAACAATGAAGCAAAAAGTTCAGCCTTGCCCAGGGCGGTAGGAACAATTTCATCCCCTGAAACAAGAGGTGTGAACGTGCTCTTGGCGACGGGTTGTACTCGAGCAGTTTTCCAGTTACTAGGGAATATGCCTCTTTGTAAGATGTGTGAAACAGACGAGTTAGGACAGAAGCAAGTCTGGTGCGCATTTTTTGAGAACAATTGCCGGGATCTCGTCATTACCAGAGGCTTTCCTGGTATTAAGAGAAGAGAGCATTTTTCGTAACTTTTTAGTTTTGAAAATGATATCCGTCATTTTATGCGCGACATTAGGGACTGTTGGTGGTTGAACATTTGGATGTGGGTTGAGAGTAGAATTGCCGACGAACAATGAAGCAAAAAGTTCAGCCTTGCCCAGGGCGGTAGGAACAATTTCATCCCCTGAAACAAGAGGTGTGAACGTGCTCTTGCAGAAATTATTCCCAATAGATTTAGCAAGAGTCCAGAAGGGTCTGCCGCCGTTGGAGCTTGAGAGGACTTTGTTTTTGATGTGTTTATTAAACGAGTTTTTTGCCTCAGAAAGAATGCAGACATAGCGGTTTCTTCCGTCGTATAATGACTTGATAAATTGAGTACAAATCGATACGAAATGTTGCTACAAAACGCGAGATTTATGGGGTAATTTTTTGATAAAACAATATTTAAAAAGTCTAAGCCTGATACATTTTTTTGTCCATATTGTTATCATTTCTTTGCAGGCAACTAAAATCTACGATGTTTTGGGCGTAAAGCCCGGGTGTATGTAGGATGAACTTTGAAAGGCTTAGAGAAAGCGTTGAACTATCAGCCAGACAAAAACCCTAATGAAGGTGAGAAGTTTAAATTAATATCTCAGGCATATGAGGTGTTTTCAGATCCATGGAAGAAAAAGGTCCATGTTCAAGGTGGTCACAAAGCGCTGAATGAAGTAGAGTTGCCAGATCGGAAGTTCAAAATATCTGGAGGAATTTTGAAAATGTCGGGATTTTGGGGTTGTTGTCGGGAGAAATAAATATACAAAATAAAAAGGTAAGTTTTTAAATTGTTGAATATAAAGACATTGTTGACACATAACTAATTCAGGTACACTAAAAGTTTAGGTTGCCACATGTATTTGACATTGGACTTTGCAGAGTCCACTAATTTATTTCTTTTAGAACTATTCAGAAAAGATTTGAAATTCAAACAATGTACTTCAAAGTTCAGTCTAATTACTAACTCGGCTTTTATTAAATCAAAAGCCATACGATTCCTCTCTTTGGTATACAAATTATTTAGCAAACTAAACACCCTTTCACAGTAAGCATTCCTGACAGGAATTGACCACACAAATGATATAACTTTTTTAAAATTTTTAAGGTCGTTCTGGTTGCATTTTTTTTAATATGCCCAAATTTTATCATTTGACATGTCTTTATCTTTTGGAAGATGTTCAAATATTTCTCGAAGGCAACAGTAATCGGTGTATAACGCATCTTGGTCAATATCGTTTGAAATATTTAGTACGTCGGGCAATGTGGATAACTCTTCCCATGGAAATAAATTTGCACCTTTTAGAGACAATGCAGCGAGTTTTTTATACAAGGAGTTCTAAGAAAAATCATAGCGTTCTTGCAAGTATTGAATAGCTTGAAAATAGAGTGAACGTGAAAGTGCACGGCAATTAAAAATGATAGTTTCCTAGAGAACTTTCGGAGAAACTGTTTGTCTGGAGATTTTGAGATTTGTCGGGAGTCTTTTTTTTTTTTAATTTCAACAACACACCACGAGGGCTTACAGCCTAAATACTATCGTACCGTGTTGACAAGGAGGAAAGAGGCAGCTTGTTAATTCTGGACTTGAAGGTTTGGAGGTTCGGAGGAGAAGGAAAAACATGTGCCGGCAAGGAATTCCACAACTTGGAAGTCCTCGGGACGAAAGATCGGGCATAACAAGATGTTCTATGTCTGGTGACCTGGTATTAAGAGAAGAGAGCATTTTTCGTAACTTTTTAGTTTTGAAAATAATATCCCTCATTTTATGCGCGACATTGGGGACTGTTGGAGGTTGAACATTTGGAGGTGGGTTGAGAGTAGAATTGCCGGCGAACAACGAAGCAAAAAGTTCAGCCTTGCCCAGGGCGGTAGAAACAATTTCATCCCCTGAGACAAGAGGTGGGAACGTGCTTTTGCAGAAATTATTACCAATAGATTTAGCAAGAGTCCAGAAGGGTTTGCCGCCGTTGGAGCTTGAAAGGACTTTGTTTTTGATGTGGTTATTAAACGAGTTTTTTGCCTCAGAAAGAATGCGGACATAGCGGTTTCTTGCGTCGTTAAATGCTTGACGATTTTCTTGACTGGGATTGTGTAGAAGCGTTTTGTGAGCTTTGAGCTTTTCAAGTCTGGCCTTGTCGCAGGATTTAGAGAACCAGGGCTTTTGAGTGGCTGAAGAGGTTTTCTGTGTACGTGGGATAAATAATTCCATGCCAGCTTGGATAATTTCGGTGACGTTTTGTGAGATATCAGAGGGGTCAGGATGAGAGAAGCAGACAGACGCCCATGGAAATGAGGAAAAGTAATCCCGCATTTCGTCCCAGTTTGCGGAGTTGTAGTGCCAAACGATACGTGGGTGCGATGACTGTGTGACCTCGGGTTGCATTGCGCAGGAAGCAGTGACCATGCCGTGGTCTGAGCGACCAAGGGGGGCGGTGACTGAGATCTTATAGCATTCAGGTTGTGTAGTAAGAAGGAGATCCAAGGGATTTGAGCTATGTGTTGGGATACGAGGAAAGTAAGTAGGTTGCTGAACCATATTGGCTAAAGAATTGCTGACTGCAAAGGCTTCCGCTGCTCTCCCTTGTGGATCGGTTTTTGAAGATCCTAGCCATTCCTTATTATGGACATTGAAGTCACCAAGAATAGTGACCTCGGAGGAAGGATATTCGGAAATCAGATGGTCGGTTTTTTCAGAAAGGTAGTCAAAGAGCTGGACAAAGTTGTTGTCAGAAGGTGATCGGTAAATGCAACAGATGAATTTAGTTGCAGTCCTGAGAGAGAGTTTTAGCCATAGTATGTCTTTTCTTCCAGCTTCTAAAATTGGGGAGTCTGGTGCAGGGTAGATTGCTACGGACGTATGCGCACATGCCTCCATGCAATCTAAAGGAAGTAAGGAGCTCATACCCCGGGAAATTAAGGTGATTAGTGGCTGTTTTGGCACTGATTTGGGTTTCGGTGAGGAAGAGGAGTTAGGGCCTGTTAGCCTCGAGGAAATGGTGGACGGAGTTCAGGTTAGAATTTAGGCCACATATATTCGAAAAGGATATGTTAAATCTCGATGTTGGCGCCCCCTGTACACCCCTCTCCCGGAGATCCGAATGGAGGGGTATTTTGCCTCCGGAATATTTCATACAAGGAGGAGCCATCATCATTTTTGTTTATAAGGGAAACCGACTCATACACCAGAACCGGAAACGTCCGTTGGGACTTCACCAGCCCCTTGATGTATGGGGTGGTACCTCCTCGGGCGTGAAAAAATTCTTTACTATTACGTAAAGGAGAATTCCACTACCACCTGCTGGAGATCACTTAAAATGTCGGGAGAATCCAGACGAATCCCGACCATCTGGCAACCCTAGAAGGAAGGTGGTGTGAGCGGAGGCTTCTCGAGTCCTTTGTACTTATCTATGTATATGTTGCAAATTTCATTGCAATTTGTCAACTTTTACTGGGTGTTTGGATTTTTTGGAAAGTCGATATATATTCTTCTAGGCAGTCAAAAGCACGGTACGCTGAAACGGCAATACAATCTAGATTTTTATTGCGAGACGATCTTTAATTGATCGACTAACAGGACTCTATAACTTCTTACAGGAAATTGATATATTGCACATGTACAAACTGGGACGAATAGCTCTGGCAGTTCATGCAGAAAAATAATAATAAGTAAATATGCCAAATTTAAAATAATACGTTATTCCGATTATTTACATATAACCAAAAAAATAGCATTAATAATGAGGTTTTTACCTTACCGAACTAATATCAACTTCTTCTTCCGGTTTTTGTTCTAAATTGTCACTAATAAACACCAAAATTAAATTACCGTTTTCTCGCCACCTAAAATATTTTGGCTTTGACTGATTTACTAGATTACCAGCCTCATCAAATAATTTAAGGTTATTAATCTAATATTCAGAACGTTCCGAAACTTGTTAGCTAAAAATTATTTTTAGCCGTTTCTTGATATAATTTACCTAACTTCCGATATTCAAAGTAGCAGATAAATTGTTGGGTGACTTAATAAATTCCTTAAGAAACAAGAGCAGTTTTGACCTGATTTTGTCAAAATCTGATGAGATTATGAATATTTTGTCTTACCTACTCAATTTATATGCTGTTGAACATTTCTCTTTTTATTTAACCCTGTCGTAGAGCAAAATAATAAATGTAGATGAGAAACTTTACAAAAGGCGATTGAAAAAATTATTTTTTCGCTTTTCGTCATTATTAATAAGTATAATAATAATAATAATAATAGTTAGTTCTACCCAAATAGTGCTGCAAATTGAATCATAACTTCCACATAGCTGTAATAATTTATCCTCTTCAGAAAGACATTCTCCTGGATTGAATTTAGGGCCCATGACGACAAATAAAATATTTGTATTTCCGTGCCCATAAAGTTTGGAAACGTTATATTGCTCGAGTTTTATTGAAAAAGATGTAAATTTTCACCAAACCACTCCTTATTTATCCCCTACCCGCTGAAGCGATCTTACCCAAAGACAATTCGAACCGTTCCTTTGTTGCGTGCAAACTGGATACCAAATTGGAAGAAGCCACCTTATTTCGTTCGAGCGTTATTGCGCCTATTAACAGACAGACGTACATGCCGACCGACCGACACACTCGAATTTAAAACAAAATGTCAATTCTCACCAAGTTACCCCCCATTCATCTCCTACCCCCTGAAGCGATTTTACCCAAAAACAATGCCAACCTTTCATTTGTCTAGTGCTAACAGTATATCAAATTTAAAGACGATATCTCAATTCGTTTTAAAGTTATCGTGGCTAAAGGTAACAATGAATTGTGTACCACAGCTGTTATTTTTTAGGCTCCTGAGGATGCACCAAAAAGGTGCGAAATATAGAGCATGTTTTAGCAAAGAACTTGCATTATTCACTCCCCATAAATATTTTGAGTCGACTGACACTTTTTCTGGTAACTAACAATAGCGACTGTTATTCTCTATCAGTCTGCTATATATATATATATATATATATATATATATATATATATATATATATATATATATATATATATATATATATATATATATATATATATATACACAATATAACTACATCATATAAAAATTGAAGCTGACTCCCGATGTGGCTTTTAAGTGTCCTAATTCTCTCTCATTTAAAGAAGTCTCCCCATTAGTTGATTTTTGTTAAAACATAACCTAGACTTCAGATAAACTGTCGGTAAAGGATCTCATTGGTTAGATGTCTCGTGGAAAGTGTTTTCTCTTTTCAAATATAAAGTGGATGTATCTAACGCGACGACTGATGCTGCTACTACCACAAAACAAAATCATATACAGCAAGATTGCTTTGTTTTTTGCAAAATTGATTTACATTCTGTAATACATAGTGAAAATATGTGAACTGTGCGCATACTGATTTTTCAGTAAGAGACTCAATTTCCAGGTAACACTTTCTTATTAGCTAAACAACTCCCATGCGTTTTAATAACAAAAATGAAAAAAATAACGATCTTGAATTTGTCACCGAGATGATTATATTTGAAAAAAACGATAATGATATCTGTCTTCATATACATTTTACACAAACCTCTATAGAAAGACACGGGCAGTGTTATCTCATTCTGTTCAGGTAATTCGTTAGCTGAAAGTTCGACACTGCTGGGTCTTTTTGTTTAACTAGGGCGCGCCCTCTGTCATTCAGAATATAACGAAGGTTTATCTAAAGTACGGTATAAAAACTCCCCATCCCAAATCTGGGAATTTAATTTATTTTTTAAAAGCACAGTAATTGAAAAGAGAAAAGGTTAAAGGAAATACGTTTCCAACGAAGTGTTTTAGTTGCCTGTAATCCGGTGGTGGTCAGTCGACGTGTTTTACAGTTTCCAGATTTAAAAAAGTTTTGTTGCACGTGCAAAAAAAGAATAAAATGTATTATACAAATATGGTATTATTCGTATTTTGGCCTTACCTACATATAATCTAACATTGTGTATTCATTTTTTTTTATTTGTTGTGTACTTCTGCACAATGTAAACATAATCTTTGCGAAATTATCTAAACGTTTATCACCTAAGCCAAACCCAAAGTGCGTTCAATTCTAGTAAATTTTTGTAAAAAAAAAGATGCTGTAGCGGCTCGTGCCTTAATGCATTGGGGGTGCGCAAAAAAAGTTCGGGGCGCAGCAAGTGCGTTATGGTAGTAAATTTTTATTAAATGCTTCAAATTTGAATAACTCAAGTTTTTACGAACTTAGAAAGCTAACTTTTGGTGCATAGTAGGGTCTTACTCAGGGCAACATATCCACCAAATTACATCAAAATTACTTTGTAATTTCAATAACTCAATTTTCTAAAAATGAAGAAAGTTGAATTTTTGTGTGGTAAGGTCTTTTACAAGGCAACATATCCGCCAAATTTCATTAAAATACCTTTGTAATCTTCAGAGAAAAAGATTTTTTATAAACAAAACTCAAAGTTTTCCTGGAAAACGTTATCCGCTTTTTCTGACAAACGAACTCATCCAAGCCATTAATAAAATAAAGGCACTTGCCGAATTTCATCTAAATCAGTTGCTTATTTTTTGAGTTATCGGTTGGACACACACACACAAATGTTTACATGTTCTAACAAGACAATTATTATTATTATGATGGTTACTACTTCCGGTTGCTAATAAATGTACAAAATAATTGTGATACTGTGAATTCAGTGGATATTTTAAATTTAAAGGTTAACTTTTTAAGGGACTTTTTAATTACTATAACGTATAACTAACTAGAGGAAAACTTGGTAAGTGGTTAATAATTATTCAGTGTAGTAAGTAGGTTTTTCCATAATACATTTCCGGGGAAAATTAGGCGAGCCCTTTATTTTTGGTGAATTTTTATTTTAAAAAAAATTATAAACAAAAAGGTATCGATGGAGACACTTTGCAAAATTTTTTTCAAATGAGCGCGAACTAGGACCCCTAGAACCCATATCCGGGGTCAGTTTTAATTTTCATATGTTTATATATATATATAAATATATATATATATATATATATATATATATATATATATATATATATATATATATATATATATATATATATATATATGTATATATATATATATATATATATATATACATAAACATATAAAAATTGAAACTGACCCCGGATATGGGTCCTAGGGGTTCTAGTTCGCGCTCATTTGAAAAAATTTTTGCAAAGTCTCCCGTCGATTATTAGTGAATTTTTTTAATAAAAATTCACTAAAAATGAAGGGCTCGCCTATTTTTTTCCCAAAAATGTATTATAAAGAAACCTGCTTACTAAACTTAATAGTTATTAACTATTTACCAAGTTTTTCTCTAGTTAGTTTATAACTAAAATGATTACTGAACCCCACGTTGTAGAGACAGTATGACCAAAATTTTAACTGAAATAAACGCCCCACTGTTTGGGTGGCAGTATAACTAAATATTTTAACTGACTCTAATAAAGACTGTAATAAACATAATATAAATATAATATGATATGACACAAAATATCTCAGGGTTTTGAGTTCAGGCACTAGGGGTTGGTTGGTTTTAAGTGGTACAAATAAAAGCAGGCATTATTAATAGAATTTGTTTATTTAAAAAATTATTGACTCTATATAATGCAGATGGTTAAAGGTTACTGAATTATATGAAAGAAAAAGAAATTTAATTTAAATATTGGTGACACTGTAAAGATGTATTGTGGAGCACACTTTATACAAGAAAATGAAAGCCACAGATAAACAGTGTACTTAACTTTCAGCCCCAGGTCGAAGGGGTCCTTCTTGACGATGTTGTTGAAGGAGACTCCTTATTGATGTTGTCCTGGGGTTCCTTGGCAACGGTGGTGTTGAGGGGGCTCCTTGCTGACAGCGTTGTTATTGAAAGCCTCCACAGTGATGTTTAGGGCTGCTTTCCTACCAGCGGTGATGTTGTTGAAGGGGGCCCTGCCCTAATGATGGTGTTGCAGGTTCCTCCCTAACGTACGGTGTTGTTGAGAGGGCACTGCCCTACGATGTTGTTGAGAGGGCACTGCTCTACGGTGTTGTTAAGAGGGCACTGCCCTACGGGGTGCTATAAAATTCCAAACGCGTGAATAACGGTTCAGGGCTTAATGATTGGCATAGGGCGGCTGGTGGCAGGTTAAGTTTACTTACAAAATTTATCTGTGTTGATGATCAGAAACAAATTAACGTCTATGAAACAAAATCATAAACGATTTCGCTATAATGCATTTAAAACATTACAATAGCAGTTAATTACCGACTTAACGCCGCCACAAGCTACCTGTCCAGCAGTATAAAACTTATAACAAAGAAAGCAATAATCAAAACTAATCTCAGCACACATATACTAGTAAGCAATCTACTATTATTACTAAGCAATGAAATGCATGAATAGCTAGAAATAAGTCGATATTTAAATATGAAACTCACCCATTTAAGCATGCTGCTCTCGGATTGAAATTTAGTGTTGATATTTCATCTTTTACGGTCGATTTAGAAGAGAGATGGCCAGTTTCACAAAGCTCGATTCAATATTTAACGGCCGGTTAGTTAATCAGGGCTTCAGACGACCAATCACACCTTCAAAATATTTGGTTGTCATGGCAACAACCCGAATTCTAGTCTGTGATTGGTCGTCTTAATCCTTGATTATCTAACCGGCCGTTAAATATTTATCAAGCTTTGTGAAACTGGGTAAGAGCCTGTCATGTGTGGCAGATGGCAGACGTATTTAATGGTTTACTTATCGCAAATCTGTCATAAATTAGCTTGAACGCAGGCGTGCTTCCATGAGTCCAACGTGGTAAAGGAATTGAGCGCGGAGTTTGACGTCACTGAGGGAACTTGGATGCTGACGTCATAAGAGGAGTCGATTCAGGAGCTTAAAAAGGCAAACGGCGTTGCCGCGTGTAACATGCTACACTTGACATGTTACAAGTTATACGTTATAGTAATTAAAAGTCCCTTAAAAAGTTAACCTTTAAATTTAAAATATCCACTGAATTAATCACAGTATCACAATTATTTTGTCCACTTATTAAACAACCCGAAGTAGCAACCATTATAATGATAATAATTGTCTTGTTAGAACATGTAAACAACAACAAAATGATCTTATTAAAAATCAATCAATCAAGACGAAAACTACTAGGTAGTAGGTACACACGTTGTGCCAAAAGTCCACTACAAACTGGAACTGTGTAATTTTATAGCGCACAGCAGATTGCTTATTCATCATCATCAAGATTCGGCGATCATTTCGCACTGAAGTATCGCATTGCCTGAGAGCGCCAAAAGAAAAATGCACGCCGCCGCCTGCCTGCCTTATATGGATATGGATGTATATAACGTCTGCAACGATTAAAACTATACTTATTCTGTATTCTGTATTAATGGCTGCCGACTCTTTGCAATCCTTGATATACTAATTTTGTTTGTTGAATGCAGGAGTTAAAAAAGTAAATAAAAATGTATTAAAATATAGCATAGCAAAAATATTATTTTTTCCACGGCAGGCGACAGTGCGCGCGCACGGGCGCACTTATTGAGGAGCAGCTCCTGATTCTATGGATAAAATTAGGGTTATTTTCTTAAATAGACATAAGATTCCAAGGCCGTCGTTCCCGAGGTATACGGTTAGCAAAACGATAAAAGAATCAATTTAAAATACATAACTTTATAGGTTCATCACTTACAACGTTAAACTTATAATAATAGACAATTTGCATGGATTTTCCATTAGATGAATTTAACATTTGGCTAATAGTTTTTCATACATAGAACATTACTACATACATGAAAATACCCAAAAACATATGCAGTGGACAGAAAAAAATTTAAATTCAAAAAATTTCGAAATATTATCATGTGGCCACGAACGTTCTGTTATTGGTCGTGACGTACTTGCACAGTGAATAAATGACGTGTTTACATTTGCCCTATGGTATGATAAGTACGTTCGCTTGTTTCTTAACATCGTGGTTATGTAAAGACAGAAAAGCAAGCTCATTGTGACATTACCGTCCAGTGACGTCACAGATTATGCCGGCAAAATAGTGATGTTTTAAATCAGTTGTGAAATTCTCACTTTCAAATATTTTTTTGCGTCGTTATTTTTGTACTATGTGAAATGAAAAAAATATAAAAATGTTCGGGACGCAGCAAGTGCATTATAGTAGTGAATTTTCATAACAGTTGTACACTATTAGTAAGGTATATTATTCTTTAAATTTAAATGGACTTGGGAGACCGATTTTAGAGGTCCCAGTTAGCGATTATTTAAATAGATTTATATTTTCTATGGAGCTAGACAATTATAGTTTGGTGGAGATATATGTAAGTACTCCAAGTCTCTTTCAAAAGATTGTGTTACAAATTTCATTAGAGACACAAAAGTTTTCTAGAAAAAGATTAATTATTTACAAAGGGAATATACCTGCCAAATTATAAATATAACAGGTATTTTTTCTTTTAATTGCTTGGATGGTTTTGTTTTAGTCAACCCAATCGAACTAGTTTTTGCAAAGAAAACCACAGAAAATGACATAACATGTTAGTGAAACCTGCCATAAAATTTGACGAGCAATCTAGCGCCGTAGTAAAAACACCATCTTCCATTTGAAATAAGAAAGTTGACGTCTACTTCCAGAAGTTTTGTATCAAAAAGATGGAGTTCCACCACACAACACACAGATAGTAAGCGACCTACTCAAGGAAACATGTGAAGACAAAAGGAGAGCTAACGGTGGTCTTCATCGTTGGCCGGCCCGCTCACCAGACTTGACTCCACTAGATGTTTAGTATTTGGGCGTGCATTAAGAACAAAGTTGACCAGGAACCACATACTACAAAACAAGATATGATAGCTAGAGTATTAGAGGCCTTCAACGCAGTGGAGCAAGATTACCTTTCTCGAGCCACGGGTACCATCATTTAAAGAGCCATCAAATGCCTCGAAGTGAACGTTGCAAATTTCAAACATTTATTGTGAAGTGATAACATACAAATCTCTTTGTTCCCTAATAATGCTTTACTCTTATGAAATTTCGGACGAAACACTCCATTTAGTAGCATTCTGATCATGTAACGAGTTGATCTGTGTTTATGTGGAAATCTCTTTGCAATCACACGACATCTTCTGTTAATAATTCGATTATACTCCTCGCAAATAAAAGTTATATTTTACTTATATCGAAAGATGACGTTTAAAATTTTCATCTCCTAGAAAACCTGATAAACTGACTAATAATTATTTCTTATCGCAAATAATGTTTAAATATCTTCAAGTCGGTGAGACATAGGTATAGGGAATGCTGATACCAATCGAAAGAACAATAAAAAGTACATGAACTAACGTTATAAAATATAGGCTGTTCTGTTTAAAATAAGAGTTATTGGGTTAAAAAATTGGCAGCGTTGACTGGCCTATTTCGGACACCCTGTCTAACTTGTACTCGCTTTAGTAAATGCCAAATATTTTGTGGCATTTTAGAATTTGCACTTTAAAATTTCAACTCTTCAGGTTGAAAATAAGGGAGATACAGGTGTGTAAATGTGACAATGTTTTTAAGAAATTTTTGAAAAAAGTCAAATATCTCAAGAATGGTTAAGAAACATGAAATAACATGTTAGTGAAACCTACCATAAAATTTGACGAGCAATCTAGGTCCATAATAAAAAAGTTCGGGACGCAGCAAGTGCGTTATAGTAGTGAATTTTTATTAAATGCTTCAAACTTGAATAACTCAATTTTCTATAAACTTAGAAAGTTTAATTTTGGTATATAGTAAGGTCTTTCCTAAGGCATTAAAACAACTTTGTAATATTCGGAGAAGAAAAAAATTTACAAAAGAAAATTCAATATTTGAATAACTCAATTTTCTATCAACTTAGGAAGTTGAATTTTGATACGTTGTAAGGTCTTTTCCAAGGCAACATATCTAGTAGATTTCATTACAACAGCTTGGTAATTTTCGGCGCAAAAATGTTTTTCGAAAGAAACCTCAGAATTTTCCCGGAAAACCCTGTACAATTTTCCTGGCTAACGAACTCGTCCAAGCCATTAAAAAAGTTCGGGACGCAGCAAGTGCGTTATGGTAGTAAATTTTTTTAAATGCTTTAAATTTGAATAACTCAATTTTCTATAAACTTAGAAAGTTTAGTTTTGGTACGTAGTAAGGTCTTTTCTAAGGCAACGTACTCACCAAATTTCACTAAATTAACTTTGTAATTTTTGGAGAAAAAAATTTTTTCAAAAAAAACTACAAATTTGAATAACGCAATTTTTATAAACTGAGGAAGTTGAATTTAGGTACGTAGGAAGGCCTTTCACAAAGAAACATATCCATTAAATTTAATTAAAATAACTTTGTAATTTTTGGAAAAAAATATTTTTTTTAGAAAGAAAACTCAAAATTTTCCAGGAAAACCTTGTAGGATTTTCCTGGCTAACGAACCCATCTAAGCTATCAATAAAGGAAAGATACTAGCCGAGTTTTATCAAAATAGGTTAATTATTTTTTGAGTTATCGGTTGGATATATATATATATATATATATATATATATATATATATATATATATATATATATATATATATATATATATATATATATATATATATATACTTTCGTAAGCATCTATCTGTCAGGCAGTCACGTCAGCTAGATGCTTACGAAAGTATATATCGTTAGAAATTTAAACAAAAATGTTTCGATGAATAGAGTAGGTCCGGTTCTATGTAGTCCATTGTTCTAACTGTTATCTGAATAACCAGCGTATTAAAACTGCATTAGTAATACTGTGTGTCGTTATAAAATATTCCTTCTAAGAAGGACACGCATTCACATCCGTTTTTAGTTAATTTCATTCCATGCCAATCTAAGTCTGATAGTTTTACACTGTTTTTCTGTGCCACGTGTCAAACCACTTCAAATTTAATAGATTGGCACTACATGCCTAGCAACAGAGATAAGGAAAATTTATTGATTAGTTTGGTTAGTCGGCTGTTTTTTGGGGTTTAATTTGAGGTAGATTAAAAAATATATTACCTTTCCTGTCTTAAAAAATATTTGCAATTAAATTATGATTTTACCGTTCATTTTGAAACCCTTATACATTCTACAGTGTAAGAAGCAAGTTTAAGATATCTATTAATTTCTAGATTTTTATTTTTTTAGGGTTTTTCTCTTGGCATTTAATTGACTTTTCCAGCAATATTTACTATTTATTGGTTTGGCGCTGCACTCCATGTGAATTGCAACTTATAGCCAGCTGAACATTTGGGTAAATTAAATAGCTCCAAGTAGCCTGAGTTGCCAAAACTAAACCTTTTATTGAAAGAAAGTCCCAACTTAAGTATTTTTGAATTAAAATTATGTATAATCTGTGATGCGTTTGGCTAGCCAAAAGCAAGTATGAAAGTTATTTGTTATGAGATAGTTCATTAGAGTTCACTGTATATATTTTCAATCAATCCTTTTGGTAGTTTTAGGATTATAAAACATTTAAGACTCACCGGGCGCCCTTTAATTGTCCCTTCCTCACTAAACCTTTTTTTATTTTATTATTAGTTTTTTTTTTGTGACGAAGGTTTTTAAAAGATAGGGATCAAATTTGAGGTATTATTTTTAATTACCGCCAAGGTAAACAATTCAAAAATAAATCCGATTATCTTGGTCAAAAATGTGACAATATATATATATATATATATATATATATATATATATATATATATATATATATATATATATATATATATATATATATATATATATATATATATATATATATATATATATATATATATATATATATATATCGTTAGAAATTTGAACAAAAATATTTGGATGAGTAGAGTAGGTCTGGTTTTATGTAGTCCATTGTTCGAACTGTTATCTTAATAACCAGCATATCCTTCTCAGAAGGAATATTTGATAACGACACACAGTATTATAAAGGCAGATATGCACTTTTAATTACAGAGGTTTCAGACTCCACAGTGGGGGTCTGTCTGTACACCTTCCTAGAGGACGCTGTTCGCAACTGCTTGGTAACTAACTAAGAGTAGTTCTACTCTTTATTCACTTAGTTTGTTCATCCCTCTGATTACGCCAACTTTGTTAGCGGAACGATCGTCAGGTCTAAAAATTTTCTTCAAATTGTACTTACTGATGTTTGAGTTATTTTGAAAATTCACGAGGTAAGTTTTGTATTAAATCCAAAGTGTTTTAACAAAGAGGGAGTTATATAATAGAAATTTCAATAATTAAGCAAACAGCATTTAATAATGGCTACTCTGTTAAAATAATAGATAAAATGATAGAGAGAAAAGAATACAAATTAGCGATTAATTTAATTTATTCAAATATTAGAGACAAAGAAGACAACAGATACGTTTCGATAACTTATTTCGGAACCATTTCAGAAAACATTTCAAAAATTTTAAACACCTGTACAAATACAAAGGTAGCTTTTAAATCTTACAACACGACGCGTGATTTGTTATTTAACGCGATAGAAAAATATTGTTTCCTGACAAAAGCTGGAGTTTATAAATTAGCTTGTACACATTGTAACGCAATCTACATAGGTCAAACTTCTAGAAATTTTAACATCCGATACAAAGAAGATATTTCTGCATTTAGAAATAACCACCGCATGCAACCACTACATTTTTATAATGACAAACGTAAACTAGACTTTTTTGAAGCTTTAGAATTCAAAAGGCACACACACGACAATAACTACTTTGTTTTAAACAAGCAAACTGATTTAATAAATTCCCCTTTCTTGGATATTCTTCCTTCTAATTAAATATGTCAAAGAAAAGAAATTTAACTATTATTTCAAAAAAGTTGTAATAAAATAATGAGTTGATGTATGTCGATATTTTCGTTGTATAGAGACTACTTTTATGCTGTTATTGTTTAGTTATTCTATTGTTGTAACTGTTATCATAGTTATTATAGGCTAGTTCTAGTTTTTATGTTAAATATTGAAATACATCACATAGACATTTTGAAAGCCTCATCTGTCATCTGTGTTTCATTTTATTTTCAATTTGATAAAATTTTTTGATCAAAACATCATATCATAACATAGCAACAGATATTTATTTGTAGTTGTCATGATTTCGTACTAATTCAATTTTAATCTGTCTGAAAATGCTGTCAAGCAGCGAAACTATAGTCACAGAAGCATTCAAGAACATCCTAGAACTTCCAGAATTCGAAGGGCCACTTGCTCCAGTTAGATCACGCGCTGGCTACGTCCTTCACCAACGAAAACCAACAGTGAAGCCAGATAAGTATTCTCCAAGTCTGTATGCAGTATGGACAAGTTTCACCAAGTAAGGGCAACAACAATCAATGAATCATATAATACTCCCAATCACAACATCAATCGCATTGTTTTAATTACCAGGCTAATGCAGGTACATCAAAACAAGGCTATTTTGTTAATGTATTCGTATTTGTATGTATTTTGTATACATGAGAAGAAGCTTGTGTCACATAAGATGATACTCCGGGGCATAGTTAATTAGATTATCTTAACGAACCACGGTATAATCAAATTCCGACTTGAGAATAAATTCACATACACCTCACATACATAACTATTAGTAGAGAACGCAGTATGCCATTCACGGACCGTATTTTGAGAGCTTTGAAAATTCCTCAGCAAGGAAAAGATAAAATGTGAAAGTTTACGGCAAACCTTTGAGAATTTACATACATGAATGTGAATTTCACAAAAAGCGACTTGCAAATCAAAACTTGCAAGGACGGAATTATCCAAGATTTCTCCGCCGTGGTGTATACACAATTTAAAATAAATGACACAAGGTTGGCATTCTAACTTGAGTCACCTCTATTGTAGCACGTTTTGTATATCTCATTTTTGTAGACAGTGCTTTTTCAGGAATACTGAAATAAAACGTGAAATATTCAATTTAGCGCATACTTGATGTGGAAAAAACTACCTGCGGGAGGTTGAGCCAGGTATATTTACCGAAAATATGCTCTTATTAGCGAATTTTTTTTTTAATTCGCTAATGAAGAGATCTGTGTTTATATATATATATATATATATATATATATATATATATATATATATATATATATATATATTATATATATATATATATATATATATATATATATATATATATATATATATATATATATATATATATATATATATATATATATATATATGTATATATATCCGACCGATAATTTTTAAAAAAATGAACCAATCTTGACCAAATTTGGTAAGTACCTTCCTTTTGTCAGTGGCTTGGATAAGTTCGTTAGCCAGGAAAATCGGACCAGGTTTTCCCGGACAATTTTGCGTTTTATTTCTAAAAAAATTCATATCTCAGTAAATAAGAAAGTAAGGGCAACCAAATTTGGTACGCGTGTTTGTATTATAAAGAGTGAACTCTGCATTTAGGTCCCTAGCTTTAAAGACAAAGAAGTTATGGGCAGTTAAAGAAACTAATTTTTGAACAAGAAATTTTTCTTGTGGTTTGTGCATCCAGGTGGGGTCCTAGTAATATTTCTGAAAACAATCTTTTACAAAACGTTCGGGAGCTAATCTGCAAATTTACCGAATTTTCATTAAATCCTTCAAATTTCAATAACTTAATTTGCTATTAACGTAAGCTTTGTTGGTTAGGAAACCAACATTTGAATTTATTTTCAGAAAATGTTGTATATTACCAAACCATAAGTAATTTTGATAAAATATAGTACATTGTTTCTACTACAAAGGCTATACTGATGATAAGATTGATGCCTGCTCGCATTTGCTATTAAAATCATTTTTTATGGAAATTCACTTCCATAACACATTTGCTGCATCCAGACTTTTGAAAAATGTTTATATATTTTCAAACAATAAATTTATTTCGATGAAATATGTAACATTGTTTCTACTATATAGGCAACCGAATTTGATGCCTGCTTTCATCAAAGAAAGACATTTGCTATTAAAAATATTTTTAGGAAAATTCGTTACCATAACGCACTTGCTGCGTCCAGAGATTTATATTGATGTATTTCTCGCATGACACGTCGATAACTGGTCACTATATGCATTAACTCGTAATTGTCAATCCCCCAAGTAAATTAAGGTAACAAGTTTTCTTAAAGTTCCACAGAGTATATACCCTCTAAAAAAGATGAGGAGAGGTTTAAAGTTAGCTCTGAAACAGAATTGAAAAAAAAATTATAGGATAATTATTAAATAATTATTTGATCGAGAAACTACATCAGATATCGGGCGTACGGGGAGTGTCTCTGTTTTGGCTGTCTAATTGTTTTTTCAATAGAAGACAGTTTGTTGTTATCGGGTAGTGTTCTTCTCCAACTATCAGCAATACTCTAGGCTTCCGCATGGATCGATCTTGTGCCTACTATCCTCACAACGGTTTTTCTCAAAATTTTCAGTGCAATTACAAGTTTTCTCAAGCATGTTGTACATCATTGGAAAGCTCTTTTCACAGGCTATCACATGAGCAAAAAATACAATATGGCTGCCATAATAAAAACAAACGTTGATACTTGAGGCTCAAAAACAAATGACCACCCAAAGTTGAGAATAGCACAAAAAGATTACTCTGTCAAAAGTGTCGTGATAATGCGCAAGTCTTAAAGAAGTCAGATCAACGCCTACTTAGACATTGAAGGAAAAAGAAATCGACAAATTTTGTTTTTTTCAAAATAACTCGAAGACGAAATAGGCAGGGCAATTGTGGTGGGGGGACTTAACCGTCTCGCGGCCCCTAGCCACCGACTTGACGGCGCCTGCTTTCGCTTGCTATTGCTTGCGGTTCGCGCACGTTGACTTTCCTCCGTACTTTAAAATGTCATCCACGTCGAAGTCTGAAGACGAACCGTTCGAATCATTGGGGAGTGAGTACGTTCCAAGTGACCACGGTAAACCAGGTACAAGCGGGTTAGGGATGCTTTTTATAAGAAAAAAAAGACAAAGACTGTAAAAAAGGTAATATGAAGCCAAAAGTGAAACAGAATATTGATCAAGTGATACCGAATGTTGATAAAGTGAAACAGAATTTTGATAGACCTCAGAAAAATGGTAAAGAGCACATTCGAAGTCAAGAAAAAAGGCAGCGCAATGTCCCCAAGACCACAAAAGCTACAGGCAAGACCTATTTAACTAAGTCAGGGCGTCAGGTACCAGCAAGAAGTATTAGCAGGGGTGTACGTGCCGTAAAAAAATGTTTTTCGTCGATTGAAGGTGCTAAAATAGGACAGATTTTGCACGAGTTTAACGCAATTGGAGATATAAATAAGCAAGACACCTATTTATGTGGATTAATTAGCCCCCAGCCCGTAGTTAGAAAAAGAAAAGGATCGGTTCCGAGAAAGACCGACAGAACTATTTTACGTACAAAGTAAGGTACAAGTTATAATTTTGTCATACTGATTGGCTTGTAGTAACCCTTTTGTATCTTATCAGCATAACGTTAAAAAAATATCCTATTCTACAATACATTTCGTTTGGTTTCCAATCCGAACTGATGGAAAAGAATATTCAGGCTGCAAACATGCACTGTGTACTATTCATGGAGTCACAAGATATCGAATAGATCGTTTAGCAAAATGATTACAACCAAATATTTTTGCACCTCTGGACATGAGCGGAAGGCATTCGATTCGGCCCAATAAAATAGCCGCCAATGTAGTTAACACAACAGATGCTGACATAAGAACTTTCCGGAGGCGCTCGTCGCATTATAACAGGAAGAAACATGGTGGAAGATTTAATTTGTCGGCTAAATTAAATATTACAAAAATGTATAAAATGTGTGTGGAGAAATACGAACCATATATGTAAGCAAAAATGGAAAGAAATGAGAAATGTACGCCAAAGGTATCCTAAATTTTAAAAATATGTTTTAAAGTTATGATTTCGACTCTCACCTTGACATCACACGACATACTGTTTAAGTCTTCAGTGTTTACATTTTTTACAGGTTGATTTTTTGTCACTCTTTATCTATTTATAGAATATATATATATATATATATATATATATATATATATATATATATATATATATATATATATATATATATATATATATATATATATATATATATATATCTTTGATGTTTTTAAACGTAAATACAAAGTTGTAAGATATCTAAGCAAGGCAAAAGCTAAATAATATGCATTAGATATAATAGATGGCGGGAGTAGAAGGGACTAGTATTCACTAAACATCCTACAATACGCTTCTTCGCAATAAATATATTTTTTATAACTAGAAGAGTGCCCCAATAAATAAATTCATATTTCTACAAAGACTCGCAGATCCAAAATAAAATCTCCTGAAGCTGTTATAGCCTAGGACTTGTTTTAGATTCCAAACAAGGTGACAAGTCACTCTATTGCTAACTTAACTATATTGTTGAGTCGAGCTGTGTGTTTTGTCAAGCTGTAGACAAGAAAACTTAACCTACCGCCTTCTTTCAAGTTGTTCATCACACAAATATCGCCTGAGGAGTGCAGAGAACAAACAAAGTTGATTCTACTAACATTAATAAAAAGTTCATAATTAACACCAACCAGTCAACTCCTAAAGGGCATGGCTTGTCAAAGTCTGAGAAATCTCGAGCATTCTGCCAAAAACTAGAGCTGTTCTTTCATCAGCATACAGAGTAAGATTTAACAAAGGCGGGTCAGATTGCAAGTTATTTATATAAACAACAAAAATAAATGGTCCTAGTACTGATCCCTGGGGAACGCCGATACGGTTTTCAAGGCAGTTAAATTCATAACGCTAAAACACGACATAATGGTGGCGAGACAATTCAACATACTGAAATCTCCCCCACAGAACAAACCCGATCCAGTAATGAGCTTTATATCTCACTCCTGAAGTATATAATCTACCCAACAGTATTTTGTGACTGACACAGTTAAAAGCTCTACTCAAATTAAAAAAACTAGAGTGATAAATTAGGTTCAGCAAATCGTACATATCAGTGCTAATCGCAGGTTTAGATATTTACTTGCAGGCTATAATGCTTAACAAGTCCCATAGCAAATAAAGTATTTAGTACTTAGCTTCACAGATTACGTTTTTCTTTTCTAGTTTGCATATTTTATTATTTGAGCAACGAACTCTTTCTGCATCAAAACGAGTAAGTTGTGAAACTTTCTAAGTAGTTGAGAATTAGAGAAAAGTAAGCCAAGTGAGGGTTGCATTCGGTGCACGTCTGAAAGTGTCGCACTCGTCACTTGGCGAGGGAGCACGCTATGTTACATAAGAATTCCCGGGAGTGCAGGGAGGAGATAGATCCAGCTAATCCCACCGGAAGACTCAGGAACGGGGTTAAGGCTCAGCTGACAGCACAACTCGATGGCTGTCATTCCATCTAGCACCACTCAATAATCCACTGTCTTTATATCGCTCTCTATCAAATAATTATAATGAGGCAAACTACCCTTAAGGTTTAGAGGAACACTTGAACACTACCAGTAGATCAATTATCGATAATCTGCTATTAGAGGACTAGAGCTTTTTGTCATTCCCGTGATGTAGTTCGAAATTACTTTAGTGTTTGTATAACCAACAGAACTAAACAGTATTGAGAGCAAACGCAATTTAGTCATCGTACCCCCAATCGCTTGATCTAAACTGTTAAAGCATAAGCCTGAACGCAGCAAGCGCGTTATGGTAGTGAACTTGTATTAAAATGTTTTTAATATTAAATATGTTTTTTAAAACATACAATAGTCAAACCATGTACCGTATTTCCTAAAAATAACTTTATTGTTTGACAAAGTATAAAAAATTTCCGTAATACACTTAAAATTTTCCCGAAAAAACTGGTCGGACTTTCTTGGCCAAAGAGCCTATCGGAGCAATTTCTACAAAAACTACACCCGCCAAGATATAATTATTCACAAAAAGCTTTTTGATAAAAATTTAAAAAAAAAGTCTATAAACGCACTTGGAGAACTGAAATTACAACAAAACATTTTAAAAGACCTGATGATGGTTTCGCCAACAAAGTTAACGCCATCAGAGGAAGAAAAATTCTGAGAATGTTGTCAGTGCTCATCGCAGGTTTTAGTTTTCACTTGGCGAAAATTTGCTAATTTATAGAAAGATTGACTAGGCAATCTTACACGCAAATTGTATAAAAATCTTCTTATGGACATTACTAAGAAAGTTTTCTACTCGAAAATTTGCTAAAAAATTTTATTCACGAAAATTCGAAGAAAACAATTTTTCACGTGAATTGGTAAAATCTTTTCTACAATAACTTATTAAAAATCAATTAACAATTTAGTCAGGCAATAGAGAAGTTGTTTCTGCATTAAACTACAAGAGTTTTTTTTTTTGATAGGTAGGATCTGAATGACGTACTGAATGTAAAGACACAAAATCCTTACAAATTAGGAGGGCGGAAGTGCCGCTATTTTGAAAAAAACCGTTTCGGCCCATATCTCCGCAACCGTGCACTTTAGGCCAAAAATGGTAATGACCTTTATTGTAGATAATTGCATTTCTCATCTTTTTTGTAAAATATTTTTTTTGTATCACTCACCGTTTACAACTTATAGGACTATTAGCATTCATTTATTGAATTTTTTACCTATATTTTTGTTAATAATTGTTTAAAAAATAAAATGCTTATAACTTAACTTTTTAGTCGACAAATTTTCTAGAACCTTTACTTAAAACTTTTTTTCGCAAATTAATATTAGTGAATTTTCATTAAAAAAAATTCACCACGGAGACCCCGACTTTTGAATTTTGAATCTTTTTTTAATGTGCGTTAATTATGCCCCCTAGAACACATATCCGAGGTCAGTTTCAATTTTTATATATATATATATATATATATATATATATATATATATATATATATATATATATATATATATATATATATATATATATATCACAACGCTAACTCAAAAAAAATAATGGGCCGATTTTGATTAAATTTGGTGAATACCTTCCTTTTGCAAATGGCTTGGTAAGTTCTTCAGCTAGGAAAATCGGCCCAGGTTTTCCCGGAAAATTTTGTGTTTTCTTTCAAAGAAAAATCATATCTCTGGAAATAACAAATTAAGGGCAACCAAATTTGGTACGCCGGTTTATATCATAATAGGTAAATTACCTACCAAAATTTAATTTTGTAGGTTAAAAGATGAAAAAAAGCATTTAAAGAAAAATAAATTGGGGTTTTCCCCAAAACGTAAAAGTCGCGATGTAAAACGTCAAAATTGGCAATATTTACACAAAGAACCTGAAACTGATATAAGCTATGGAAAGAAAATGTCTCAAGACGAATGTTTTACAAAGCCTGAAGTCTTAGCTTCAACAGTCATTGTCCTTCATTTTACTAAAATATTTCCAGGAAAAATTGTCGATTGAAAAGTGCAACATTTAACGGGTTATAACTTTGAAAATATTAATTTGAGAAAAAAAGTTTTCAGTAAAAGTTGTAGGAAATTTGTCAGTTGAAAAGTTTAGTTATAAGCATTTTATTTCGGAAACAATTATTAACCAATATATAGGTAAAAAAGTCAATAAATGAATGCTAATAGTCGTACAAGTTGTAAACGGTGAGTGATACAAAAAACTATATTCAACAAAAAATATGAAAAATACAATTATTTACAATAATGGTCTTTACCATTTTCGCCTAAAGTGCACCGTTACGGAGATATAGGTCGAAAAGGGTTTTCTCAAAATGGCGGAACCTATCTATAAAAAAAAATAACTCCTGTAGTTTAGTGCATTAAGGACAAGAGTAACGGGCTCCTCTATTGCCTGTACTAATTACTGACATTTTACAAAAATATTACAAAAAATTATTTCTGCGAAAAGAATTATTGGGGAAACAGACTAAATATTTTTTCTACAAAAATTCACTAAAATACAAATAAAGAATTTTTTGGTATAAAATGGATTTGACGGTTTATCACACATCTTACCCTACGTGAATATGCTCGTGCTTGTTAAAAAAAATTAGAATCTAATATAAAAAGTTAAAGGATAATGGGCGATGGACGAGGGCGGCAGTTTTAGGTTTTCGCCTAGCCTCGAAAAGAAACAAGATCTGGGGCTGATAAAATTTAACCAAACAATAGTTTATTCCAGAGTTCATCCTTATATGTAGATGTCAGACAACTATTTGACCGAACAACTTAATCAAACGTTGATTCACTTTAGTTTGTGTGAAGTACACTCGAAGGCGACGTGCCCATTACGTTGGATTTGACATTCAGGAAGCATCCTCGACGTTTTAGAGATAGTTTGAATGAAAGTTGTAGCATCTAAAACCTGTTAACTAAAACACAAGCCTTCACTTGAACTTGCAGATATCTCTCGAGAAAGCTCGAGCTCAGTTTCTACTGACAATACCGAGATTATCTTGTCTTGTCCACAGCCTACTAGACTGTCGTTAACTGTTATCGCTCCGCAGCCGCCTCTGTTATTGTTAAAGAGAGTAATTCATTTTACTTTCCCTGTCATTCGCTGGCTCATTGTCGCCTAGCGCCAATTAATCCAACCCTTTATAACCTGCATTAAAAACATGTTTTCCGCTGCTCGCCCGTATTCTTTTATCCTTAACAAAAACTTATCTGCTCATTATTGATGATTCTGCGTCACATCACTGCAGTGTTTAGTTCTTCAGGCTCGTTTTGAAGGCATTTTTCGTGGCCAGCGATGACGCCATTATGTCTTTTATTATGGTAAGGCGACCAGGGGCGTTAATATGGCTTGTAATTGATAACTACTGTGCAGCGTGGTATTTTATTAAACACCTTGGACGCCAATAAAAACTTATGTTTTTAGTCTTCGTGGTATTTTATGTATCATAAAAAGGAAAGGCGTTACCGCCAATAATATATTAAAGTTTGTGTTGCCACTTCATATTATTTATTTTTTGTAAAAACTTTAGGTCCACCGATTTTGTTATATTGTTTTCTGCATTATTAGAAAAAATCTGGACGCAGAAATTATGTTTTCTTAGCGAATTTTCATAAAAAAAATTAAATAATCCACAACTTTAGTTTTTGTACCTACATACCACTACTACCTTTATTACGCCAAATTGTGTAACAAAATAACGTTCCACTAAGCAGAGTAAATTTAGTTTTAGTTGATAGTGGTGTTGGAAAATAATTGGTTATAATAAATTAATACTTTGAAAAGCTGTGTTTTGTTAGTCAACAAATCCAGAACACCGTAGAACGTAACAACTGGTGTCAGAAGTGGAATTTTCAAGCTGCTGGTGAAAATATTTTCCAGACTATTCGTTGAAATACTCAGTAAGTGGTGAACGTGCCGCCACCTAGTTGCGGAACCAAGTAGTATGCTGTCACGCCAGCTCCAAATAACACAAAGTGTTAAAAAAATAGAGACTGGATACAGCTAACTAACAATTTAGAAAATTGTCAGCCCTTTTCTACCCCAATATAGGGACAAAGTGAGTCTTACAGACTATTCGTTGGACAACGTGGAGATTTCTGTGATCTCTGGAAGATCATTATCAGCAGTAATTCATAACTGGGTGTGTGTTTGGTATAAAATAAACTGTGTACCAGCTTTTGAGTACGCCTATGCCTAAGTCAAGTAGCGCAACAGCCAATATGGACACCCCGCTGTTGGAAATGATTAAGAAAATGGATGAAGGAGCTAAATTAGGACGAGACGACGCTAGAAAAAGAGACGAAGAAGCCAAAGAAGAAATGAGAAAAAGAGATGAAGAGGCCAGAAAAGGGGACGAAGAAGCCAAAGAAGGAATGAGAAAAAGAGTAGGGAGACGTAATCGATGTGATCCATGGCGGGGCAGGTGGAGGCCATTTAGGGGCAAAGAAAACTTTGGAGAAGGTCAGAGAACGTTTTTATTGGTTAAGATGTAGAGCTCGTGTGACAGAATGGTGCAAAATCGGCCAAGGGTGTGCATCCAGTAAGGGGCCTAAGTCAAAAACCAGTGGGCGAATGAAGCAGTCCAACGTGGGAACCCCATTCGAAAGAATTGCAATCGGCATAGCTGGTCCTTTCCCTAGAACAGACGCAGGAAGTCGCTCTATGCTTGTAGCCATAGTTATTTTAGTAAGTGGCCAGAAGTGTTTGCGGTCCCGAATCAAGATGCCACCACTGTTGCAAAAGTATTGGCGAATGAGTTTTTTTTGCAGATTTGACGCATCCCTAGAGCTCCATTCTGACCAAGGACGCAACTTCAAGTCGGCTGTACTTCATAAGGTGTGTGAGCCGATGAGAATCAAAAAAACGAGAACTACTCCCATGCGCCCTCAGTCTGACGGAATGGTGGAAAGAGTCAATACTACATTGGAGTCGCATTTAAGAATCTTTGTCAATGGACACCAAACGGATTGGGACAAGCACATTCCACTACTTCTCCTGGCATACCGATCGGCCCTAAATGAGATTACTGGATATACCCCAGCCAGCGTGCTTTTTGGTCGAGAGTTAAGACTTTCTCGTGATCCCATATTTAGAAAACCCACAGATCCTCCACGTTCAACCAATGAATACATCAAAGATTTGGAAAGAAAAATAGAAGCCATTCACTCTGCTATCAGAATGCATATACGAGTAGAAAGCGACCACATAAAGATCCGTTATGACAGGCGAGCTAATTCATCTGGTTTTAAACAAGGAGATCGGGTGTGGTTATACAATCAAGTACAACGCAAGGGACGGTCACCGAAACTACAGAAATTATAGGAAGGTCCGTATAAGGTGGTCAGAAGCACCAATGACGTTGTCTATCACATTCAGAGGAGCCCAAAGAGCAAGATGAAGGTGGTCCATATGCACAGGCTTACGCCATATCAAGAAATGTTAGAATTCGACCGGGTCGGTCGAATCTAATAAGGGGGCAGTGTCACATCCGCCGTCTCTATGAGAATTAAGTATATGAACTTTGTTACTTCTATGGTCAGAGGCCGGTTGTAAAGTGTGTTGCTAACATCAAATACTCTGGAATTATATTTCTAGAAGGGACCAGAAGGGACAGGTGTGGAACAGTGTACAAGGTCTAGAATCTCTATGGACAGTATAAATGGGCGAGCCACAGATAGACTTCGTTAGTTCAGTATTGAGTTAGTGTGGTGTAGAATAAGTGATCATAGAGTATTAAGCGAGTCAGCGGTAAGTGTTCATGTATAAGAAGCGATCATAGAAGGCGAATAGTGGAATATAGTTCTATGGACATTTAGTAATAGAGAAATATTTTGGTTGATAGTGGTGTTGGAAAATAATTGGTTATAATAAATTAGTAGTTTGAAAAGGTGTCTATTGTTAGTCAACAAATCCAGAACCCCGAAGAACGTAACATTATTCATAAAGATAAAAATGATATAACACGCAAATAAAATCCCTGAAAAATCATTAATCTTATAAAAATTCAATAAAATGACCAATGCTTATTTAATTTTTCAGTTAAAAAAGAACCAAAATAATAAATAATTTGTTTGCAAGACTTGAATCATGTTTCATTTTTGCATACAATACATAATTTCTAGAAGATAAGTACCTTTTCAATAAATTGAAAACACTAAAAATATTTGTAACCTATTTGAGAAATTAGTTTATATTGGTATTATACAGAAATTATATAAGCACTTATGTTTTAGTGAATTTTCTTAAAAAAAATTCACTAATGAGGAGATCCCGACTTTTAAATTTTAAAAAAATTTCTTCAAATGACCGCGAACTAGGCCCCCTAGAACACATATCCGGGGTCAGTTTCAATTTTTATATGTTTATATATATATATATATATATATATATATATATATATATATATATATATATATATATATATATATATATATATATATATATATATATATATATATATATTTATATATATATATATATATATATATATATATATATATATATATATATTTATATATATATATATATATATATATATATATATATATATATATATATATATATATATACACCGATAACTCAAAAAATAATAGGCCGATTTTGACTAAATTTGGTGGAAAAATTCCTTTTGCAAATGGCTTGGATAAGTTCGTTAGCCAGGAAAATCTGCCCGGGTTTTCCCGGAAAATTTTGTGTTTTCTTTCGAAATAATTTATATCTCCGGAATTAACAAAGTAAGGGCAACCAAATTTGGTACGCTAGTTAATATCCTTATAGGTAAGCTACCTACCAAAATTTAGCTATGTAGGTCGAAAGACAAAAAAGTTATAGGCATTTAAAAAAAAAATTGGGGTTTTCCTCAAAACGTCAAAGTTGCGATTTAAAACGTCAAAATCGGCAACATTTAGGCAAAGAACTTGAATCTAATACGGGATATGGAAATCAAATGTCTCAAGAAGGATGTTTTACAAACTCTGAAGTCTTAGTTTCAACCGTCATTGTCCTTCATTTTACTAAAATGTTTCCAGAAAATTCATTTCAAATAGACCCTTTCTCTGATGCTTGGCAGTAGCCTTAGCTTTAGAGTTTATCGTTTAATGGTATATAATTTTTGTCGAATTTTCGTAAAAAATCAATAAAGCTCATTATATCCGTTATTATACAAGATATGAAGAAAATTTGTATATATTAATTATAGGGTGTCTTGAGCTACATCTTAAAAAAATATTTCTACAATCACAGGGTGGCCCATAAGTCGTTGGTGATACAAATTTTCTTCTTTTTTTTAATCAAACACGCCTTATGTTATTGCATTTTTGAATATTTCAGCGATGCATGTTTGTAAGAAAAAAAATTCGGGACGCAGCAAGTGCGTTATGGTAGCGAATTTTCATTAAATGCTTCAAATTTGAATAGCTCAATTTGCTATTAACCTATAAGGTTGACCAAGAAACGAGTTTTTCCGGGAACACTTTAAGTTTACTTTTGGAAATTTTTGTACATTTTCACACAATAAAGTTATTTTTATGAAACATGGCACATTGTTTTTACTATATAGGTTATACTGGTAACCAAAATTGATGCCTGCTTTCTTAAAAAGGAAACACACATATTTGCAATTAAAAACATTTTTATGAAAATTCACTACCATAACGCACTTGCTGCGTCCAGAGTTTTACTATATATATAGGTTATACTGGTAACCAAATTTGATTGCTGATTTCTTAAAAAAACACACGTATTTGCTATTAAAAACATTTTAATGAAAATTCACTACCATAACGCACTTGCTGCGTCCAGACTTTTTTTATTTATTTATATGTAGGTGAATAAAAAATAACTGCTAGAAAAATATGTAAACAAATTTATTCATATCAAACAGGAAAAACTGATTTCAAACAGATATAAACAAAATACAACAAAATAAAAGAAAAAAAATCGAAAAATATTATTGTCACATCCGCCGTCTATGAGAATTAAGTAAATGAACTTTGTTACTTCTATAGTCAGAGGCCGGTTGTAAAGTGTGTTGGTAGCAACGAACACTCTGGAATTATATAGAGCTGTCCAGAACACGTGATTAAATAGCACCAATATGGCCGCTGGTAGGCACACAAACACAAACTCGTGTTCCGTGGATGTTAACTTTTGAAATTGTGCTTTGCGCGTGTTCAAAATGGCTTGTGTTGACAAGAGTGAATATCTGTTATCACTGGAAAATGAAAATGAAGACGTTGCTAGAAGATATCGAGAGAAAATTCGTATTATTGAAGGAATTGATCACTATACTCTGACGACGGGCCCAATGCCTCCTTGTGAAGAACTATATACTTTCCCACCAGTTGATGCTTTCGATATAATTAACTATTTAGTGCTTACCCACAGTTTTTACACTAATCAACAAATTAAAGCCCATAAACGTCTCTCTTCTTACGAATATTTTGAAGCAGGGTTCGTTCATAATTGCCAGACTAGAAAAATTGGAGCTCATGTTGTAATTGTTGCACAGGTAAATATAAATTTACTTTTTTGTTAAATCATAATTGCAATCAAGGGCTTCTTGTTTGTGGTGCTCTAGAATTGGCTAGATATATTATGCAAAGCTCGTAAGCCACATTTCGTACTTGCTTTCGTGTCTTAAAGTACGATGTTCTTACATGATCCAAAGTATACCTACTATGTGGAAAGTCAGTTAATTTTAATTTAAGTTGAATAGTGGTTACTAAAAATATACAATATTATAGGACTAATGTATTGTTAAATCATTTTTATGTACCTCCAGAACTTGCTTATCCAATTTCATTCTCTTCTCTGCTCTTTCTTGTCCAGCAGCATTGATAGCAACTCGCTTTATCACTCTCTTTGAATCTTCTCCATATCCCATGAGTAGAGAAGGAACCCAGTCAGAATTATTTTGATCTATTAATTCAGCTGGTTTTCCTACAATTTAAGTAATACCTCTTGTAAACGTGAAATCAAAGCTGAAATGAAGTTGTATCTCTGATAAAATGCTTACTGCATACTCTGCGATACTTGAGTGTAAATTTTGTTATATCTTTTCTTTTCATTGCGTGTAACCACCTTAATCTCCGGATTTTGGAGAGCTCATTTAACTCTGGCTTATGTGGAAATTGTAGTACACTCGGTATTCTGAAAAACTTGAATCTATCGAGATTACCACGACTTCCGCATTTCACAACACAACACGTCGTAGGCATATTTTTTAAGTTAAAAAAAATAGTACTTTATTTGATAACACACTACTGTCTACTATATTTATCTTTACACTAATTTTAAACTAATGGAAACATTTATAAACAATTTACAAACTAGACTCTTTAAAAAACACGAGAACGTCATACACCGCTAATCAAAACAATAGAGTAGTTCCAAATGTGTGCCTACCAGCAGCCATATTAGAACTCTGATGACAGCATCTCGGAGAGCTCAAATTATAGAAGAGAGCAGAAGTGACATATTGGATTTTAGTGATGGGAAAAACCGTTATTTTCTATTAACAGTTAAAGCCGTTTACGTTATTTCATAAAAACCGTTGAAAATAACAGCTTCAGTTATTTCGCTGTTTTTTTAACTGGATAGTCGATCGATAGTATCCTACATTCCCAAAGCTGTGAGCGAGAGTGAGCACACTAGAGTATACATAACGTGTTTCCTGTTAAGTATTATGTTATGAAGTAAAGTCTACTCTAAACTGCATAGCATACCCATACATATTTATTTCATTCCCAATCGCTTGTCCATTCATCCCGTTAAATAGTTAAATTTAACAGTTGCCGATAAAAACCGATGTTTATTCATCGAACCTAGTTGCAGTGGAACTGAAACAGATATGACTCCGAGATCTAGTTTAGTGTAAAAGGCGTTATTGTGTAAGCTGTTATTTTTATAAATCCCGAACTGGTGGTTACCGTTGCGGCTCGACAACCGTTAAAAAATAACCGACGGTTAAATAACGACCCATTACTATTGGATTTATAATAATAAATTAGTAGGTTGAAAACGTGTCTTTTGTTAGTCAATAAATCCAGAACCCCAAAGAACGTAACATTATCTGTAAATATAAAAATGATATTGAATGCAAATAAAATCCCTGAAAAAATCATTATTCTTATAAAAATTCAATAAAATGACCAATGTTTATTTAATTTTTAGTTGGAAAAGAACCAAAATAATAAATAATTTCGAAAAAGCAATTAAAATCACTATTCTGAATAACAAATACTATCAATTTTATTTTGATCACTTTCTGCTGACTCTAAGATTTGATTGCCTTAGCCAATTGGAAACTAACTTCCTGAAAAAAGTGGTCTGTGATGGTAAAGATTGTGCAGACAGCCTCTGAAAAAAATTAATAACTGTAAAATGAACTGCAATACCCAAATAAGCTAATCATTGTCAGATGTGCCACAGGGTCGCCATCTCGGTGCGGAACCAGGTAGTATACGACAGCTCCAAATAACACAAAATGTAATAAAATAGAGACTGTGTACAACCAACTAACAATTTTGTAACTTGTCAGCCCTGGCCCATTTCTTCCCTAATATAGGGACACTGCGCATGTAGGGCTAAATGTATTCTCACCATAATTAGAACTGCAGACCGGTTTCACTCTAATTAGAGGTCGTCAGTACGGTATACTAATTACAGCGAGAACACACCTATAAAGTAATACGGCTATGGTAACCAGCCCCCTAGAACATTGTGAGATGTACGACAGGGTGGCCACCTCGATGTGTAACCAGCTAGGTAGTATATTGTCACGATAGCTCGAAATAACACAAAATGTTATAAAATAGAGATGTGGAGAATGGGTCAGGGCTGACAATTTACAAAATTGTTAGTTGGTTGTACACAGTCTCTATTTTGTAACATTTTGTGTTATTTGGAGCTGTCAGGATCACATACTACCGGGTTCCGCACCGAGATGGTGACCCTGTCGTACATCTCACAAAGTTCTGGGAGATTTCCCAAGCAGCACAGACACAGTCTGAGTATACGAGGAATATTTTGAAAGAATATTCAAACATCCCCAGAACCTTCTCACAAGGTACAATATATATTCATAGAACATTCTATGAACATGACAGCGAGACAGATTCTGTCATACAAATAAGGTTCTCAGAATCTCATTTATAATATTCTTAGGAGCTCTCAGTATGTTCTGAAAATGTGCCACAAACATTCAATGAATCTTCTCAAAATGTTCATACATATACTCATGGAAACATTGCTTTTTTTAAAAAGATATACAGGGTGTTTCGCATAAGAACCGACACAGAGCAGGGGCGTGTAGTGGAACCTAAAATATGGTGATTTAATGCAACATACCTCCATAATAAGTTGCACCCCTGAGAAGTTATGCCTTCAAAATGGGTTTTAAATTTTGAAAACATAAATATCTGTGAGACTTCAACTTAGAAAAACCAAATTTGATACACGTTTCGGGTGTACCAAGAGCATTAATCGATGGCTAGTACATTTCAATTGAAGCATTTCAAAGGGTTGAATACAGGGTGATGAACCGATAAAATGTAACAATTTGGCGGATTTAAAAAATTATTATTTCATTTTATGGGGAAGTAAATTCTAAAACTTTTTCCGCTTGTTATTACTCAAAAAACATTTGTCGTTTTCAAGAAAAACTAGAATAACTAAAGACATATATTTTGTCAATGTTACTTAAAACATAAAATCATCAAAAATTCAATAGATGCCTATGAAATTACCATTTTGAAGAATTTCTATAACTTATCGGTAGCAATTTTTTTTTTAATTGCTGCTCCTTGTTTTCGAATAAATTATACTTATTCACACTTTTTCTCTGATTGTCAAAATTTGACGTGTACATAATTTTATTGGCAAATATTGAATTTTCTATGATTTTTAGTAACATCGATAAAATATGTTTCTTTATTCGTGTTTTTCTTGAAACCAACAAAGTTTTTGAACTTCTATCACTCACCCTTGTGTAGGTGACCATCATTCTAGTAGCTACACACACCTGTAAACTCACGTTCAGATACTTAATAAGTCAACAATTCGAGTATTGCACATTTATTCAGATAAATTAAGATATCAAATGTATGTGAATAAAACATTAATAAAACAATTAACATTTCAATAACATAAAAATAAAATAATTAAAGATACAGTTCTTCGCGTTGCCAGAAAATTTTATAGCCAAACCCAAAATTTTCGAAATGAATATTCGAGGTTACCCCACTGAAGTAACTTGAAATTTGGCTAGACTATTGATCCTACAGGCCTTCAGTGTGGTATTAAAGGAACTGCATTACATAGTGGTACTTATACCCTTATAGAATCCAACTACATTGAACAGAATATGCCACAAAATCACACTCACTTGCACTTACAAAAAACTACAACTGAAAATCAGCGACCAGACCTTTTGACCCTTCCCTTGTATGGTTGCTCTCTGCTCTGCTCCCACGGACTTGATTTTGACTTCTAAAGCTATTTCCATATCACGCTGTCCGATGTTTGTCACTAACAGCTTGGATATTCTGGTTGTGAAAGCATACTTTGGCAAAGTGATTGTGTATCTGATAAATTACAAGTTTTATTGTACACAGCTCATCTACCTACCATATGTTCAGGTCCAGATTTTCTGTTCTTCTGATACTTCTTACAGCATTAACTTCATCTACCTGAGTAAAAAGCCTCTGATGTTGCGTACACAATTCTATAGATTTGCAGTATTCTTGCACTTTTGATAGTGTTCGAGTTCGGTTCGTCATTTCGGAATTTTGCACACCTCTACTTTAAAGCATATGTCAGACTTGATAATAATGGCTCAACAGTCCTCCAACTCTAATTTCTCAAGCCTGGCTGATGTCACAGGAATATTCCGCTAGCCAAAAACATTTTACATCTTTTATAAATCAATCTGATTTACATATTTTAAATTATAGACAAACTGAAATTACTTCAGAAAATATGTATACCCACCAATCGTGTGATCCTGGACCTTATAAAAGCAAAAATCACAGGTGAAGCCCGATATGTTCTGTTAATGTGGAACAACATAAAATTGGCCCTTAAGGCACAATAATCTAACCCAGATCAGAAAATTTATTATTACCAGACTTGACTACCGCTTTTATCACAGTCACGGGCAAACAATACTCGATTTTCATAAGGTAGTGAAAAAGAAACTATAAAAAGTGAATATATATGTAGAATTACAAAATTTAGAACTAATGGATGCCGGATTCCAAGGTCAGTCACCTTTTTATCACATACATACACATACGCACACAACAGTTGAACGTAGCTTTTATAAAATAAACAATATCTTATGAAAATAAATTAATTTATTGAAACAAATTACAACTTATAAAAATACAAATAAAAGAAAAATGATCAATGGAACAATCACAGATATGTAAAAAATACAAACAGCAATGACCAATTTTACCATCTCCAATTATCGAGTCTTGATTTCCGCAATGCCTGTAAAGATCTGTCTGTTCGAAGTTGTGCTTCGTTTTCAATACGTAGATTGCCAAGTTGAGGTTTTCCTTGAATGACGGAATCATGCTGCAAAGCTCCTGAGACTCCTTAAATGGCAAAAATAAAAAATATATAATAATAAAAAACGGTAATAATAATAATAATAGTAATACTAAAATCTTTATTGTCTGTCTTAGGAGCATTGTATGTATGACATGTCAATAATACATCCAAGACAGGACACATGCTGTAAGTCTCTGGGGTGTTATCAGGGGAGAGTGTTACAAACATTGGTGTTCCCCAGGACTCTGTACTGGGACCCATACTGTTTCTAATTTATATTAATGACCTCACAATCCTTAAAACCAGTGCAACCTATATGCTCTTCGCTGACGATACCACAGCCTATTTTGCCGCTAATGCTAATACATTTGGGGACTTGCTTAGAGGTCCCATGTCTGTGCATGCGATGACCAGGGAGTGGTTCTGCGTTAACAAATTGCTGCTGAATGAACCAAAGACCTGCAGGGTTGTCTTTTCTCTTAGGGATACTCAGAGTGAGAATGATGGTGTCTCCAGTGTCAGATTTCTGAGGGGGCACTTGGACCTCAAGCTCTCACGGGGTGAGCATGTTCACAACCTAAGTAAGAAGCTAGCAGGAAACCTACATGTACTTAGAAACCTGGCATCGAGAATTTTACGCGGGGTCTTGTGGACAGCCTACTATGCGATATTTCACTCTCGTTTAGCCTATGCAATTTTGGATTAAGGGTATTCAGCAGGGATGCTGATCTTTGGCTGGCAGCATAATGCTACCAGAATACTCGCGGGCCTGGAGTATAGGGATGACAGCAGACACGCATACAAGTCGCTGGGAATTGTCACTGTTCCCTCTCTATACATTCTTAAGAACCTTATATTTATCAGGGGAATGAGGGACGCTTCGGAACCCATCGGGAAAGGCACGGACATGGCACATCAGACATGAGCGTGACCTCGTGTTGGCCTACTGGAGACTCAGGAGGTGCCAGCCTGGGCCAGGGTACTGGGCTACTAAATTTTATAACCAAGCTGCCAGGCAGCTTAAAATATCTTCCGATAACTTCATTTAAACACAGGGTTAAAGAAATTTTAACAGAACATGCTTTCTATAGTAAAGGATGTCTTACAACTCAATTCTAACAAGATCCTTCCTCCGCGCTTACTATTCTTGGTGACTTCAATGTCCATAATAAGGAATGGCTAGGATCTTCAAAAACCAATCCACAAAGGAGAGCAGTGGAGGCCTTTGCAGTCAGCAATTCTTTAGCCAATATGGTTCAGCAACCTACTTACTTTCCTCACATCCCGACACACAGCTCAAATCCCTTGGATCTCCTTCTTACTACAAAACCTGAACGCTATAAGACATCAGTCACAACCTCGAATACTGCTCCCACATCTGGGGTGCCGCTGCCGCTTCTACACTCGCTATCCTGGACTCCATTCAGAAGAAACCTATACGTCTCATCGGGGACCCTACCCTCACCCAAAGGCTGCCATCCCTTGCCCACCGACGTGCCGTTGGTGACCTTTTTCTCTTTTATAGGTATCTGCACAGGCACTGCTCAGAGGAGCTTTCCTCCACCTGCTACCCCCAACAGATCTACCAGGGGAACAGAGGGAATGCACCCTTTTACTGTCCAGGTCACCAGACATAGAACATCTTGTTATGCCCGCTCTTTTGTCTCGAGGACTTCCAAGTTGTGGAATTCCTTGCCGGCACATATTTTTCCTTCGTCTCCGAACCTCCAAGCCTTCAAGTCCAAAATTAACAAGTTGCCTCTTTCCTCCTTGTCTACACCCATGATACGATAGCATTTAGGCTGTAAGCCCTCGTGTGTGTTGTTGGAATATATAAAAAGATACAGCTGGACTGTGACTGTGTCAACAAATGTTATTATATAGTTGTTTTTAAATATGTGTGGTGTTGAATACATTTTCATGTTTGAATTTTTACGTGTGTTAGACTTTTGTACAATTAAACGAACAAATGAACTCAAAAATTTGAAAAAAAATATCTGGAATATTAAAGTTCAGGTTAGTTAAAATTAATACCAATAAAGTTACATAAATTAAAAAGGAACACACCAATAATAAAACAATCAAAAAATACCTTCATCTACAGACTAAAGAGTAAATACTTACAAAAATATATAATTGTTAATTTTATATCTTACCTTTCTTGCTAAATAATTTTTCAAGCACAAAATTGTCCTGATTATCTTCTGCATTTGGTTTATCCTTCTTACTTTTCTTTATTTCTCGCTTAATGAGACCCTCAACTTGTTCCCCATCAATTGTGCCAGATTCATCAACCTTGATCTTCCCTTTGTGCTTAGACTTCTTCTTTTTCTGTTTATGTTTTCTTTCTTCAACATGATTGTGACTGTCACTGCAACTCTCCACATCCCTCCTACTAGAAGCATCGCTGTCGCTATTGCGTCTTACCTTATCATCCAATTTTATTTTGTGTGTTTTGATGTCATGGTAAATCTTTGCAGTTTTCTCTGAAATTATTAGTGCTTTATCGAAACTAACTGGTGTCTTATGATCATCAAGTTTATTCGTAATTTCCTCCCTCTGTCCCGCTTTATGTCTGTTATAAATCATCAGTTCCATCGCTGTCATTGATTTTAGTTTCTCTTTTTCTTCAAGCTTTTTCTTTCTGTCTTCTTCTAATTCCAACTGATATGGCGTCTTCTTTGCTTTTTCATTACCACTTTCAGCATTACTTTTCCCCAGGCTTTTAGAAATTTGCACAGCAAGCTCCCTCATTTTACGAAGCTTTTCTTCAGAAAATTCAATTTCCACTTTGGAATCACCAAGTAACTTACGCCTTTTCCTTTTCTTTTTGGCATCTTCGATTACCTTCTCTTGGATCTTCACCTACAAAAAATAGATGTTAAAGATAAAATAGATTTTCTGGTAGAAAAATAAGTGCTTACCCTTGACTCTCGGAAAATGTTCGCTGTTTCGGGATTTGTTACCCCAGTCTGTTCTTGTAATGAAAATAGGTCATGGAGATCAGAAGTTCTAAAAAATCTATGCGTTCTGGGATCTAACAGGACTTTATTGCTTAGAAGTTGTTTCCACACTTGCCTTTGGTACATCTAAGAGAAAAAGCAAGTCATGTTTTTATGTTTGTAAAACATTCCAAAGCATTTTTTAAGATCACAGCAAAAACTAGATGAAAATATGAATATTAATACGCCACATTAGGGTGAAAAACTTGGTGCCGTGAGTTATGATCCAAATTTATTACTCCAGTCAAAAAACAAAATGACCCAACTTACTGAAAAATTCGAAAATTTTGAAACTTCGCACTAGTGATGGGAAAAACGGTTATTTTCTGTTAACAGTTGAAGCCGTTAACGTTATTTAATAATAACCGTTGAAAATAACGGCTTCAGTTATTTATCTGTTATTTTAAAATGCATAGTTGATCGATAGTATCCTACATTCCCAAAGCTGTGAGCGAGAGCGAGCACACTAGTATAAATGCATTGTATTTTTACCGCGTTATTTCAC
Organism: Tillus elongatus; assembly: GCA_964006375.1. Lineage (NCBI taxonomy): Eukaryota > Metazoa > Arthropoda > Insecta > Coleoptera > Cleridae > Tillus > Tillus elongatus. The sequence continues at coordinate 159,524,530 of OZ023264.1, read as the reverse complement.
GTAGTGTATAAATCGCAAATTTTGTCGATATGAAAAGGAAACAAAGGGTTAAGAAATTATAAACGTGTCGTAAATCTTTTGCCACTCTGAAGTGAAACTTTTAGAAGTCAGAAAGGAGTCTTGCTACATAGGGAGTGATTCTAAGAACTCCATAACATAACGCAGCTTATAAAATTTCGGTAAAGAAATTTGCCTTTATTCTGTACATATGGTTTGTTATTACATTATGCTTTTATTCTTTCTTAGAAAGATCTCTATCTCTAGTTACATTTTCGGTTCACTGGTCATCTTTATCAGTCCACTTTTAAAAACTGTGCAAACAACAGCCAACAGTATAAAAAATTGAGTTTGAGTTTTAAAAAAAAATGGAAGATATATAGTATTAATTGTTTATTTACTTATTTTAATATTCGTTATTTTAAAATTAGTTTCAAAAATTTCAAAGGGCTGTAACTTGGAGGAGAAGGGGTTGCAAGAAAAACTTAATAAAAAGACACCCCTTATTTTTCGCCAAAGAATCACCCTGTATATATATATATATATATATATATATATATATATATATATATATATATATATATATATATATATATATATATATATATATATATATATATATGTATATATATATATATATATATATATATATATATATATATATATATATATATATATATATATTCATTTAATTTTTTATATTTAAATGTATATAGATATTAAAAAAATGTTGTATCATTATATTTTTTTATCAATTTGATAACTATTATCAGACAAACGAAAATGACGTGTTACCTGTTTTCTTAGGTAATGTATATAAATTTAAATAAATAAGTACTTTAATTTCACGTGAAATAACCCTGTTTTGCGTTGTCTATAGTCAAAGTAATAACACGTTTTTACAGAAATTCATCTTCTCACCTAACATTTTTTATTATTAAATATTTGGCATTACATACTAGTGGGAAACTCAACTGTTTCAAAAATAACAGCTTCTCAGTTTAACAGAATAACTCTGTGTAGTAGTGTCCGTATGTGGTATCCCCATCAACAACCGGTTAAAGTGAAAATTAAAATTAAACCGTTTTATTTTACCGAAGATCCTACGTCCCTAAAGCTGTGAGCGAGAGCGAGCACACTAGTATAAATAATGTTATGAAGTACAGTCCGCTCTATACTGTATACCCATACATATTTAGCATTCCGAATCTCAAGGCTATTCATCTCGTTAAATGGTTAAATAACAGTTGCCGATGAAAACCGATGTTTATTCATCGAACCTAGTTGCAGTGGAACTGAAACAGACACGACTCCGAATTCTAGTTTAGTGTAAAAAGCGTTATTTTTTAAGCTGTTATTTGTATAAGTCCATAACTGGTGGTTACCGTTACGGCTCGGTAACCGTTTAAAAATAACTGACAGTTAAATAACGACCCATTACTACTTCGCACACTTATTTAGAGGTACCTAAGAATGAATATACCGAAAGTCCTCATGAATATGAGGCGAGCTCTAGCGGAAATTAGCAAAAATAAGGCACTTTCTTTGGTTTTTCGTTGGCATCTCGAGAACCGTTGGTCAGAGGCAAAAGTTGATTATATATATAATTAAGGCTTATAAAATTTGCTACAAAAATAATTATATACATTTTTTCTCGTATTCCCAATGACTCCCGACGCTAAAAGAGAGCATTTTGTGAAAAACCACGCTAGGGCGGTACAATATGGCATTTCTAATAATATTTGACAATGGTTTACCTACATTTTTGTATACTAAGGATAATTGAGCAGATAAACTTCACAACTTTGTATAAAAAGCATGTGATGTATGTTACTTATGATGTATATTGATGAGGCACATGATGTAGGTATATTAAACAATGAAATATGTGAATAAAAAAATGCTGAGGTTATTCAAAGGAAAATTTTGTACAGAAAAATCAATCAGCTCTGAATCGCTTCTTGGTAGAATTCCCTGCAATTTGATTATCTTGGCCAGCTTCTACACTTGCTGCCTGAAACAATAGGTAAGTATGCATGAGATGAAGGTTAATATTGAGCCATTTTGCTGCCAACCAAAAAGTATCATATGGAGTTAGCTGATCAGTTTTCTTGACTATATCTTTCAAATCCTCCACAATCACATTACTAAATCCACCTTGTGATTTTTGATAAGTTTGTAAAGTAATCACTCCAAGTTCCCCTACTGTCATAGCAGGTGCTACCTTGGTGAGCCTCGGTATTGGTTTTTCATGTTCGCTTCCAGTTGTGCTTCCAGAAGGCACACATTTGATGACACCCATAGAATCGAATGTGTTGAGATCGTCCAGTGTTCTAACATTAAAGTCCGCGTTGTCAAACACAAATTGTTGAAAAAGAGTATCATTATCAGGTTGAATGTAATGAATTGCTGACATTTACAGCTGCTGTGCGCTGTGATATGAAGCACTGAACCCCAAACTTGATAAAAGGTTTACCAACTTCTAGCTTGCAAATCTTCTGGACACAAACAATGCAACACTGTTCATTATTGCTGATATAAAAGAGGTTGGACGTATCACAGAGATAATACTGTGAGCAATAGAAATGCATTTTTTAATTTATTTGCATTATCTGCTATTTTCATTATCAATGTCTCCAGAAAAACTTTTAGAGCTGGGGGTACACAAGAAGCTGCTTCTTTTAAAAAGTTGTTGCCCTGAGGGTAGGCGCTTGTATCATACACATTTTTCTGAACATCCTGCCTTATTATTTTTGCTGCTGCTTGTACGATTCTTAGTCGCTCATTACTTTCATCAGCTTTTCTGTCATCATACCATGAGTTCAAAATTTTGAAACCAACATCATTGAAACAGATGGTTGCATCATTCAACTCCCACAGCAATTATAATTCTCTCTCCATATTTGTCTTTGAGTTTGCTTTTAATTGTATCATTTGAAAGAACATCCCCAGATACTGCAGAACGTAATTGTTCAAAGGAAAGTTGGCATTCCTCAATATTCTCACTGAGGGAGTAAATCTCTTCCATAGCCTTTATATTGTAATCTGCCTCGGGACGTCCACGTTTTGTACCCTCTTCTGGAGGCTTGTGGGACACAAATTGTTGGTAGCAGTCCAGGTGGTACACTCCATCAGCAGCGACAAGATCGCTAATGCCAGACAGACACAGGCTAACTTCTTCTGCCTTTTCATCATTTCTCCTGCCTGCAGAATTCAATACAGTCATAATCATTTCCTTACTTCGACAATAGAATGCTGCATCTCTGCAGCTTTTATAGGTTTCTTCACTTGTTTTTTAAAATACCCTTCATCAATAACATCTGCACAGAAGAAACATTTTGTTTTGAATTCAAATAATGTTTTCACAGGCGACCTTGTTTGGGGCAAAGAGCTATCTTGTGTTGATGAAGAAGGGTCTGCAGCAGACTGCTGTTTCAGGAAAGCCTTTATAGGCTCATCCCGTGTGTACTGTTTTCGGCACTCAGTGTGTAATCTAATTGTCTCACTACCACGAAGCTTAGAACCCAAATCATCTTTCCTTTGCTCACTAGCAAGCAGTAAAGATCTGATTCCCTTCAAACCAACTTTCGGTACACCAGAAGGTGAACCAAGAATTTTGTCGCACAACAAACAGTTCTCTTCTATTTCATATGTCTATTATGTAAACACAACATACGTCTACTATACGAAAAACTACTAAGGCACTAACCGAACTAAAATGGTAAGAACGCACGAAAATGTAATAAAGAAACGAATGACCTCACATTAGACTCATGCAACGACACGGATAGCAGGAAAACCTGACTGGAACTAACTGCCGCTCTGCGCCGGTTTAGTAAGCATTGTAAGTACTATATTTAATTTAGTAACTTATTATTGTTACATATTATTAGAAATGCCATATTGTACCGGCCTAGTGTGGTTTTTTACAAAACGCTCTCTTTTAGCGTCTATAACTCGGGAGTCATTGGGAATACGAGAAAAATGTATATAACCATTTTTGTAGCAAATTTGATAAGCCTTAATTATGTATATAATCAACTTTTGCCCCTGACCAACGGTTCTCGAGATAGTAACGCAAAACCAAAGAAAGTGTCCTATTTTCGCTAATTGCCGCTAGAGTTCGCCTCATATTCATGAGGACTTTCGGTATATTCATTCTTAGGTACCTCTAAATAAGTATGCGAGGTTTCAAAACTTTCAGGGTTTTCAGGAGGTAAAACATTGTTTTGACTGGACTATATGGTGTTCTATTATACTTAAAAACGCCTAAATGTATTTTTCAAACTCTCGGTGGGAGCTATAACATCATCGTCCCCAGCCCCCATCAAAATAATTCTGAAAATATTAATTTGTGCAAATTTGATATATAAAAAAATTCTCCATGCAATTAGTATTTCAATTTCACAAAGTAATCAATCCCATTGCGTATGTTCATGGCTTATTTCATAATGTTCTCTAAAATAAAATACAAACCTTTTCTTCAATTGTTCCAGCGCTCAAGAGCCTGTAAATGGTAACCTGTCTGTCCTGCCCGATTCTCCAAGCTCTCTCTCTTGCCTGTGTATCTGTTGCTGGGTTCCAGTCTGGATCAAATATGATAACTCTATTTGCACCTGTTAAATTCACCCCGAGACCACCAACCCTCGTTGTTAGAAGGAAGACAAAATAACTATCATCCTGTAACAAAATAATATCTTTTTAAGTGCAAAAATAGGAGTAATTATGTTATGCAGAATACAGACATTTACACCAACTAATAATTCAACCTTACAACCATAGGAAAGCAGTGTATATAGAGCTTACAGAATCTTCACGAGCTATTTCTTGATTATTTACATGTGTCTCACAAGTTACCCCATTTGTTGGGTAAATTGAGACACCTATAAAAATTGGTAACAAGAAAAATATTTAAAATGTTCGGGACACAGAAAGTGCCTCATTGTAGTGAATTTGTTGGGTAAATTTAGACACCTATAAAAATTGGTAACAAGAAAAATATTAAACATGTTCGGGACACAGAAAGTGCCTTATTGTAGTGAATTTGTTGAGTAAATTGAGACACCTATAAAAATTGGTTACAAGAAAAATATTTAAAATGTTCGGGACACAGAAAGTGCCTTATCGTAGTGAATTTGTTAGGTAAATTGAGACACCTATAAAAATTGGTAACAAGAAAAATATTTAAAATGTTCGGGACACAGAAAGTGCCTTATTGTAGTGAATTTGTTGGGAAATTTAGACACCTATAAAAATTGGTAACAAGAAAAATATTAAAAATGTTCGGGACACAGAAAGTGCCTTATTGTAGTGAATTTGTTGGGTAAATTGAGACACCTATAAAAATTGGTAACAAGAAAAATATTTAAAATGTTCGGGACACAGAAAGTGCCTTATTGTAGTGAATTTGTTGGGTAAATTGAGACACCTATAAAAATTGGTAACAAAAAAAAATATTTAAAATGTTCGGGACACAGAAAGTGCCTTATTGTAGTGAATTTGTTGGGTAAATTTAGACACCTATAAAAATTGGTAACAAGAAAAATATTTAAAATGTTCGGGACACAGAAACTGCCTTATTGTAGTGAATTTGTTGGGTAAATTGAGACAGCTATAAAAATTGGTAACAAGAAAAATATTTAAAATGTTCGGGACACAGAAAGTGCCTTATTGTAGTGAATTTGTTGGGTAAACTGAGACACCTATAAAAATTGGTAACAAGAAAAATATTTAAAATGTTCGGGACACAGAAAGTGCCTTATTGTAGTGAATTTTCATAAGAATAATATATTATAGTGATTTAGCCTTATATTAAAAGTTATAAAACGTTACTTTAATTAATTAGGAATGGTACAAACAGGGTAAAGAAGGGCAAGCAAAAACATGACCCAGAACATAAATATTTATACAGTAATTTGGATACAAAACTCAAACAAAACAGTTGATAAACAAGACATATACTCAAAAAAAAATACAATAGAAAGCGGAACATAAAAAGATTCCTGTGGTTCATGCATTGAGGGCGATTGCATGCATGCAGAAGGGGATGAAGAACCACCAGGACCACGATGGTTGTGTCCCCTCACCCAAAAACACGGGGGGGGGGTCTTCTTCAAAGCATAAAGCACAAAAAAAATCTTGGGTACAACCCCCAAGAAAGTTACTGGACCTGGGCGAATATGGGTGTTGTGCGGGGCAGACGGTTTAAAGGAGGTATTGCTGCAAAATGTGAAAAACACATCTTTTCAAAGTCCAAATAAATGTTTTTTTATAGCATTTTCCGCTCAGATTTCCTCCCCGCCCAGCAACCCTATTCATTCTTGGTCCTTTAAGTTTCTTAGGGGTTGTTTGCACCAAATATATATGTATATATATATATATATATATATATATATATATATATATATATATATATATATATATTTCCAAAAATATACATTTTGAAAATTCTCATGTCGTGTTAGGATGCTGAAAATTCTTTAATTTGTCAGACACGTTCCAATGCCATTAAACTTCGACATGATTGTGAGGAAAAATTGTTTAATATACAGGGTGTTTTGTAGGATGTATTAGAATTTACCATGCTTTAAACTAGAATAACTCATTTATTTTAAATGGAACACCCTATAAATTATCTTCTAAATGAATAGAGCAGATAATTTTCTTTCAAACTATATTAGCATTCCCTATACCTAAAGTTTTTAATTATCGAGATATTTGCGGTTTACCAAAAAAATCTGTATGAATTCTAAGAGTGCTACGTGATGTCTGACATTTTCACGTTTATTGTCACTTTTATATTCCTGTCATTAACAACGTGAGTTAGTTTGTCTTTGTGTCTGAATTAATAGGAATTCTACGTTATAATGGATAATGCCAGCTATTCAAACGAACAATTGCTGAAGTTATTTTATTTTCATGGAGAGTGCAACAGAGTGGTCAGCAGAACATGTCGGCTGTTTAATGATAGGTATCCCGAGTCCTCGCCAATGACTGCGTTCAAATTCAAACGGTATGAAACCAATTTCTTGAGAACGGGAAGTTGCACGATTAAACAAACATCAAGATCAGTTCCAGTTACAGAAGACGAAGACACACAAATTTTTGTGTTGTCTTATTTCGAAGCTCATCCAAAGGTGTCAATATGTTCAGCTGAACATGACATGAACATAACACGTTCCTCCACACAGAGAATATTGTCCAAGCAAGAGGCATAATTATAAATTTAAGTGTACAAGCTCTGGAACCGAACGACCCAGCCCACCGAATTGAATTTTTTCACACTCTCCTTGAAAAACACCGAAACGATCCTTTATTTCTGAAAAGCATAATTTGGACCAACAAAACAAAGATGTCCCATGAAGGAATATTTAACAGACATAATATTCACTACTGGGCTCAAGACAATCCTCATGTCAAAAGAGAACGCTGTTTTCAGAGAAAACTCAGCTTCAACTTGTTTGCTCTTCTGATGGATGATAAAATATCGTACTGCATTTACGGCAATAATCTGACAGCTGTGCAATACCTAGAGATTTTGCGAACCACTGTCTCTGATTTCTTGGACAATTTACCACTTACTGCGTATGTGAATTGTTGGTATAGACTAGATGGGGCTCCTGTGCATTATTCAGCAGAGGTGAGGAGCTTTTTAAATGATGAATTCGGAGAGAGGTGGGTGGGACGCGGCGGAACATACAATTGGCTTCCACGGTCGCCCGACCTCACTCCTCTGGATTTTTACCTATGGGGTAAATTGAAATCAGATGTTTATGTCACTCCAGTCAACAATAGGTAAGAACTTGAAGATAGAGTCCGTAATTGTTTGGATAATATTGATCCCGCAGAAATACGGCGTACAACAAGTGAAGGAGTTGTAATACGCTTAGAGCGATGCATTAGTGCGAACGGTACACAATTTGAACAATATAAATCATGAGTTTCTTAGCTAGTCATAATCATTTTCAACTTTCAATACTTTTGGTTATTCTCTGTTATATGTTGAAGTTTCATAAATATAAAATTTTTTTTGTTTTTTTTTGGGGAAACCGCAAATATCTCGACAATTATCAACTTTAGGTATAGGGAATGCTAATACAGTTTGAAAGAGAATTATCTGCTCTATTCAATGAGAAGATAATATACAGGCTGTTCCATTTGAAATAAATGAACTATTCTAGTTTAAGGCACACCAAATTCTAATACATCCTACAAAGCACCCTGTATATGAAACAATTTTTTCCTTACAATCATGTCAAATCTTAATGGCCATGGAAAGTGTCTGACAAATTAAAGAATTTTCAGCATCCTAACACGACACGAAATCACCTTCATTAAGTCAGTTTCCCCTTGAACAGAATTCTCAAATAAATCGACATAACTCGAAAACAGTTGAAGATAGGGAGAGCATAACCTAATAACTTTTAACCTAAAATGAGATGAGTATTATAAAAATGCAATAATATACAGGGTGTTCTATTTGAAATAACGATGTTTAATTTACGGTGTAACCGGAAGTCCGCTATTTTGGAAATTATTTCCATTAAATAGAGCATCTTCGGAGACCCCCGTATACAAATTTTCAGCACTCAAAAATGTATATTTTCGGAAATAATCCAATACATTACTCGACGTGGGACACCATGTATATAAACATTTTAGCTGACCATGAAAATGGGTTCTAGGGGCCCTTATTCGCGCTCATTTGAAGAAATTTTTGGAAAGTCTCACCATCGATACCTCTCTATTAGTGAATTTTCTTAATGAAAATTCACTAAAACATCAGATCTCTGAAAAAAGTGGATTGTTTCTTACAACATGTCTGACCTCTAAATTTCATGTGCTTATTTATTTATTTTTTTATTTATCCACCCAGTTTTCCCAAACATCTCCCAAGTAACCCCATACGATGGTACTGACCAAGAACACATACAGTAGGATATAAATTGCATGTTACAAATAAATGTGCAAAAATGTTATCTTCCTGGTAGCAATTTGGCTTTTTTAAAGTCAAATGACTCACACAATAATGACTGTCTTTTTTAAAAAAATTACCTGATTAAATTTCTGAATGAGCGGCTGGCGGGACGATATTGACGTGCTGCCATCCATTTTCATATACTTGTAATCTTGCTGTCTTAGAAAATGCTCAAACACTTTCACCATCGCCCTACCTTGAGTGAAAAGTAGCACTCTGTGTCTCTGCTTCTTCCATATTTTTAACAAAGCTGACACCACAATCATTTTACCCGATCGCTTGTAATAACCAAAGCTTTCTTCAGGTCCTTTTCTGTTGTCATCCTGGTTTAAAAATAAAGCTTGTGTAGTGTAAGGAAATACAAAAAAATAATTGTAACTATTACCATGTTGTTATTTTCTTCTCCATCGCAGAGATACAAATCTGGGTGGTTACATATTTTCCTTAGAGTTGTGATAGCAACCAGCATATTAGCTCTTACATGCCCCTCAGAATACCAATTTCTAATTCCTCTTCCTAAGATTATATTTACTTGCTCGCCCTGCAAAAAAAAAAACGGTTTGAATTATATCGAGTCATACACACATAAAGTGTATGAAACCAACGTTTTGCCAGAAGAAAAGAATATAACAGCACTAAATTATTCTTTTTATACATAAATCGTTGCTATACCCACATTATAACCACTTACAGCCTGATAAACCTAAGGTCGTGGTGGAGGGACCATTATGGCCTACTCACAATTTAACCTAACCAAAACCAGTTAGATGGTACAATAAAATAATGTTCTTGTTTTATTTGCACACCACAAACAGATTTAAAAGGCCAAATAAGGAAAAACTATAGTTTCTAATCAAAAAAACATCATGTTATATTTTCATCAAGTCATTTGTTGACATTTGGCAACGCTGCCGATATTACCGCTTTCGAGCCAACCAGTTCAAAATGTACAGCAGTAAAATAAATTTGTGAATGTTGAACGTGTTTCAGTTGATGAACCTCATTAATAAAAGTTTTATTCTTCAATCATATTCTCTGTGTAAATTCTGTGATTCTTAAATGGCTCTGTCAGGTCTCAATGTGTCCCACCAATTGTCAAAAATAGGCATTAATGAAATATCCTCAAATTGCGCTACCAACTCAATGGTATCGATACAGAGTTTAAAGCATCGCTACCGAGTTAACAAGGCCGCTACTGGGTTATAGCTTCGCTATCTTTGGCAGCTCTCAATTCCTGTAATGTTCAATTTTAAAGTATTTTTGAACAACAAACTTCGAACTACTTTGGAGAATTACGTATTACGAACTTCGAACTACCTTAGCATCGTCGGCACGTACAATTTTGCAAACAGAAGGTTCGGTTTGAGTTCGGGGTTCAGTTCAAAATTTCGAAGTGTCACACACCTCTCTCTCTCTCTCTCTCTCTCTCTATATATATATATATATATATATATATATATATATATATATATATATATATATATATATATACACAAGGCTTTCGATACTGTTGACCACGGAATCCTTCTGGACAAGCTGGAGGCTTATGGGGTGCGTGGTGTGCCACTTAAATTGATGGAAACATACCTTGTCAGTAGGAGACAAAGAGTTGATATAAACGGGGTACTGAGTGATTTAATAATAAATGGACACCTAAGATGGAACAAACAAGTGGAACAGGTGGTAAATAGGGTCAGGTCCCTGCTTTATAAATTCAAATTATTGAGACAGAACTTGAACCCTCGAGAAATGAGAGTACTCTACCACGCCCTAGTGGAGTCGCAACTGTCATATGGGATAATTGGATGGGGAGGTACGATGGACAGTGTGTTTAAGGAGGTGGATGTGGTACAGAAGTGGATGCTAAAGATCATATATTGGAAACCTATTGCTTACCCAAGTGAATCTCTTTTCAGAGAATTGCGTCTTCTTGACTGTAGACGACTACTTCTAAACAGTACTGATAGAATTGTATAAGCATCCTGACAGGCTGGTATTTTTTAATCACAGTCATAACACGAGACACAAAAGCGACTGTAGAGTGGACAAATGCAAAAAGAGTATCAGACAGCGAGGTCATGCATACCTGGGGCAAAAATTGTGTAACCTGATCCCCAATGAAGTAAGAGCGAGTGTTCCACTACCAGTCTATAAAAAAAGAGTGACCGGATGGCTGCTTTCTATGACGGGGCAGAGTCAGCAGAATAATAGTAATTGGTGCTAGAGCATGGCACATCTCCCTCGATCTTGGGACGACGTAGAACATTGGAAAATGGAAACGGGGGAAGCTTGATGGGGAGATGTTATATATTGCTGTTTTCCGTTATTATAAAGTAGAATTTAGGAAGGGTTTAAGTGAGTGGATCTTTTGCTGATTTGCTCTTGGGAGAGCTTGCAGCTTAAATATAGGGATAATTAGTTTTAAATGTTCTGAACTCACAAATAGGTACATTTGGGTACTTCGTGGGTATCGTTCTTGTTTATTCTCTGATTGTAGGCTTTATGAATAGCAAACCATGTGTGTATATTTCTTCTTTTGTTGAATAAACTTATATTATTATTATCATTATTATATATAAATAACAGTTCAAAAATTCTTTTGGAGGCTCAGAATAAAGTTGTTGCAACTTGGCGGATTGTGAATGCATCGACCGGCAGAAGGACAAAACATAAACTTGGGATGAACCTCGACAATATATATCCTGATTCTTCGAGTGTAGAGGAGAAACTAAATAGTCTGAATAACTTTTTTATTAATATCTGTGCCAATATCAGTAATCCAGTTAGGGGGCCAGGCTGAGAACATGATGAATATAGATTCGATCATGACACGGACTCCCACTTGTCACTTGGAAGTATTTAAAATAATTAGGGGCCTCAAGAATACCATGTCAGTGGGAATTGATGAGCTGCCTATTAAGATATTGAAGGACAATGCTGACATTATATCTACACCTCTTGCAGAGGCCGTCAATAAACGTATGATGACTGGAACCTTCCCAGATGATCTAAAGATGTCAGCTGGTGTGCCAATCTACAAAAAGGGTGATACCTCTGACCCCTCAAATTACAGGCTTATCATGCTAACCCCAGTTATAGCAAAGGTATACGAGAGAGTTATTGTCACCAGAATTGTGGAACCTCTGGAAAGATACAATATAATAGTGATAAGTGATTTGCAGAATGCTTACATAAGAGAAAGAAGCATGACAAGAGCAATTTACCAATCCACTTTAGAAGTTCTTCAGGCTATGACTCTTGGAGAGGATGTTGTTGGTGTTTTTGCGGATCTGTCCAAAGCCTTTGACAGCATAGACTGTCAGATATTTTATGAAAAGTTGGAGATAATTGGTGGAAGGGGAACGGTGCTGGAGTTGATGAAATCATATCTGAATCACAGAAAACAGTGTATCCTTAGTAAATACACAACTACAGGTAAAAACATATATTCTTCAGTAGATACAGTTAAGAGAGGGGTACCACAGGGGTCAGTGCTGGGCCCACTGCTGTTTATAATTTATGTTAATAATGTGCCTACACTTCTCAACCACAAAACAATCTTATATGCAAATGACACTTCGATCATCCTACGTATGCGACAGATAGATGAACTAGAATATCAGATGATTTCTGTCATGAGATACCTTGATGCTTAGTTTAGGGCAAATAACATGAGGATGAATGCTGAAAAAACACAGCTAATTAAATTTTCTGCTGTTGGAGGAGAATCAATGACAATAAATTGCGGCAACACTCAGTTGCAGACTTCACAAAGCTACAAGTTTCTTGGCCTGATCATAGACAATAATGTGAATTGGAGGAAACACATAGAGTATACTGCTCCCAAGATCTCTAGTTCTTCATATGCCTTAAGAGTGCTGCAGAGAAGTGTGGATGAGGGCACATGTCTTATGATCTATTATGGGTATGTGTATGCAATACTTAGGTATAGCAGTGTTATGAGGAAACTCTGTGGATGTGGACCGCATATTCATACTGCAGAAGTCTTGTCCGATCCATGTATGGGCTGAAACCTCGAGAATCCTGCAGGCGGTATTTCGTAGAAAAGAAGATACTGATATTGTGTCTAGATATTGGAATGCGTCCTGTTTGTCAAGCAAAATATGTCGTTGTTTCTGTCGGCAGCGGACAGGACTAGATACCTGCTCTTTGGCAAGATGAAGCTTGCTCCGGAGGATCTGGATCAACTTTCGCCCACGAAGATTATCGACCTCTGCAGGAGGCTGGCTTTGTTGGGCGAAATATAGGCTATTAAGCGTGAGCCACAATATACCTTATGGTCGCGGTGGAGGGACCGGTATGGCCCACTCACAAACAAACCTAACCTAACCTAGGTTTATATTTATATTTATTTTATAATTACAAATGACGTGTTCTACACCCAATAGGGTATTTATGTAACGAATAAAGTATTATTATTATTATTATTATTACTAATGATTTCTCAATGTTACTGTGACGGATCCTTCATGTTTAAATGGCAAATCTGACTGAAAACAATACACATTGACAGATGTCACATGAAATTTACAATATGGCGGCAATCACTGAAGTTACTATTGGCAGACCTCTTACTTACCATAAGGTATCCTTTATATAAATCTCTTTGTTCATCGGTGATTGAACAGAAAAGAACCTGTTCACTTTTTCCTGGCAGTGCTATATCGTCTTGCACTTCAGCTTTAGATCTTCTCAGCAAATACGGTGTAATTATATTTTTTAAAGCTGTTGCAACTGAGAGAGCAGTGGCTTCCTGAAAAAGAAAGTGATTAGTAAAATCTGCTGTTAGATTATTCTTACTATTGTTTCAAAAACTTCAGTTATAAAAAAGTAGAACACATTTCAATTTTTTTTCAGAAAATCTAAGGTTGTTTCTGAAAAAAATTAAAGAAATATCTGCTTTTGGTAATAATTAATGTTTACTTCAATTTAGATATAGCTGCATGTCATCAAGTATTAGGCACAGGTAGGGATGCATAAGTTACCTCAATACTTTCTGCAGTATGGATATTATAATGACATTTTATGACATTGACATATCGATACTTTCGTCATTGGTTCATTTGTTCAGGTTTGCACTTTGCATAGGTTATAAACATAAACACGTATTATGTGTGAGCAAAATGGCACCACCAAAAAGTAAATTATTGCGCTATTTTAACAACAGAAACAAAGATCTGTCGTATAAAACGTGTCTGAAAATGATAAAACTAGTGGATTTAATCATTTGCAGAGACAAACAATTCCATAATGAAATTCAACAAGCTCTGGATGTCACAAAGAACAGGGATATAATGATAATAATGGGAGACTTCAACGAGAAAGTTGGAAAGGGGAAAGTAGAAGATCTTATTGGTGATTTTGGGTTGGGCACAAGAAACGAAAGAGGGGATAGATTGACACAGTCCTGTCAAGAGCAAGACAAGGTGATTACAAACACATACTTTAAACTGCCTGATAGGAGGCTTTATACTTGGAAATCACCCGCTGATAACACCAAACACGTAGTTAGGAATCAAGTTGATTACGTCTTAATTAATAAAAGGTACCGAAACTCCATAATGTCGGCTAAGGCTTATCCTGGAGCAGATGCAGCAACAGATCCTAATCCAGTAATAGTAAGGCTCAGAGTATGACTGAAGAAGCCAAAATCCCAACAAAACAAAAAACATCTACAAACCTTAAACTTTAGAAGCCCAATAATGAGAGAACAATTGACCAAGAATATTAACAATGAACTAAGTAAGATCAGAGCTGAACCGAATGAAGATCCAAACATAATATGGGATACCATCAAAACCAAGATAACGACTTCAACAAAAGAGTTACTGCAAACAAAGAATACTATTCACAAACAAAAACCATGGATAACTGACAAAGTTCTAAAACTAATGGAAGAAAGAAGAACATACAAAAATATAGACAACAATGCATATAACCATATACATAGTGAGATAAGAAAAAGAATACGTGAAGCCAAAGAAAAGTGGTACAGAGAGAAATGTGTGGAGATAGAAGATTTGACAATGAAACACGATGATCTTAACCTCTTTTAAAAAAAGTAGGGAGGTGGCTGGTATAAAAAGGCAAGACCAAAGCAATGTTTTGCTAGACAGAGATGGCAAAATAATCCCAGACACTGCAGGGAAGCTGGAAGGAATATATCCAGGAACTATTCGACGATGACAAACAACAAGAAATGGTAGAAGAGGACACAGAAGGAGATTTGGGCCCAACAATAACAAAGGAAGAGGTAATGCACGCAGTAAAAATGGCAAAGTCTAATAAAGCTCCAAGACCCGACGAAATTCCAGCAGAAATAATTAAACTAATCACAGAAGATCAAATGGGCATATTGGTGGAACTATTTAACACAATATACAACACAGGAATCATTCCCCGTGAATGGCTTAGATCGACCTTCATTACATAACCACCTAATTCAGTTACTTAAAAGTAAAAATATAGACCTAAAAGATATTAGAATAATAAATAATTTATACTACAGCCAGACGGATAATATTAAGGTGGACAATGAACTCTCAGAAGAAGTAAAAATACAACGTGGTGTAATCTTTACTCTGAAGAAATCATTCAGAGAGCGCTGGAAGAAACAACAATACGAGTAAAGGCCAATGGAATACCCATTAACAATATCCGGTATGCAGACGACACCATACTCATTGCCGAAACAAGAGAAGATTTACAGAGCTTAGTAGATGAAGTAGTGACGAGTAGCGAGGAGAGAGGACTTACTTTAAATATCAAAAAGACCAAATTTATGACAATTACAAAATCAGTTCAGCAACAGAAAAACCTATGGATCAACGGAGAACTAGTAGAGAAAGTCAGTAAGTAGAGGTATCTGGGAACAACTGTCAATGAAAATAATGAGTACGCTGAAGAAATTAAATCAAGAATTGGACAAGCCAGAACCATATTTAACAGAATGAGAAGCGTGTTATGCAGTAGAGATCTTAACTTACAACTTACAGTCAGAATATTGAGATGCTACGTTTTCTCGGTGTTACTGTATGGGATGGAATCATGGACGTTAAAGAAAGATATAAGTGATCGACTGGAGGCATTTGAGATGTGGTCATATAGAAGGATCTTGAGGATAAGTTGGGTAGACATGGTAACAAATGAGCAGGTACGGGGAAGAATGAGAAAAGAAAAAGAAATATTGAACACAATTAAAATAAGGAAGCTGCAATATCTGGGCCACGTGATGAGAGGAGAGAAATATGTATTGTTGTTGCAGAATATTATGCAGGGAAAGATACGGGGAAAGAGAAGCAGAGGAAGAAAACGCATTTCCTGGCTAAATAACCCGAGAAAATGGTACAACTGTAGTTCCGTTGAGATGTTCAGAGCTGCAGCATCAAAAGTGAGAATAGCCATGATGATAGCCAACCTTCTAAGAGCACACGGCACTTGAAGAAGAAGTGATTAACAATTTTCATACATAAATATACATTGCATGTGATATAACTGTCAATTCAGTAGGAATATTTGGCATTTATATCCATATGAATGAGTAACGTATTAAAAATTGAAACTATTAATACAAATAGTGAATGCAACAATGCAGCTGGGTCTAGGTTGTCACATCATGTGCATGTGACGAAAGTAATCTGTCCAATCCCAGTCTCTTGACCCGATACTGATATTTTAGAGTATCGATACTTTTCAACAAAATATCATATCGTATCGATATTTTAATTCATAATATGAGTCAAGGTATCGATACATTGTTTCAAATGTGGATCCCTAGGCACATAAAAAAAAAGTAAAAAATTGCAATTTCAAGTGTTAAAAAAAATTATAGGCTTTTTCTTCCACAGTATTTGATTTTTAAGAAACCGTACACACTACAATATTGTTTTTTAGAGGTGCCCGAACTCCATTTTGCTGCTTTAAAGGAAGCGTCATTTTATATTCATCCTTCTGTTACTTAAAGTCTGGAGATGCTTATATTCCGTCCTTCGGTGTTACCTGTCTGAAAAACTGAAGACAATAGATGAAATTCAAACTTTGGCAATTTCTCATATAGTATAGATTCTACAATACAAACAGGAAAAAGTATGAATTAACCCCTGATGATTTGTTAAGAGCCAAAACACATGGTTTCTTTAAAATAAAATACTGTCTGGAAAAAAAGGCCTTTAATTTTGTTGTTTTTCTGTTCACATTTATTTTTTGAAACTTATTAACTAACCTACCTGCATTGGCGTTGAATTAACAAAGCCTCCATGTATAATAGGGTTAGCAAAATGTTCAGCAAATGTTTGCGCTGTACCCAACATACCAGGATTGGTGAAATCAAACAGACTCCACAACTCCTGCAGGTTGTTCTGCATGGGACTGCCGGTCAAAAGTAACCTGTGCGGTGTCCGTAGCTGTTTCACAGCAACAGAAACTTTAGCGCCTGTGTTGCGAATCTTGTGGCCCTCGTCAAGAATTATGTAGTGCCAATCAAGTTCCGATAGTTCAGGTTTAAATTTGAGAACGCCCAGGTAAGTGGTGATTAAGATACTCTTGCATTTGTTTATCTCCCGGATCAGGTTGACCTTTTTTCCTACAGAATGTAGAACAGTACATTAAATACAGATTTAAATGGCCTTAATTCAATAAGGGTAGATGGTATTAAAAGGGAGACAATATTAGGAAAAGCTAAAGCAGTTCGCCAATTTAGTTAGATTTTACACAGGCTTTGGTAGTAGTGAATCTTCATAGAAAAGAATTATAATTGTTTAATAAACTGGGTAAAGTTTTCTTAAATAAATATAATGCTTAAAAAATACAGTCATCCAAGTAAAATTTACAATTTATTTCTGTAAAACTTATGAACCCTTATATCTGATCAATTGAGGCGTTCTTTGCAAAAACCCCATTTGTCATTATATGCAACTTTTGAGAAAACTAAAAAAAAAACTTATTTAATTATATAACAGTTGGCTGACGAGCAATTTAATTGTGTTTTATCTACTGGATAATTGGAGATATTTTGCAATATAATTAATATTATGTTTCCTTTTGCTTTTTCTTGTAGAAGCCATTTTTTATTTGACATATTGATAAATAATTTTATGGAAAAAGATATATTTTTGATTGGGAATTGAAACTATTTGGAATGACATGAAACTTTTTATTCATAAACTCTAACAGATATAAACAAAATATTATTTCAAACTATAACATTATCTTTTAGTCTTCATCGCTTATATCACTACTGTTGTCATCTTCGTCCACATCGCAATAATCTTCACAGACTGATCAGATGCTACGAATATGTTGTTATAAAAGCTCTTGGCCTCTGATTTTTTTAAATACTGAGTCAAATCTTTTAGATTCTCTATTTTTCCCTGAGGAACATCCACACGAGCACTATATAAGTGGTTAAATTCAAACTCTTTGGGTATACCATGCTTGTTCCTTATAACTGATTTTTCCCAGCTGCCTGTATAAGTCTGCCTCACTAACACAATCCCAGATTCATTAAGTGAGTATCTTAACATACAAGCTGTTTTTATATTTACTGGTGGACGAGCTGATTTGAGAAAAAATGGAGCAACTGCTTCTGCAATGTTAAAGATCTTAGATTGATCAATCTCAGCCAAGGTAAAAGGCGATGGTGTGTTCCTAGCATGTTTAATGATATTGTTCCATTCTTCAGGCATTTCCACAGTTACGGTCTTTTTGTGCTTTTCTATTAATGAAAAATCTTGGTCGCAACTCAGAAATGAATGACCACGTATAGGAAACACATGTGTAATATTTTCAAACATATGCAAGCCATGGACAAGTAGGTATAAAAATTTCATGAGAACGTAGTTCTTATTATGTCCGGCACATCCATCGCTTATTAAAATAAGATTTTTTGTTGTCACATCATTGGAACGTAAATATTGAAACAATAATGAAGCTACTTCATTTTGTCCTTTCCTTCCAATGGTTTCGTCGTAAGAGAACATGGTTTCAGTATTATTTCCATCATTGTGCACCCCAAATATGTACAGCCATAACTGTCTGGCAAAGAAAACTGCATTGGTACGTATATGTGGAACCGGGAGATTTTGCATATAGTCAAATGATATGCAAGTGAAATTTCCTTGATCAGCTCCTGCTCTTAGTTTATATTTCTTTTTTAATTCATAAAACTTTTTAGCTTTCCTCAAGTGGAGTTCTTTTTCAATATTTATTTTTGGCACTTGTTCTGGATTATCACAACTTGCTAATATGCTTTGATGGGGTTAAGGAGTCGCGGGCCAAAGGACTCCAGGGGGCAAGCTGAGGAAGTGGAAATAACAACATAAACTCCCGATGAAGCTTTCCCCAAGACCGTCATGCGCGGTAAAAATCCGCATCCTGCACGAGGTGACCCTGCTAATAACTAAACATGACGGATCTAGACAAGGAGGTCGAACTAAACTCCCCCAATCTACGGTGTCACGTGACCCGTGCCTATGGATGGATGGCACCAGGGCGATGGTGTCGTGAACGGAACCTCTGGAGTACCAGGCAACCCTCCAGAGTAACCCGCCTTGCACCACACAGGGGGTTCTGATGGTGTGGACAGTATTTCCCCCATTCTCGTGGGAACAACATGAAGATTATAAATACATATAAAACCAAAACCAATGAGGCTCGAGGAGTGGCTCCGGCTACAGACTTGAGCCTTGAGTCTATCCCGGAAACGGAGACGAGCCAGGGTGCGGCAGCGGACTCTGGAGGTCCCACGACCGGCGTAGATACGGGGGATCAGGGGGTAGCTTCGGCCAGAGACCTGTCCCCGACACCCAAGCTGGAGGCTGGGTCCCACCGGAGGGCGGCGAGCTCCGCGGACTCCGGGGGCCCCTCCACCAGTGAGGACTCTACTGTTAGAGTAGAGGGACTGCCCCGGCAGTCCAAGCGTCTTTCCGGGGCGCAAAGAAAGAAGCTCCGGAGGGCGCAAAAAATGGCGGCCGGGACCTGGACGGTCGAGAAACCTGTAAAGGCGCAAGAGGGGAGTGCGGGTCAGAAGAGGACGCGCTCGAACTCTAGCACGCCCACTACAGACAGACGTTCCAAAAGGGCCAGGGTGCCTGTAAAGGCGCAAGAGGAGAGTGCGAGTCGGAAGACGCCGCGCTCTGGCTCTAGCACGCCTACTACAGACAGACCTCCCAAAGGAACTAAGGCCGGAACACCGGCGCAGACTGGCTCTTACAGGGAGGCTGCGGAGGGCCTCGGGATGGCGGTGATTGACAGACGCCATCCTGAGGTCACGCTAGACCAGGGGAAGGCGGACCTGATCCAGGCTGCGGTGGTAGCTGCAGTGGACTCTCTTCAGGAAGGGGAGAGCCCGCCTCAGTTCCACCGGACGCGCCTGACGGGGGGCATCCTCTGGATAACCTGTGCCGGCCCGCAGTCGCGGGACTGGCTGCGGAAAACGATCGGGGGCCTCGGTCAGATTTGGGAGGGGGCGGACTTGACAGCCGTCGAGCCCAAGGAACTCCCAAAGAGACGCAAGGTCCTCGTACGGATCCCTGACACCGTCCCGCAGGAGACGGTGATCAGCAGACTTAAGATCCAGAACCCTGAACTGGGGACGCAACACTGGTCGGTTCTAAGCAGGAAGGCAGAGGAGAAAGGACAGACGCTCGCCTTCTCGATCGACCCGACATCTTACAGAGCCCTTGAAGGAACCTCCTTCAAGGCATTCTGGGGCATGGGAAGGGTTAGCTTCCGCCCACTGGGGAAGCAATTAAGGGTTAATGGGACTTAGGTTCCTTCAGGTCAACCTCCAACACAGTAGGGCAGCCACGGCCGGACTACTAATGGCTCTGAGGAACACGGATGTGGCCCTCATCCAGGAACCGTACTCCTACAAAGGAGAGATCAAGGGACTCGGCGGAGCTAATGGAAAGCTCATCTACAGCAGGTCCAGCGAGAATCCGAGGGCCTGCATTTTTGTCAGGGAAGGGATAGAGTTTCTCCCTCTAATGAATTTCTGTTCCAGGGACCTGGCAACGATCAAAATCCGATGTGGAGGAGCGGATGGGCTGAGGGACATTACTGTCGCGTCAGCCTATCTGCCAGGGGACAGCACGGACCCTCCTCCACCCAACGAATTGGAGCAGCTGATGGTGGGTAGCAGAGCAGGTGGATGGCAGACCATCATCGGTATGGATGCGAATGCGCACCATGAGTTGTGGGGTAGCTCGGACACAAACTCTAGGGGTGAGGCACTTTTACAATTCTTTATGAAATTTAATTTAGACATATTGAATAGAGGTAATAAACCGACATTCGTCACAACACGGCGTGAGGAAGTTTTAGACCTAACAGTTTCCACCCAGTTTCTGGGTGACTTTGTTAAAAGCTGGGCTGTGTCTGGGGAAGTGAGTAGCTCAGACCACAGATACATCCGGTTTGAAATCGCCAAAGTCGAAAGAGAAACGGTATGGTACCGGGACCCCCGCAAGGCGGACTGGGAAGCCTACAGGGCAGACCTAGCTGTGGAACTGCGGGGGGTTGAGAGGGCCATAAGGGATTCAATAGACCTCGAGATTGCAGCAGTCCAATTGCGAGACGCAATTACCTCGGCCTATAACGCCAACTGCCCCCTGAAAATGAGGGTGTCCACCAGGAACGTCCCATGGTGGAACGAGGACCTCAGGCAAAGGAGGACGCAGGTTCGTAAGCTGTTTAACGCGGCCAAAAGGTCGGGAGCATGGGATGAATATAGACAGGCCCTATCGACCTATAACAAAAGACTGAGGGACGCCAAGAAGGAGTCGTGGAGGAGGCACTGCGAAGAAGTGGAAAACACGTCCGAGAGTGCTCGACTACACAAGATCCTGTCTAAGGGCCCTCAGACTAACATAGGCTCCCTTAGAACACCCACGGGAGGCTTTACAAGCTCGGGGGAGGAAACTATGGAAATTTTACTCCAGACGCACTTCCCCGGCTGTAACATAATAAACCAATCACCTCCGGACTGGGAACACTCAGAAATAGAGGCGCCTTATAGGCGGGCATCTAGAGTAGACTGGACAGTCGCTAAAGAGGTGGTTACCTGGAGCAAAATCAGATGGGCCATTAACAGCTTTAAGCCATACAAATCGCCGGGATTTGATGGAATAATGCCCATCATGCTCCAACAGGGGATAGATATACTGGCGCCGGTGCTTACCCTCATTATGAGGGCCAGCCTGGCTCTGGGGTACATTCCGAGGGCATGGAGACTGGCCAGGGTTGTATTTATTCCTAAACCTGGGCGTCCAACAGACCAGGCAAAGTCCCTGAGGCCAATAAGTCTCATGTCCTTCTTGCTGAAAACAGTGGAAAAACTGCTCGACCGGCACATTAGGGGCGGTGTACTGGAAGCATATCCTCTACACTGCGGACAATATGCATACAGAGCAGGATTCTCAACAGAAACAGCACTGCACCAACTGGTGCTGAAACTGGAGAATACGCTGGAGAACAAGGAGGTGGCGCTGGGGGCCTTCCTAGACATAGAGGGGGCCTTTAGCAACACCTCGTTCGGATCGGTTCTGGCAGCTGCCCGGGAGCGTGGAATAGAGGAGACCTGCTGCAGGTGGATCGGTTCCATGCTCAGGGACAGGGCGGTGTTCACCTCACTCGCGGGAGGGACTCTGCTGGCGGGGGTCGCGGCGGGGTGTCCGCAGGGGAGCGTTCTGTCTCCCTTGCTCTGGTGTCTAGTCGTGGACGGCCTGCTGGGGAGGCTCTCGGGAGGGGGGTATGAGGTACAGGGCTATGCGGACGACATTGTCATCATAGTCCGAGGAAAGGTCACACAGGCAGTGTGGGAGCGTATGCAGACTGCACTGAAAGTGGTGGAAGGGTGGACGGTTGATCAAGGGCTCGGGGTGAGCCCCGAGAAAGCAACCGTCGTGCCGTTTACGAGGAGGAGGAAGTGTGAAAGCCACAGAACTCTCACTCTATACGGTAGGAGCGTTCCAATTGCCAGGGAGGTAAAATATCTTGGGGTCGTATTGGACTCTAAGCTAACCTGGAATGGTCACATTGGAAAAATACTGCGTAAGGCAGTCATGACCTTAGCCGTCACTAGGCGGCTATATGGAAAAACGTGGGGACTAAGACCTAGTATGGCCCACTGGCTGTACACAAGGGTGGTCAGACCATCGTTAACATATGCGGCACTGGTCTGGTGGCCTAAGGTGACACAATCCAGTGCCAAACAAAAACTAGGCAAGATCCAAAGGATGGCTTGCCTAGGCATCACAGGGGCCATGTCTTCAACCCCAACAGCCGCCATGGAGGTGTTGCTGGATCTACCCCCCCTACACTTCGTTATTATGGGAGAGGCCAGGCTAGGACTATACAGACTAGCCTGCAATGGTAGACTGAAGATCAACCCAGGCTTCAGGGGCCACTGCAAAATTCAGGAGATCGTGAAGGAACCCATGCTTGAAATGAGGTCAGACTTCGCGAGCCCGCGAATGTGCAGGGAAAACAACTTCACAGTGGAAATCCCTGATCGCGGGGCATGGCGGGAGGAGACACCGGGCATACCACGGGACGCGCTCGTCTGGTTCACGGACGGATCTGGCGGGGAGCGTGGGACGGGGGCAGGTGTTTACTCGGAAGGACCGAGGGTAAGTCACAGTATTTTCCTCGGAGCCCATGCAACGGTGTTTCAGGCCGAGATGTACGCCATCCTGCACTGTGTGCGGGAGAACAAGAGGAGGGGCTACACCAACAAACGGATCCTCATAGCCACAGACAGCCAGGCAGCCCTTAAGGCATTAAGTAGCCCACGGGTAAATTCCTGGCTGGTGAGTGAGTGCCGAGACGAGACGAGCGACCTGGCTGGGCAGAATGAGGTGACCCTCATCTGGGTGCCGGGTCACTCGGGGGTCAAAGGCAATGAAGAAGCTGACAGTCTCGCAAAGAGGGGGTCAGCAGAACCATTTATGGGACCAGAACCGGCTCTGGGCGTGTCAAAGAGCACTGCCAGGGGAGCCATTAAGTCCTGGGTCAGAAACCAACACAAGGTGTACTGGGCGGACTGTCCAGGGCTCAGACATGGGAAGTCAATAATTGACGGACCCAGTTCAAAGAGAGCTGTGGAGCTGCTAAACCTTAGCAGAGGACAGCTCAGAAACACAACAGGTCTCTTGACGGGACACATGGCCGTCAAGAAACACCTACATAAAATGGGGCGGTTCGAAGGGGACCTCGCATGCAGACTCTGCGGCGAGGGGGAGGAATCAGCCCAGCACATCTTGTGCGAGTGTATAGCTCTGGACCGGAAAAGACAACTGATCTACGGTCACTCTAGACCGGAGACAGAGCAATATAAAACTTCACCCTACCAATCGCTGTGCAGACTAGTTCAAGGCACAGTGATTTTGGAATGGGTGGAGTAAGACTAGGGGTATGCACAATCAACCAAGGGTTGCGGTGCTATCGGGGCGGCAAGGCCGCGGACGAGCCCTGAGGGAACAAAAAAAAAAAAAAATATGCTTTGATACCGGTCGCAAGTACCACAAGTGTCACTTCTGGATAAGCCAAATTTAAGATTAAAATCAGTATGAAAAATTTTCCAATACACTTTATAGGAACATTTTATACCAGGATGTTCTTTTGTGAATATCTTGAAGATTTTCTTCACAGATAGCGTCTCAGGAAGATAGTAGGTATTTGGTTTTTTTCTCCTGGAATAATGGGACTGTCAGTTTTTAAATAACCTTATATGATTCTTAATCAAAGTCAGTTTATTTTCTGGTGTTTTATTTGGCCTGTTTAAGTGTTTGCCCCGTTTATCTTTTGGTGCTGCTCCAGTATTATAAATATGCTTTTGTAGCCTTCGGACTCTGTCATAGGTAATTCCATGAAAATAGCAAAAAGCCTTCACACACATTGGTTCTTCTCTTTTTTCTAACCTTATTTTATAACAGTATGAAGCAACATGTTTTAGTTTTAGTTTTAGTGGTACATCGTCTTGACCTGCTCCTTCATGTTCTGGTTCGATCAGTCATACATACCTTTGTTCAATATTTTTTCGGCTCCTTCTCTGTTTTGGAATGTAATATGATAACAGTCCTAAAATCAAATCAGCGTTTTTTAAATATTATAATCGTTCATATCAACAATCAATAATTTTACCTGCCAAATAACTATCTTGCTCATTTTTATTTTCTAAAGAATAGAAGTGGTCGAATACATCTCAACACCTTCTTTTTCTTTTTTAATGTCACATTTTCACTTGGATCTTGCCGTTTGAATTCATTATTATTTGTAGTATTTGTATTACAACTCATTTCAATTAGTTCAAGGTGTTTACACTTTTGGCTAAATCACACAACTGAGCCAGCTAATGTTTAAAACTTAACCTATAAATACTGACAACTCATACATAAAGTTTCTTGCAAAAACACCATTTGTCACTGACATCTGTGGTTTTTGCCGAAAACTTATCTTGACATATGTGGTTTATGCGGAATCTCCTATATTTTAAATGCTCATATCTTATACAACTGGAGTTTTGACAGAATTTTCTCACGTAAGGCATGTAGATAGTTAGCTTATAAATCCATAGGATGTGCAAGTCCAAGTTCGACAAAAAGTGACAAATGGGGTTTTTGCAAAGAACGCCTCAATTGGCCTGTTAACTCATAGTTCTAGTCTGTCATATTACCAGTTCATTTAGAGAACAGGATTCTAGTACCAGGCGGAATCAAATGACAACCTTAAAACTGCCTTAAAAAAATAAAAGTTAGCTAATTTAACAGACATAAGCTACCACAATACCTAAATCCAGGAGGTAACAAAAACCGAATTAAATACATTATAAATTATAATGAAAACCTTGAATAACCAAATATCCCTACCGATTTTGTCTCAAGCTGAACACAACATAAATAGGAAAGATATTAGTTTTAGTGATGAGTAGTGGAAATGTCACTGCAGCATATATGACAACAACAAAAAGATATTCGGGATGCAGCAAGTGCAAGGGGGGGTCGAGGAGTCATAGGCCAAAGGACTCCAGGAGGCAAGCTGAGTAAGTGGAAACAACAACATAAGCTTTCGATGAAGCTTCCCCCAAGACCATCATGCGCGGTGAAGAGCCGCATCCTGCATGAGGTGACCCTGCTGATAACTAAACATGATGGATCTAGATGTAGAGGTGAAAAAAAAAAAACCTTCCCCAATCCACGGTGTCACGTGGCCCGTGCCTATGGATGGATAGCACCAGGGTGATGGTGTCGTGAACGGAACCTCTGGAGTACCGGGCAACCCTCCAGAGTAACCCGCCTTGCACCACACAGGGGGTTCTGATGGTGTGGACAGTATTTCCCCCATTCTCGTGGGAACAACATGATTCCTGAGGCTATGTATTATGAT
The DNA here is from genome assembly GCA_964006375.1 of Tillus elongatus. Classification (NCBI taxonomy): domain Eukaryota; kingdom Metazoa; phylum Arthropoda; class Insecta; order Coleoptera; family Cleridae; genus Tillus; species Tillus elongatus. Next base: position 159,498,153 of record OZ023264.1, on the reverse strand, counting down.
GATGTTAGGAGTGATTCTTTGCATGATTCGGTTGATCTTTTTGCTAGTTTTTTCTCATCTGTGTATGTGGTACAGGCTGACGGTGTCGGTCCCGATCCTTTTTTGCGTGAGTCGGTAAATATGACTGTGCCTAGTGTTACTTCTGCTGATATTATTGATCGTATCTGTAGTTTGAAAGATAAACTTAGTTACGGCCCAGATGGAATCCCCTCCCATCTGTTAAAATCTTGTGCCTTCACCTTGGCAATTCCACTGAGGATTCTCTTTAACATGTCCTTATTGTCTGGTGAGTTTCCACATGTTTGGAAACATTCTTATTTGATGCCCGTTCATAAGCAGGGACCAAAGCACTTGGTTACTAATTACAGAGCTGTTTGTATTCAGTCAGAGATACCCAAACTTCTGGACTTTTTTGTCTCCAGGCATATAACTTGGGAATGCAGACATGTTTTCGCCGAACAGCAGCATGGTTTTCTTAAGGGAAGATCTACAACGACCAACCTTCTTCTTTACCAGAATGTATTGGTCTCAGCTTTGGAGGATAGGTTACAGATTGATTCGGTGTATACAGATTTCTCCAAAGCGTTTGATAAGGTAAATCACGCCTTATTATTGTCAAAACTTGCATTGTTGGGTTTTAATGCCAATTTGTTGTCTTGGGTGCGCAGCTTCCTTATGGGTAGGTCCCAGAGTGTAAAGATCAGGAACTTCATTTCTGGTAGTATTACTGTTTCTTCAGGAGTTCCTCAGGGTTCACATTGTGGACCAGTCCTCTTTAATCTTTTTATCAATGATGTCATACATTCACTTAAGCATAGTCAGATTTTGATGTTTGCTGATGATATCAAAATTTTCAAGATTGTTCGTTCCAGACAGGACGCTTTACTTTTACAGGAAGACTTAAATCGTTTTGCTCGGTGGTGTGGTGACAATCTTCTGACTCTGAATGTTGATAAGTGTTTCTGCATTACATTCACTAGAGCTCAGTTTCCCATTGACTTTGTGTACTCCATGGGCTCTGGTGCTTTACAGAGGAAGGAAATGATTAAAGACTTGGGCATTGTATTGGATAGGGAATTATCTTTTGGGGATCACATGGAGTACATAGTGTCTAAGGCATATAAAATGTTAGGATTTATTCATAGATCAACTCTGGATTTTTCATGCAATAGCTTTAGAAGGCTGTATTGTGCTCTGGTTCGCTCTTTGTTGGAATGCTCTTCTGTAGTCTGGAGCCCGAATTACAATATTTATATCAATCAGATTGAGGCCGTACAAAATAGATTCTTAAGAATTTGTGCTTACAGAATGGGCTTGCAGAGAAATGATCTTAACCTTTCTTATTTGCGGAATCGGCTGCACTTGCAGTCACTGAGAGGTAGAAGGATTGTCAGTGATGTTTGTTTTTTGCACAAATTATTAGTGAATAAAATTGATAGTCCTTCTTTGCTTGAGTTAGTCTCTCTAAGGATTCCGAACTGCACGAGAGCGAGGGAGGTTTTTGTGGTTCCCTTCCATCGAACCAATTATGGCTTTTTCAGTCCGATGTCGAGAGTGGCGAGAACTGCAAATGAGTATTCGGAGCTCTTGGACATGTTTAATGATTCTGACCGTGTAATTAGAGGAATTTTGAGAGGTGTTATTGATTGAAGTGTCATACATATGGTATACAGGTTATGTTTTGCTTTTTTTTGTTTTTTATGTTCTCATATTGTGATTATTTAAGACTAATGTAGTTTTAGATGTTCTTATTATTATTGTAAATGGTTAATCCGTTGAATAAATAAATAAATAAAAATAAAAATAAAAAACATAAATAGAAATAAAACCAAAGCCAATGAGGCTCGAGGAATGGCTCTGGCCTTGAGTCTATTCCGGAAACGGAGACCAGCCAGGTGGCGGCAGCGTCCGCGGACTCTGGAGGTCTTACGACCAACGTAGATAAGGGGGATCGGGGGGTAGCTTCGGCCACAGACTTATCCCCGGCACCCAAGCTGGAGGCTGGGTCCTACCGGAGGGCGGCGACGTCCGCGGACTCGGGGAGTGGGGTGGGGTGGGGGTGTTGGCTCCACCAGTGAGGGGTAGAGGGACTGCCCCAGTAGTCCAAGCGTCTTTCTGGGGTGCAAAGAAAGAAGCTCTGGAGGGCACAGAAAATGGTGACTGGGGCGTGGATGGTCGAGAAACTTGTAAAGGCGCAAGAGGGGAGTGGGAGTCAGAAGAGGCCGCGCTCGGACTCTAGCACACGCCTACTACAGACAGACGTCCCAAAAGGGCCAGGGCACCTGTAAAGGCGCAAGATGAGAGTGCGAGTCAGAAGAGGCCGCGCTCAGACTCTGGCACGCCTACTACAGACAGACGTGCCAAAAGGGCCAAGGTGGGAACACCGGTGCAGACTCACTCGTATAGGGAGGCTGCGGAGGGCCTCGGGATGGTGGTGATTGACAGACGCCATCCTGAGGTCACGCTAGACCAGGGGAAGGCGGAGCTTAAAATTGTGTTACATGCGGATTTTAATTTTCAGTGTATTTTTGTTAACTACATTTCCTATTTATCACTTATCACTTTTCTTTTTTTTTCTTTTTTATTTCAACAACACATTACGAGGGCCCACAGCCTAAATACTATCATACTGGTTATGTTTTACTTTTTCGTTATGTTCTCATATTGAGATAGGTTATTTAAGACTAATGTAGTTTTAGATGTTCTTATTATTGTTGTAAATGGTTGTCCGTTGAATAAATAAATAAAAAAATAAAAAAATACTGTGGGTGTCGACAAGGAGGAAAGGGGCAACTTGTTAATTCTGTACTTGAAGGTTTGGAGGTTCGGAGAAGGAAAACATGTGCCGACAACGAATTCCACAACTTGGAAGTCCTCGGGACAAAAGAGAGGGCATAACAAGAAGTTCTATGTCTCGTGACCTGGACACTAAACGGGTGCATTCACTCTGTTCCCCTGGTAGATCTGTTGGGGGCAGCAGGTGAAGGAACTATGGAAGAAAGCTCCTCTTAGCAGTCCCCATGCAGATATCTATAGAAGAGAGAGAGGTCACCAATGGCACGTCGGTGGGCAAGGGATGGCAGCCTTTGGGTGAGGATAGGGTCACCGATGAGACGTATAGCTCTCTTCTGAATAGAGTCCAGGATAGCGAGTGTAGAAGCGGCAGCGGCACCCCAGATGTGGGAGCAGTATTCGAGGTTTGGCCTCATTTGTGAAGTATATAAGGTATAGAGACTAGCTGGTGAAAAGTATTTGCGAGTCTGGAAGAGGAAACCTAATTTCTTAGCAGCCGCTTCTGCAATTGATGTGACATGTTGGTGCCAACTGAGATTTCGATCCACAGAAATGCCACCAAGTGAAAATGACTCATTACTTCGAATAACTTGGTTGTTCATTGTGATGGGTCTAGGGCTGGTGTATCTGAGATTTGGTGGAGTGCAATTGTACAAGATTTCTACTTCCCCAGTCTAATATTTTTTGGAGATCCACAGAGACACAACCCTCCATGAGTCTGCGGTCCTCATCTAATTGGGCTAAAGAGACAGGCTTAGAATATTGTATATTTTAGTGGAGGGTGCTGTCGTCCGCGTACCTGTGAACTGGGCTGGATGTGCTAGAGAGGAGGTCATTGATGTGGAGAAGAAACAAAGTAGGGGCTAAAGCTGAACCTTGAGGGACTCCTGCATTAATTGGATACCGTTTAGAGGAATGGCCATCCATGACAACAGAAATGCTCCAGTTGGAGAGGAACTTTGCTGTCCAGGTAGAGAGAGGTTGGTGGTAGGCCATAGGCCGGAAGTTTATTAAGCACTGCTGCATGCCACACTTGGTTGAATGCTTTGGATATGTCTCGAGTGACAATCTGGGATTCACCGTGTAGTTCCATAGACTTTTCCAAGAATGGGTGACAAAGGAAAGGAGGTCATCAGTTGATCTGTGCTGACGGAATCCATACGGTCTGTCGTGGATTAGACTGTGTTTTTCAAGAAATTTCAGTAGTTCAGTGTTTATATACTTTTCCATCACTTTAGAGACGACTCAAAGGAGATAAATAGGCATGTAGTTGGCAGGAAGCGCTTTGGATCCCTTCCTGGGGATGGGTTGTACTCGAGTAGTTTTCCAGTTACTAGGGAATATGGCTCTATTGTAAGATGTCTGAAACAGACGAGTCAGGACAGGAGCAAGTTCTGGTGCGCATTTTTTGAGAACAATTTCTGGCATCTCGTTAAAGCCAGACGCTTTCCTGGTATCAAGAGAAGAGAGCATCTTTAGTACCTTTTTAGTTTTGAAAATGATATCCGTCATTTTATGTTAACATTGGGGACTGTTGGTGGTTAACATTTGGAGGTGGGTTGAGAGTAGAACTGCCGGCGAACAACGAGGCAAAAGGTTCAGCCTTGCCCAGGGCGGTAGAAACAATTTCATCCCTTGAAACAAGAGGTGGGACCGTGCTCTTGCAGAAATTATTTCCAATAGATTTAGCAAGAAACCGGAAGGGTTTGCTTCCGTTGGAGCTTGAAAGGACTTTGTTTTTGATGTGGTTATTAAACAATTTTTTTGCTTCAGAAAGAATGCGGACATAGCGGTTGCGTCGTTAAATGCTTGACTGGGATTGTGTAGAAGCATTTTGTGAGCTTTGACCTTTTCAAGTCTGACCTTGTCACAGGATTTAGAGAACTAGGTTTTTTGACTGGCTGAAGAGGTTTTCTGTATACGTGGAATAAATAATTCCATGCCAGCTTGGATAATTTCGGTGGCATTTTGTGCGATATCAAGAGGGGTCAGGATGAGATAAGCAGACAGCCCATGGAAATGAGGAAAAGTAATCCCGCATTTCGTCCCAGTTCGCGGAGTTGTAATGCCAAACGATACATGGGTGTGATGACTTGTGTGATCTCGGGTTGCACTGCGCAGGAAGCAGTGACCATGTCGTGGTCTGAGCGACCAAGGTGACCAGTAAATGCAACATATGAATTTAGCAGCCCTGAGAGAGTTTCATCCAAAGTATGTCTTCTTCCAACTTCTAAATTGGGGTCTGTTGCAGGGTAGATTGCTATGGACATATGCGCATACCCCTCCAAGCAATCTAAAGGAAGTAAGGAGCACAGGAAATTAAAGTGATTAGTGGCTGTTTTGGCACTGATTTGGGTTTCGGTGAGGAAGAGGAATTGGGGCCTATTAGCCTGGAGGAAATGGTGGATGGAGTTCAGGTTAGAATTTAGGCCACATATATTCGAGAAGGATATGTTAAATCTTAATGCCCATGGTACAAAAAGGAAGCCTAGCGATTGTCTAAAATAAACGCAGCATATACACTTGTGTTTCATCTATATTATGACACAAAATTGATATAAAGTATTACATGACATGCCTTTGTGCAACTAATTACATCAACATCGACTATATTTCTGGCCAGGACTAGCTACTGCTCCACTCAGATATGCAGGCGAGGATACAAATTCGAACAAAATATACCTAGTCGTCAATTATATTTACAACTCTTGAACATAACAAGGGTTAACAACGTTTTTAAGGGTTTCATTTAAACCTGCCTTGCCAGACATATAGCGAGACACAGCAAAAAAAAATAACGATTAATTACCTGAATAATTGTTTTAAGGTCAAAGTTCAAGTTGACTCTTACCAGTGTAAGATCCGGACTGATGTAGGACGGCGACACGAAATTCTGGAATCCACTCATGGAAATGCTTAACCCATTGATGAACGACAGTGGCAGGGCAAACAATTATTGATGGACCCAGTCCAGTGTATCTGGAAAAAAAGTATTAAGCTGAGATTACTAATTAAATATTAACTTAAAAGTCCAATGAGGCTAGTGCAAAAAACAAAAACAATTATTTGCTTCCCTACATATCTGTAGACTATATTGTTCATTTGTTAATATTTTCTGTATGCATATCGGTTCCTTCACTTTTGCCACCTAATAAATTCTGGTATCTGCTTTAATATTTCTAATGTAATACAGTTTCCCAGCTTCTGGTTTCTTGCCCACTGTCCATGCAGATTATTCTATAATTGTGATTTATCTAATCGGTTTCTTGGTCAACTTTTCTAATCCTTCTGTATATTTTAGCTTGTGTACATTCCATTTCCTGCTTGTATTTTCTCCATTCCACCTTTTAATGGATTTTTCAACTTTACCAGAATATATATTCAGTACCTCAGGGTAGAGGTGTGCGAACCCATGTTTTGTTCGAACCGAACTATGAGCGAACCCAAGCAAATATGTTTCCTCGAACTTCGAACCTCTGAAATAGTATGTCTAAGGTTCACAGTCGAACTTCGAACTACTTAGAAATTCAAAATCGAACATCGAACTACCCAAAATTTTTCAGTGTTCATATATCATTTCCTTAAATACAAAATTTAGGAATATTGTAACATACAATATTTGATATGTAAAAGATTCCCACTCTTTTTACAAAAAGGAAGGGTTCGACAAATTTGCAGGCTGATTTGGTGAAAATGTCTTCCGGTGCTGATCGTTGTTGAGATGGGTCAACGCTAAATCAAAAACACAAAAACCAAAAACATTTTAAACTTTTTTAGATTTCTAGATATATAGATAAGCTCAATTGTAAATATGTTGTTGTTTAGTATTGGCTAAGCAGTTTTAGCAAACAGATTGAGAGGGTTCAAAGTGAGCATGATAGGTATAAAATAACCACTTACAAGTTTGAACTGTCTCCTGATTGTGAATATTTAACTGTTTTGGCTCACTGTGAAATAAAGCATGTTGAAACCAGTGTTTTCCAAAGACAATCTGCAATTATCCTCAAATTCTGAAAATTTACGTTACCGATCGCCTTCGAACACCGGCATCATAATGTTGTTACGGAAATGAGTGTTGGGAGGCTAGGGTATACAAGAAAAATAATTTTGTGATGGATAAAGGGCTTCGTCGTGTCTCAATGTGTCCCATCTACTGTCAAAAATATGCATGAGTGAAATCTCCTGAAATTATGCTATCGACTCAATGAGACCGATAACGAGCTTAAATCGCCGCGACCGAGTTAAAGGTGTGGCAACTTCGCTACCTTTGGCAACATTCAATGCCTGTAAAGTGAAATTTCGAAGTATTTTTGAGCAACGAACTTCGAACTATTGTGAAGAATTACATATTTCGAACTTCGAACTACTTCAACATCGCTTGTGCGAACATATTTTCGAACCGAAGCTTCGGTTCGAGTTCGGGTTCGGTTCGGAATTTCGAAGCTTCGCACACCTCTACCTCAGGGCTAAACTGTATTAACTCCACTTTTTATCAAAATTGACATTAGGTTACATTCTTAGTATTAAAGATCTTCTGCTTCACCTGCCCTACAGTATGCCATCCCAAATAGCAGTGTTAATGAGTTATCCAATGTTAAACTATATTAAATCCTCTGGGGCTTCCGAGCTAAACAGTCGTGTGGACTTAATACTAAAATCGTTTAATCAAATGGACTAAAAACTCGGAGTTAATATTGTTTACATAGTCTGGCAGAATGGTAACTCCAGCGCTGTGGCTGTGACATAACCTTTTTTTACTTTAATGTCAGTCTATTTATGTGATAATGGCCAGTTACCAACGCCAGCGAGCAGTCCTGGAATTTTGCTGAAACCCTGCCTTTCTGTAAGGAGGGTAGGGATCTTTAACGTGCCCAACATCGCATGGACACGGGACCGACGGCTTTACCCCTCTGAACAGCGGAACATGCAGACATTAAACTTGCTCAAATCGAAGAATCCAAATTTGCACCCTTCAGTTCAGAGGCACACGTTCTTACCCCTGGACAACCAAGGCACTAAACCAACCTTAAATTCATTAAATCAGTCTTTGTATTGTGCTGCAGAGAAATACATGGTGTGTTGTTCTGTTCATAAAGTGTAGATTTTTGTAATATAAACAATAAATAGGGCAAAGATAATGGCAAAGAAAAACGGTGAGGGAAAACCCCGTAGAAAATGGTACAAACTATAACAGCCTCAGTAATCAACATAATTTCGAATCCTTAGAACATAACCTCGAGAACGGTAAGTGATGACAAATGTACAAAAACATATCTGTAGATGAAAGAAGAAACATGCATGCTGAATTTCCTACCCCCAAAAAACTGGGGACATAAAAAGACAGTGTTTCCAGCATGGTATGATGTATTCCTGTTACACGTGTGGGGGAAACTACCGGAATAAGAGCTGGTAAAAAGCAATTTACTATGTGTTATTCATTCGACGTAAATAACATTAGAATTAACGTTTGTCAGAAGTTCTTCATATCGGCATCGAGCATCTCTGAAACATTCATCTCGCGGCCTTATGAAGAATAAAAAAAGGAGGTTTAACTGAGGAAGATCAAAGAGGTAAACATGACCCTCAGAATTTAACTGGGCCCTCAAATTACCTTATGGAGACACATGTGACGAAAACGATAAATTTATGCTGGCTAAAACTTAAACTATAGGAGCAAAAGATAATTTTAAGTATGAATATCAGGAACATCTTTCACAGGCAAGTAATAGATACGCTCTCAAAAGAGCAGATAAAGACAGAGCTTTGGAAAGCGGAGGTACAGAAACATTATTGACAATCGACTTACAGAAATGTCTTCAAAGACTTGTCCTTACGAATCAGCAAAGTTTCTATAAGTTTAAATTGTGGACTTACAATTATACTATCTCCGACTCTTCTGCTAATCTTACTACCTGTTTTATGTGGGATGAATCAAAAGCTGGACGTGCAGCTAATAAGATGGCCTTTGGTTTTTTAAATGGATTGAATCACTGAGTGAAAATGTTTCGGAAATTACAATATGGTCTGATAATTGTCCATCCCAGAACTGTAATATCATCATGGTCATCGCTTACCTTTGGACTTCACATCATTAACCTCACATAAAAACCGTTAATCATAAGTTTTTATTACGTGGCCATACCCATATGGAGGTGGGCAGTGACCACTTCCCTATTGAGAGTGAGCGCGGACACGAACACCCTCTCTCAAAGTAAAGACACCCTGGACTGGCTTGCAGCTGGCTAGACTTTGTTGTTGATCGAAACCATTTAATGTAGTGAATATCGAAGTTGCTGATTTCATAGACTTTAAATTGCTATACTCAAACAACTCTTCCTGATTTATCTTTAGAAAAAAGACACAAGATAATAAAGATTTCGGAACGTCAAAAGTAGTTGATCTGCAGTTATGACAGAACGAGGTAGGGTTACTTTTCTTCAAAACCGATTTTAAAACAGAAAATTTTAAAAGTGTTGATTTAATGAGTGGTAGGTGTGCAACTTTCCGTCACATTTGCCTGCAGTACACAAACAACTGAGGAAAATACCCACAAAGAAATATAATCATCTTCAAAGTTTATTGCAGTTGATCCCAACTGAGCTTTATGGTTTCTGTCAAAGTTTACATCGTGCTGATAAGGTTAGTGATGATATTTAAACATATACTAAGCATTGTTGAAACATTAGATTTATTTTGTTTATAACGAAGATGTTTCTTTTACCATTGATTTATAAATAAAGTGATGTTTTCACAAAGTATAATAACATTGTTTGTTGTGTTATCTCCTTATTTGCATCTGTATTAAGTGTAAAAAGTAGACTGAATACTATATTACAGAAATACCATCCTCGGGACTAAATAATATTAACTCCATATTATCTCAAAATCTAGCAACACGATTTTATGGGCAAATGCTGAAGAAACGGTTATATAAAACTCTCTATCATTGTAATTTTAATATTGATTTTATAGACAATTAACTCCTCTCAAAATTTTCAAACCGCTCTCCTGTAAACTTTTCGTTGTGGGAGTTAATACAGTTTTAGCTCTGAGGTACTGAATATACATATGCAAATATAAAAACATTTGATATGCTAAAAAGCTAATGGATTAATTTCAGAGTGTTAAGCAACTGAGACTTTTTATTTTAAAAAGCTAACTGGAAGACAAGCTAAAGATTTAATATATTCACCTAACCTTACTCAAAGAACAAGACTCCAACTTCATAAAAGACAATGGTAAAAAAAATTATCTTGCTCAAATGTGGCTACGAAATAAAAAAAATTTCATCTTAGCTTTCAGGTATCATCATTTTGGAATCATTTAGAAGTTTGTAAAGTGATTGTCCATAGATACACTACACATATTCTTAAATTTCATTATCTAGAAAATCAATCAAATCGACTGTCATTTTCTTCAATGTTATTGTTCCTGTTTCTCGAATAACAATGTTGGTAAGATCCGACTGTCATTTTAGCTTGTTCATCGTTACGCCTCATCTATTCCTCTCAATCGTCCAGATTAACAGTTTTACATCCATCAATGTGCATGATTAGTCCAAGCAGTCCCATTTCCTTCCCTTCTTTGGAATCACTATCTGAAAAATCTTCAAGATCAAGTTGGGAATCGGATCATTTTTGACCAGGATCTTTGAATGGTCACCTCTTTTACTATATCCTATGCTGCTGCTACTGAATACACAACATCTTTAAAGTTAATTTTCCTCAGGCATTAAGTCAATACCTCTGCATTGTCTGCACGTTCTAAAATATTTCACAGTAGGTGAGTTTGCTTCAGATGCTCCAGAATACATTGGTCCATGGGCTGAATCAATGATGTTATATTTGGAGATGAGAAAACCACTTTTATCTCCATCTTTTAGTTCATCAACAACGTAATGAGAAAGAGCATTGCTAACGAATAATAGAGTATTTCTTGGGTGTCCATTTATTTTCAAGAAGGCCCAAACTTTTGTTACAAATTCTATAAAGAACAATTCTTTAAAAAATGCAGTATGTATCTACGCATTTTTTTTTGGTGCCCGTAATAATTGACAATGTGCTAGTAGTAACAGTTTTTGATGCTCTTGAATTTCGATAATGACCAATATTTATCAGGGAGGGCTGGCTTATGTTGCCCCAAATAATTGCTAATTCATTCCTTCCTGTTCATGGTGCTGAAGCCTCACTTTTAGAGGCAACATCTTGTAATTAATCCCAGTTTGGTCGCAATGATACAACACAGAAATCCATTTTCATCTGTAATCTCTTTGGGCACTAGTTTTGAAGGCTTCCCGTTAACTGAATAAACAAATAAAGAAACATGATACTAGCTCACAGTTATTTTTGATATCTCAGTACAACAAAACACACCAGCTTAAAAAAAATGCTCAGATCATATTGGCTGTATTTATATTGTATACCTGACCTTACCTCACCTGACTATTAATGATCAGAAAAAACAATGCAAATAAAACATTAGAGCTGGCAAAAATTGTTAAACTTGTCGCATACCTGCCATGCTTTGAAACTATTCGTGAATAGTTCAACGCAGCAAGGAAAGCAATGATCTGTACAGTCTTTCCAAGGCCCATTTCATCACCAAGCAGTCCTCCTGTACATTTCTGATGGATCTTCCACAGCCATTTTACACCCTCTTGTTGATACCTATTGTATAAATTAAAAAAAAAATTAAAAACAAGAATGACATACAGAGTGGCAGAGTATGCCAGGCGAATAGCCTGTGGCTCTCATATTAGGAGTTCGTGGATCAACTTTTGTATTTGCTAAGTCGTCTTTTTCACTTGATTGTGAAAAAGCTGATTTACCATGAAAAATGGCTGGTGTCTGTTGTCTGATAGTCTATGCCCAGGCAACACAATTGTGATATTCACATCGCTGAGATGTTATTTTTAAGTAACCAATGCGACATATCCTGATACATGCACGTCATGTCTCTGTGATGGTTTCCTGTTACCTATGATTTTGCGCTTACACTGGTACATGCTAGCGATGTTAGCTGTTACTTTTGAGATACATGGCTAACCTTTACATGCCAAGTATGTAACAGCGACATAGCAATAATTTACATTTCAGAAGTTAATTTTAATGATATGCTAGCGATATTATAAACTATATCACTGTTACTTCAGAAAAATAACATGCTAAGCATGTAATTAACACATGATGACCAAATTTATAGATTCACAGTTCATATTCACGCCACACCGTTTGTCATCGCTGGAATCGCATTGACGCTTGGTTATTTTTTAACTTTTATTGTGTGTGACATGTCATGTGATGCACGACAATGACACACAAGAGTTTCTTGTTTTCTTGTAGATCTGGATTATTTCTTGCAATTTAGGTTTTAGGCAGAAGTTTTTTGTGTTTGTACATTAAGCATTATCCTACAATTACAATTACGAGGTAAGTACCTATCTATATAGAATATATCTATTACCCAGTAAGTACATTTCCTAGGTTAAGTGTATACCTACTTATTATATGATGAACATCTAATATGTTTGGCAAATCAAATCGTTTGTTTACAAACAATACAGCATTTGTGTACATGGATTTAACATGGCAGTAGGCAGTAGCAGTAAAACCGCCACAGAAAATTATCTGCTTAAATCACGAATCTAGACACAATGTTTACTGCACGTATCTGTTATTGTGTCACTGGTTTTGTCAAGAGTTAGCGTCAATTTTTATTAATCCGCATTTCATGATCAGAATTACTTTTGTTTGCACAACGTAAGAAACAATTGTTATGCTGAGGTGTTTATGTTAACTATTTGATAATTTTACTGTCGTCCATCTTGCTGTAAAATGTCAAAAGGTAATTTCACTGATTTCATATAGACAAAAAAGACGCGAAACCTAAAAGACAAACAAATTAACAGTCATGCTTCATTGCCATACCGGGAAATAATTTTAGATTGCAATAAAAATAGTATAAGGAAGTTGCAACTTTTCCATATGTCGAGCCGAATTCGACTTCCGTTATTAATCAATTCCCACTACCTAAAAATATTGTTGATGATGCATTAGTAATATTATCATTTATGTCTTTAATATTATCATCCATACCTCCAGTGGACTCAAAGGTTGACACAGTGTTTTAATAAGACAACAATAAAAATAATACCAATTTTTCTAACAGCTCGTTTTTGAAATTTCAGATCTAATTCTGCAGAACAACCAACTAAAAGAAAAAGGGTGTGAAATTTCTGGTTCGGAGTGGTTCCATCAAGCAAGACAGCAGAAACAGAGAAATGTCAAAGAGCATATTTCACTAAAGAAATGGAAATTTACAGCTTAACTTTTAATTTATATAGACAATATGGGATCATTGTTGTTTCTATGTTTACAAATTCCAGCAAGTTTATATGCATATGTTTTAAATTCATTTTTATTTTCAGATTTATATTATGAGAATTTTGTTTTTTTATTTAGTGTTTACTGAAAAACATATTGTTTTGTGGTCCATAAAATACATGTTAACATTTTTTAGAAGTTTACATTTACCTACACCTTTGGAATTCATTTTTAGTTTTATATTTATACTATGAGACTTTGTTTTTTCTATAAATTTTGGGTTATTTGGAAAATGTATTGGTTTGTCCTGCATTAAATATATGCTAAATTTTTTAGAAGCTTCTATTTATGTATATATTTAGAATTCATTTTTGTTTTTATACTATATGTGTTGTGTCCTGGTATCTTTCAATCCCCACCCTTAGTGAGACAATCCCCGTGAGAGTTGGCGGCCAGCGTCACTTGTTACCAGAGTTGTTGTGACAACAAAAACTGTCATGAAAAATGAGAACTGTCATATAAAACATACATTAGACCAGATCACCAATCAAGTGTAATCGAGCATCACAGGAAGATCGCCTGACCTGCGGCACGTAGTCAAGACCCATGGTTGTCTTCATTGCCACGTGGACAGGTCAGTGAGCCTCATTGTGCGAGAACCAACCTCCCGATGAGCGACTGATCTAGGCTAGTAGTAATCCAGTCAACCACGGCAGCAACATAACGCAAGCTTCACAGTCGTCACCTGGACACGTGAACCACCTTGGCCCCTTGGACGAAGCCCCAGGTCTCAGTGACACCACCGCGTGTTGACCACAGCGAGCACAGCAATGTAAGTCCCCTTTTTATATTGTACCCCCCTTATTAGTTCACAACATTCATTGTAACTTATATTAAATTGTTATTGTTTTACCAAGTGTAGTTATTACAAATCTGTACCTACAAAGAACAGTTCCTCTGATCCTTCATGCTAACCCATCTGAATCGAACAATATGAGAATTTTGTTTTTTCCTCATTTACTGAAAATGTTATAGTTTTGTATGTTGTATAAAATATATATTTACATTTTCTAGAAGTTCATCTGTTGTTTTTATTTTCCCATTCATTTTTTTATAAATATTTTAGACTCTTAACTCAGATGCAGATTGAGTTTTCTTTTACCAATAATTATTAGTAACTAACTTAGTATATATATATATATATATATATATATATATATATATATATATATATAATTCACATGACAGCCATGAAGTATGAATTATATACTGGGAATATACCATAGGATATCTCAAGTACATTATTTAGTTACATGCTAGAGATGAGTCTTGAATTATTGAAATACTAGTAATTACATCTCCTTAACAGCACAGGCGATGTCTCCAGCATGTTCAGCAGTCATATCCCTGCGATGTATTGTCAGTGTTGGCAGTTGCTGACATTTCCCAGCTCTGGTAACTTGCATAGACCTTACAAAGTACATCTCTGCGATGTTAAATGTCGCACTGTTACATGCAAAATACATTATTGTTATGTAGTTGTGTTGCCTGGGTATAGGGTGCCCCTACACAAATCGTGTATTTCTGAATACTGCAGCTAACTTATTTAGTGTTCGATATGTTGTATTAAAAAAAAAGTGCTGCAAATTGGATCATAACTTCCACATAGCTGTGATAATTCATTCTCTTCACAAAGACATTCTCATGGAATGAATTTAGGGCCCATGACTTAACCACAAAGAAAATATTTGTATTTCTGTATCCATAAACTATCGAAATATTATGTTATTCGAGTTTTATTGAAAAATTTTCAATTTCTTTCTTCAAATTTGGTATCCAGTTAGCAGCCGAGAAAGGAACGCTTCGAATTGTTTTTGGGTAAGATCGCTTCAATTTGCCCCCTCAAGCGATCTTACCCAAAAACAATTCAAAGCGTTCCTTTCTCAGGTGCTAACTGGATACCAAACTTGAAGATGATATCTCAATTCGTTCAAAAGTTATTGCACCAATTAACAGACAGACGTACATGCCGACATACCGACAGAAAACAAGTTTCATTCCAGAATCAAGTTTTCCATATGTTTTTGGGGCCTTTTGCGCCGTTTTGACAACAAAAATTTTGAAATTTTTGTCGCTGATGCCATCCATACTCCACAAGTATTGAGACAATGTGGAAGTAAAATAAGTTAAACAAATAATGTGTATTTCTTACTTGTACAAATTGTCCCAGATCTTCTTAGGTACTTTCAGGCCTCCTTTGAGGCTGTGATATTCTGGCGCGTTCTCTTCTACATCATCGACTGATGCACCAGTTGTCTGCTCTAGCAGTTTATAATACTTCTCGAGTCTTGCTTCATAACATTCTATTAAACCATCATCGATAACTCTTTCAATGCCACAAACAATGTTACGCTTTCTCTTAGTTGAGTGTCCAGCTTTCGAAATATCTTCCAGATCATCTTCAGGTATATAATGGAGAAGAAATTAGTTTGTTAATATAGGTATGATGCCAATAAAAAACCTCAATAAAACACAGTAAAAAATGATTATTAAGCAGGGAAATGAAACAGTATGTTCAGGACAAATATCTTGCCGAATTTTAATATAAATGACCTAGTGACCTTGGCCAGCCTCGCCGAAATGATGCGGTGCCATCGTCTGGCCGTCGAGCCAGCGCCATCTGCTGACTCGAGTCTTCATAATTGTCTTGTGGTTAAATTACCGTTATATATTGATTATATTACATCATTAATCGATTTTCCGGCACATTCGGGTGTATTGTTGTTTGGACCTCTAGTGCAGTAGATGAAAATTCAGCTTTGTCAACCTGTGTATAATTCTGTATCTAATTTTTCAAGAATTAGAAAAAATTTTCCCCTGAGGATGGCTACTAGGTGAATGAATGAATTTTTGTAGCCTGGATCGGAAGCCTTTCATTGAGTATCTAATTATGTCTATTCCAGACCATGTGACGTTTAGGAATGAAATAAATGACCTAGTAATAATATTAACAAGCTGTGTCAATGTCCTTAAGGTCAAGTCGTTGTCTCTTAACATACTGCGTATTATTGTGCGAACGTGTTACTAACAAAACTGACTTAAATTAAAAAAACTAATAATAATAAAATAATAACACAAAAGAACTACATACTGTAAGTGATAAATCAATAATAATAATATTTTTTTAATAATGGGTAGAATTGTGTTTGATTTTCAGCTACGACGTTTTTATCTTGTAATTTACTGCATTTAGAAGTACCATTTGAGCGCCTTGGTGGTTCAGGAGCAAGAACGTGTGTGTGTCTCGGAACCGACGGGTAGTGGGTTCGATCCCAGCGTTCTCCTTTCACTTTTTTCAGTATACAAACTGTAACATTAACATCAACCGGGGTTCTGGCATTATATTTGAGCAAGTTGAATGTCTGCACGTTCCGCCCTTCGGAGGGGACGTAAAGCCATCGGTCCCGTGTACATGCGATGTTGGGCACGTTAAAGATCCCTACCCTCCTTATCTCTGGAAATAACAAAGTAAGGACAACCAAATTTGGTACGCCTGTTTGTATTATAGATAGTGACCCACGTACCAAAATTTTTGTCTGTAAGTTAAAAGACAAAAAAGTTACAGTAATTAAAAAAAAATAATAATTGAGGTTTTCCTCAAAACGTCAAAGTCGCGATTTGAAACGTAAAAATTCGCAACATTTAGGCAAAGAACCTGAAACAAATACGGATTATGTAAAGAAATTGTTGCAAGAAGAGTATTCTGAAAACCCTTACGTTTCAGCTTCAGCCGTTATTGTCCTTTATTTTACTAACATATTTACAGAAAGTTCATGTCAAATAGACCCTTTCTCTGATGCTTTGGCTGTAGGTTTAGTTAAGTTTATGGTTTAACAGTCTATAATTTTGGGCTAATTTTCGTAGAAAAAATTCGTCAACGAGGAGACCCTGACTTTTAAATCTTAAAAAGGCCCCCTAGAATCCATATCCGGATTTACCTTCAGTTTTTATCTGTTTGCATATATACAAGGTGACGCATTTCTATGGTATAATTGTTATTATACAAGATATGAGAAAAAACTGTAAACGTTAATTATAGGGTGTCTTAAGCTGCATCTTATAAAAATATTTTGACAATCACAGGCTGGTCCATAAGTCGTTGATGATCCATACAATTGTTTTTATGAACACCCTTATATTATCACATTTTTGCATTTTTCATCGAAATATGATGAATGTTTGTAAGGAAAAAAAATCGACACGTAGTGACTGCGTTTTGGTAGCGAATTTTCATTAAATCTTTCAAATTTCAATAACCCAACTTGCTATTAACCTAAGGTTTGTTGGCTAGGAAACCAGTTTTCTCGGAAACATTTTAAGTTCATTTTCAGAAAATTTTTGTACATTTTCAAACAAATTTGATAAAATATGGTACATTTTTTTCTACTAGATAGGCCATACTGGTAACCAGATTGGTGTCTGCTTGCATTAGAGACATATTTGCTATTAAAAACATTTTAATGCAAATTCACTTCCATAACGCATTTGCCGCGTCCAGACTTTTTTAGCCCTGCACAGCAACCGTATTCTCCCAGTTCTCGTAACTTTCTTGGGGGTTGTTCCCAACAAATTTTTTCTGTCGTTTATGCATTGAAGGTGGTTGCAAGCATGGAAGAGGGGAAGGAAACCTCCACGACGAAATAGCAGAGCATTCCTCGCCCCACCTCCCCAGTCAAAAACATGTTAAGAGTGTAATCTGAGAAATAGATAGTGATAGGTAATACTGCAAGGGAAAGGGTGTACTGAGAAAGAACCCCCGTAAAACGATCATTGTTCCATTTACCAGAAGAAGAAGGCTGGATAGATTAAAACCACCTATTCTTATGGGGGAAACGATTCCATTTACGGAACAAGCAAAATATTTGGGGGTTACCCTAGATAAGAAGCTCAACTGGGACGTACAGTTAGAGAATGTAATACGCAGGGCTAAACTGTCCCTGTGGACATGCTGTAGAATCTGTGGAAATAACTGGGGAACAAATCCCCAATAGATGTACTGGCTCTATGTAGTGGTTATCAGACCAATGATAACATATGGAGCCATAGTTTGGTGGCCCAAGGCACTTCGTGGTATCGCGAGGGCCAAACTGGCTCATCTACAGAGACAAGCTTGTCTGATAATAACGGGAGCGATAAGAACCGCACCATGAACCGCTCTGGAGGTCCTCCTTAATATTCCACCTCTTCACATATGGTTGGAGAGAGTGGCGAGGTGGACAACATACAGATTAAAACAAACGGCCGACAGCATGCCGCAGGAAATCAGTCTGGGAGGGTCCAGACTCCTTGATGACATTGAGGGTCATGGGATTCTGGGAATGGTCTCAGGCTTGATGCCTACAAAGATCAGTAGAGATCTGTCTTTCAAGACTGTCCTCCCGGAAAGGGAGGACTGGGAACGAAATCAAACAACCCTATTGAGAGCTGATCTCTGCTGGTATGCTGACGGCTCCAAAACTAATATGGGGGGCAACACCGATGCTGGACTATCAACTAGCCTCGGCAAGTACGCAACCATACACCAGGCAGAAGTGTATGCCATCGAGATGTGTGTGCAAGGGAAAGTATAGGAAACCAGTGCACACACAAATCGATAAAGATATATACAGATAGCCAAGCTGCAATAAATGCTCTTGGTTCCTACCGTTGCAATTCAAAAACGGTATGGAGTTGTAAATCTGCCCTCACCGAACTGGGCAACTGTAATGAGGTGTCACTGGTAAGGATACCGGGTCACTCGGACCATGATGGCAATGTTGCGGCCAACATGCTTGCCAGGAGTGGTGCCCAGAGGGACTTTATCGGACCAGAACCGGTGCTGGGGATAACATCATGCACAGCAAAATGCACCTTAAAGACCTGGACAGAAAGAATGACAAGCCAGCAATGGCAAAATCTGCCAGGATTAGCTCACTCTAAGGCCTTCATAAATGGCATGTCTGAGTCAAGGGTTAAAAAACTTAAAAAACTTCTAGAGTTAAAGAGACAACACCTTAGTACTCTAGTCGGCCTGTATACAAGACACTGCCGCTTGCGTCACCACATGCATGTATTGGGGTCGGTCAGGAGACTGAGTGCCGGCTGTGTATGGAGAGTGATGAGACAGCAGAGCACATACTGTGTTCCTGTCCGGTGGTGGACAGGACTAGATACCTGCTCTTTCGCAAGACAAAGCTTACTCCGGAAGATCTGGATCAACTTCGTCCAAAAAGATTATCGACCTCTGCAGGAGGCTGGCTTTGTTGGGTGAAATATAGACTATTAGGCGTGAGCCACAATAGACCTTATGGTCGCGGTGGAGGGACCGGTGTGGCCCACTCACATTCAAACGTAACCTAACCTAATCTAATCCATTTATTTAAAACTGTCCTTGAAGTAAATAGCAAATTCATCGATAGGTAAATATGCACATCTATCAGCAGTTGGTTTATTTAAAACAGTCCTTAAAGGAAACTGCAAATTCAAGGATTGTTTTGCTAATAATAAAAGTTAGGGGAAGGGAAATAACACATCTTAGGAAATATTGTCAAAAGACTAAAAAAATAAGGGTAATTTTCCAGATTATTGCCAAGGGTTTGCCCAATTATAAAGTTAAGGGAAGGAAAAACCAGGTCACAATGCACTGTTGCAGAAGTTCACCCTTACCACTAGATGGTCCTCTCAAATAAATCAGCTGGACTTAGACCTTTGCTACAGACTCCCTCATCAGACGACACAGGGCCTCAGATTTCGCCCATGACAAAATAATGTAGCAAACAAATAAGCTATCATAAATCGCGGCACATGCACACTTCAACCACCACAGCACTAGGTAAAAGGGTCAGTAAGAAAACAAAGCAATAATGCAAAATTTCAAATTAAGGTCTGCGAACATAGGTGTAATAAATAACATGATCTCAGCCCCTTTGTCTACTCATAGTGAACCAGCAATAGTAAGACAAACAAGAGACAAGGCACAAAGTAAGATCTGTCAGACCAATGAGAAAGCCCGACATGTGGTAAGACTGTGAAATTCGAGTGAATCTCATTCCCAAGTTAACATCAAATTTTAATGCCTATGAGGGTATGGAGATGTAAAGGAACAAAACCATGCAAGAAAACTATTGAAAAAGGATAAAATGTTTAAAAAGTTATAATGTAAATATCTCAGTCAAAAGAAGAAACCACCAGGTAAAAATAGTGTCAACGTGCATTTAAGACGTCAAACTTCATCTATCAGCAGTTGCTTTATCTAAACCTGTCAGTGGGATAATCTGCAAATTAACCAAAAATCGAAAAATACCCACAAATGCTGTATGGCAACTACTGGTTAGCTATTTTACAACTGGAAAGGCTGAGAAATATACTTTAGGTTGATTTTGAATTGAGGGTGTCACACGGCGCATCCTAAACTGCGCAGCCAAGATATGAAACAGAAACGTTAATACCGTATACAGTGTTGTCGGGTTGTACTTTTTTTCATTGAATAAGATGTAATAAATATTTTATACTTTTTAATATATTTTTGGCTGTATCAAATACATCTAAAAATAGGTCCAACAGCATCTACAAATAATGTAAAAAAAACATAATATTGTTACATTTAAGTGTATATTTGTTAAATTTGTAGAGAACCATCCGAACGCTTTTTAGTGAATTTTCTTCGAAAAAATCCACTATTGGAGAGATTCCGACTTTTGAATTAAAAAAAAAAAATGAGCGTGAACTAGGACCCATAACCGGGGTCAGTTTCAATTTTTATATGTATCACAGCGATAAGTCAAAAAATAATATGCCGATTTCGATCAAGTTTGGCATGTGCCTTCCTTTTGTAAGTGACTTGGATAAGTTCGTTAGCCAGCAAAATCGGAACCGGTATTCCGGGAAAATTTTGTTTTCTATCGAAAAAAATGTTCTCAAAAAATAAAACAGCTGTGGTAACCAAATTTGATAGGTAGGTTTGTGAGATAAAGAGTAGACTATAAACTAACATTTTTATTTCTATGTTACAAGCAAAAAGTTCAAAAAATATATATTTTATGCCAGATTATTTCTATCAAAATTCACTACCATAACGCACTTGCTGCGTCAAGACTTTTAGGAAAAACTTTTCAGTAACATGCTTAGAAATCCCCCCCCCCCCCAATGCACAAATCACAAGAAAAATTCGTTAATTTGCATGCTGATGACCTCCTGGGCAGTTTGAGATGAAACGACTGCTGATACATAAAGTTTGGTATCTTGCATGTACGCTGACAGTAATGTTAGCTTTTGTTCGCTTGCCTTTACCCAGTTATTGACATGTCAGGTTTTTAACACATTACATATTTTAAACAATTTCTCAGCAGCTGATAGATAAAGTTTTGTATCTCGCACGTACGCTGACACTATTCTTACCTTTTGTTCTCTTGCGTTTGCCGAGTTATTTACATGTAAAGTTTTTTACACATTACATACCTTAAACAATTTCTCAGCTGTTGATACATAAAGCTTGGTATCTCGCACGTAGGCTGACACTATTCTTACCTTTTATTTTCTTGCGTTTGCAGAGTTATTTACATGTAAAGTTTTTTACACATTACATACCTTAAACAATTTCTCAGCTGTTGATACATAAAGTTTGGTATCTCGCACGTACGCTGACACTATTCTTACCTTTTGTTCTCTTGCCTTTGCCGAGTTATTTACATGTAAAGTTTTTAACAGCTTACATACTTTTTAAACAATTTCTCAGTACGGTTCTGTTCGGTGACACCCCTTCCCCTCCTAAACATTACATTTGACATACAATTCTCTTTGGCCTTGGGAATCCCTGGAATATTCTGGACACATGGACAATTGCCTTCTACTGCCAAGTTATCACTTCGCTTTTAGTAGACCGCTAGTACGGGTACCCGTTTAGATGGTTTCTTATATATATATATATATATATATATATATATATATATATATATATATATATATATATATATATATATATATATATATATATATATATGTGTGTGTGTTCACCCACGTTATTTCTTAAATTGTGCCTAGCTTACCTTGTTCTCTTAATGAACATCAGTTTTGTAGTGGTTTAAGCGTACATGTGTCGCTGGTTCCTGGTCCGTGCCAATGTTATTTGTTTTCTACATTGTTTTTGCAATGAAGGGTCTGCTTCGCTGGGGGATTCTTCTTCCCCTCTCTCATGCATACAACCTACCCTCGTTGCGTAAACCACAAGTCAAATTCCCTGAGAGCAGCCCTCAAAAAAGTAACAGGTGCTGGGGCGAATAGGGGTGCTGTGCGGGGTGGCAGGGTTAAAGGGGATATGGCTTTTATATGTGAAAAAGGCCGCTTTAAGCCGTTTTCTTAGCATTTTCTGCTCATATTACGTTTTTACTACCTACCCCGCCCGGCAACCCTATTTACTCCTGGTCCCGTCTCTTCCTTGTGGGGTATGAACAAGAAAATTTTCTTGTCGTTTGTGCATCCAGGGAAGGAGGTCTAAGCATGTTTCCGAAAAGATGTTACAAAAAAACGTCCAGAAGAAACTAGCGACACATGCATGCCTAAACCACTACAACACAAATGGTCATTAACAGAACAAGGTAAACAATGCTTAATTTCAGAAATAATGTCTGTGAACACTTGAATATACAGGAAACCGTCTAAACGAGTACACTTACTAGCGGTGTAGTAAACTGAAAGTGAAGTGATAAATTGACAGTAGAAGCCAATATTTCATGTGACTAGGATATTCTCGGGATTCCCAAAGTCAATGTGAACCTTATGTCGAATGTAATGTTTAGGAGGGAAAGGAGGTGCCACGGAACAGGACCGTACTGAGAAATTGTTTAAAAAGGTATGTAATGTGTGAAAACTTTAAATGTAAATAACTCGGCAAAGACCAGAGAACAAACGGTAAGAATAGTGGACACGGGACCGACGGCTTTACGCCCCCTCCGAAGGGCGGAACGTGCAGACATTCAACTTGCTCAAATACAATGCCAGAACCTCGGTTGATGTTAGTTTTACAGTTTGTACTGAAAAAGTGAAAGGAGTACCCTGGGATCGAACCCAGTACCTTTCGGTTCAGAGGCACACGTTCTTACCCCTAAACCACCAAGGTTCGTGAATTTTGATAGAAATAATCTGGCACAAAATATTTTTTTTGAACTTTTAGCTTGTAACATAGAAATAAAAATGTTAGTTTATAGTCTACTTCTTATCTCACAAACCTACCTACCAAATTTGGTTGCTACAGCTGTTTTATTTTTTGAGAATTTTTTTTTCGATAGGAAACAAAATTTTCCCGGAATACCAGTTCCGATTTTCCTGGCTAACGAACTTATCCAAGTCACTTACAAAAGGGAAGGCACATGCCAAACTTTATTGAAATCGGCGTATTATTTTTTGTCTTATCGCTGTGATATATATACATATATATATATATATATATATATATATATATATATATATATATATATATATATATATATATATATATATATATATATATATATATATATATATATATATATATATATATATATATATATATATATATATATATATATATATATATATAAACTTATAAAAATTGAAACTGACCCCGGATGTGGGTTCTAGGGGTCCTAGTTCGCGCTCATTTAATATTTTGTTTATAAAACTCAAAAGTCGGGATTTTTTCGAAGAAAATTCACTAAAAAGCGTTCGGCTGGTTCTCTGCAAATTTAACCAGTATACACTTAAATGTAACAATATTGTGTTTTTTTACATTTTTTGTAGATGCTGTTGGACCTATTTTTAGATTTATTTGATACAGGCAAAAATATATTAAAAAGTATAAAATATTTATTAGATCTTATTAAATGAAAGAACTACAACCCGACAACACTGTATACGGTATTAACGTTTCTGTTCATATCTTGGCTGCGCAGTTTAGGATGCGCCGTGTGACACCCTCAATTCAAAATCAACCTATACTTTATTTATTTTTATTGCCACAGGGTGAAGCTTCTCGAGATACTATAGTATTAATTTTAAACTTTTATATCTGAAAAAGCTACCTACATTTAGGTATAAGTATAGCGAAAACATTTGTCATGATAATAGGGTGTAAACCATACATTTATTTGACTTATATTGAAGTATCAACCACAATCATTTCAAGTTCATAACATTATAATGTTAATTGCAAAAATAGACAAAACAATTAAACTACTAAATATAAAAGACCCAAGATCGTATTTAAGACGGGTATACATGTTTCGAGTGCCTGACACACAAAGCTACTTAATAGTATGAATCGTGCTTAAGTGTTCTTAAAATTGAAGTTAACTAAATCAATGACAAAATACCTACCTTCAGATGGAACATATTCACTGTCACTAGGATGTTTCTCTTCTACATTAGTCCCTTCACTATCTTCAGATTTCTTATGCTTCTTTGCCTTCTTCTCGGAAGTAGATTTCCTTTCTTTCACAACCTTCAAGTTCTTATGTGCAATTCTGTCAGCTACTTCTTTGCTTTTATCGGTCACTTCCAAAGTTTTCTTATATTCTTGTATTTTGCGTAGTTCCTCTTGTCGTTTAATATAGGTATCAATATCCAAAGTATTCTGGGGCTTTTCGGTTGTATAAGAATCACTGTCATCCACAATTTCACCTTCTTCAAGATTTTTATCTACACTTTCTAAGGATACCTTGCTTTCACTGCTAAATATTTCTAACTCCTGGAGAGCCTGTTGTTCCAGTGTTTCTTGGTGTCTACCCCATACAGTTATGCCTTCTTCGACATTTAAATTGTGAAGTTCTTCATGCTGTAAAACAAGTATGTATGACATTTCCGATTTAAATTATAATTATTTAGTAGAAGATAAAAGTGGATGTGCTTACCTCTGAAATCAGGTTTGGTGCAGGATTATTGGACGAAGACGGTAAGGACTCCATAATGTAGATAATCTTAATAAGAAAATATACCTTAAAGTTACTTCATTAATTTTTTTGCCAATTATTTTACTTTTTAATGTGCATGATAAAAAATACAACATGCACTAACATGCTTCAAAATAATAACAAACAAATGGGATCACGGGATGTTTTTCTTTTGATTGTCAAATGTCAATCATGTTAGCCTTGTCTTCCTTCTTTTTCAAACTTTAGCCTTTATGTATTTTAGAATATAGCTATTACACACTGTAATTAGGTTGGTGAAAATTGTGAAATACTTACACTAATGAAATAAATGACATCGTCGAACGGTTTCTACTCTAAAAAATTAAGTAAATATTAAATATGTAGCTTTTATTAAAATTTGATTTTGAATTGAGGGTGTCAGACGGCGCATCCTAAACTGCGCAGCCAAGATATGAAACAGAAACGTTAATACCGTATACAGTGTTGTCGGGTTGTAGTTCTTTCATTTAATAAGATCTAATAAATATTTTATACTTTTTAATATATTTTTGCCTGTATCAAATAAATCTAAAAATAGGTCCAACAGCATCTACAAAAAATGTAAAAAAACACAATATTGTTACATTTAAGTGTTTACTGGTTAAATTTGCAGAGAACCAGCTGAACGCTTTTCAGTGAATTTTCTTCGAAAAAATCCACTATTGGGGCGATCCCGACTTTTGAGTTTTATAAACAAAATATTAAATGAGCGCGAACTAGGACCCCTAGAACCCACATCCGGGGTCAGTTTCAATTTTTATAAGCTTATATATATATATATATATATATATATATATATATATATATATATATATATATATATATATATATATATATATATATATATATATATATATATATATATATATATATATATATATATATATATATATATATATATATATATATATATCACAGTGATAAGACAAAAAATAATACGCCGAATTCGATAAAGTTTGGCATGTGCCTTCCCTTTTGTAAGTGACTTGGATAAGTTCGTTAGCCAGGAAAATCGGAACTGGTATTCCGGGAAAATTTTGTTTTCTAACGAAAAAAAAATTCTCAAAAAATAAAACAGCTGTGGCAACCAAATTTGGTAGGTAGGTTTGTGAGATAAGAAGTAGACTATAAACTAACATTTTTATTTCTGTTACAAGCTAAAAGTTAAAAAAGAATATTTTGTGCCAGATTATTTCTATCAAAATTCACGAACCTTGGTGGTTTAGGGGTAAGAACATGTGCCTCTGGACCGAAAGGTACTGGGTTCGATCCCAGGGTACTCCTTTCACTTTTTCAGTACAAACTGTAAAGCTAACATCAATCGAGGTTCTGGCATTGTATTTGAGCAAGTTGAATGTCTGCACCTTCCGCCCTTCGGAGGGGGCGTAAAGCCGTCGGTCCCGTGTCCATGCGATGTTGGGCACGATAAAGATCCCTACCCTCCTTACAGAAATGCAGGGGTTCAGCAAAATTTCCAGGATAGTGAGGTGAAACTGCTCCCTGGCGTCGGTGATTGGCCATAGTCGCGGAAATAGGCCGACGTTAAAGAAACAAAAAACAAAACAAACCTACCTATCAAATTTGGTTACCACAGCTGTTTTATTTTTTGAGAACATTTTTTTCGATAGAAAACAAAATTTTCCCGGAATACCGGTTCCGATTTTCCTGGCTAACGAACTTATCCAAGTCACTTACAAAAGGAAGGCACATGCAAAACTTGATCGAAATCGGCGTATTATTTTTTGACTTATCGCTGTGATACATATAAAAATTGAAACTGACCGCGGTTATGGGTCCTAGTTCACGCTCATTTTTTTTTAAATTAAAAAGTCGGAATCTCTCCAATAGTGGATTTTTTCGAAGAAAATTCACTAAAAAGCGTTCGGATGGTTCTCTACAAATTTAACAAATATACACTTAAATGTAACAATATTGTGTTTTTTTACATTATTTGTAGATGCTGTTGGACCTACTTTTAGATGTATTTGATACAGCCAAAAATATATTAAAAAGTATAAAATATTTATTACATCTTATTCAATGAAAAAAAGTACAACCCGACAACACTGTATACGGTATTAACGTTTCTGTTTCATATCTTAGCTGCGCTGTTTAGGATGCGCCGTCTGACACCCTCAATTCAAAATCAACCTTATTAAACCTTAATATGACAACTTTTATTGTTTCTATTTTTTAACTATATTGAAGGGTGGCTGTATAAGCAAGGAAATTCTAAATGGAACAAGTTAAAGCTATATTAATTGCAATTGAATTATATGATATATAGGACCTTTATAATAAATCAACCAATTTTTTAAAGTCTAATCAAGACATGGCTAATCTCTGGTTCATTCTGCATCACCTTATGTAACTTTTTTAAAGGTAATGAACACATAAATTATCAGTACAGATGTTAAAAACACATATAGGTATATATGCCTCTTAAAAATTATTCCGTCGCAATAAAAACAAAGCTTTAAATCAAAAATACAAGTAAAACATGAAACAAATTCTCAATTATTTTATTCAATAGTTAGTGCAACATTTAATAAATTTTGCCATCAAATGTTATGTCATTGAGCCAGCATTTACATACTTACGCTATAGTCTAATAATAAGCATTGACTAACAATATATGTACTTTGAAATAAAATATCACTATACTGATTCTAACTAACGTTGCGATATCGCTAATTTAGGGCTATTATAAATCTACCAATTAGGGTAAAATAAGATAACTCAACGTTAGAGGTCACCGCATATTCACACACAGAAATCTATATGATCACATTGACTAACAATACAAATGGGAATAGCATAGTCAATGTACGACTGAGGTCAATGTTACAACAAGCTATCTATCATCAAAACTGTTCTTTTAAAGTTAAACTTACATTCAGCCATGAAGGGAAAATAATATGCACGTTGCCATATAATAGGTCTATACTTACTTTAAGTTAAAGCTACAAGATCCTTAATTTCAGGATACCAATAATGGTAAAATATCTAAACTGAACGTTAGATGCCGCCGCCAATGACGCTCTCTATATGTCATTGGCCGCCGCACATACATTAAAACAATAATCAATATGGATACATTGACTAACAACCTAAACGGGAATAGCAGAGTCAATGTAAAATACTGTAGACAAGCAGTAAAGTTGTTTTATAATTCAAATGTTTTGTGGCTATTTTGTTTCTATAGGTATTATATTAACACTTCCAAAATGCCGATTCATTATATAAAGCCGCAATAAACACTATTCTGTTGTAGAGAGCTGAAGTACTTTATAAGTTTATCTTCAAAACGTTTATATAGCAGGACTATAAAATATCATATAAAACAGCCACAGATTTATGAAAAATTTTCCAGAGCCTACTTATTACAAAACGTTTCCACCTAACTAACTAAATTGTTTTCTAGTGTCTCTTTATTGCATTCCGGCGATATATTCAATTCCCTTATAAACATATTAAGCCACTATTTTAAAATAACTTCCGGTGACTTTCAATAACAGTTACACTAGTGAATTTTTATTTTAAAAAAATTCACTAATAGAGAGGTATCGATGGTGAGACTTTGCAAAAATTTCTTCAAGTGCGCGCGAACTAGGACCCCTAGAACCCATATCCGACTCAGTTTCAATTTTTATTTGTATATATATATATATATATATATATATATATATATATATATATATATATATATATATATATATATATATATATATATATATATATATATATTTGTGTGTGTGTGTCCATCCGATAACTCAAAAAATATTTAACCGATTTCGATGAAACTCGCCAAGTGTCTTTCTTTTATTAATGGCTTGGATGAGTGCGTTAGCCAGGAAAATCGGACAGCGTTTTCCGAGAAAATTGTGAGTTTTCTTTTGAAAAATTTTAAATGGACCTTGGGTATCGGTTTTAGAGTCCCAGTTAGCGATTATTTGAAAAAATTTATATTTTATCTGGAGCTAAAAAATTAAAAATTGGTCTTAGATATAATATGTAAGTACTGCAAGTGTCTTTATATAAAAAAATGTGTTATAAATTTCATTAGTTACAAAAGATTTTCAGAAAAAAAATAATTATTTACAAAGGGAGTGTACCTGTCAAATTATAAATATGGCAGGTATTTTTCCTTATTATTGTTTGGATGGTTTTGTTTTAGTCAACCAATCCAGTTTTTTCAACAAGCAATAAAAAAGGTTTTTTAGAACAAATTTGTAGTTACCGCGAAACAGATTAGGTTATTTTTCTTTAATTTAGTACCCACGGTGTGTTTACATAGGTGTATGGTTCAAGATTGAAGATTCTGGCTTAAGGGGAAATTTATTGAGCTATCGGATTTGAAATATTTTTACGAAAATTTTCTACGACAATTTTTATATGTTTATATATATATATATATATATATATATATATATATATATATATATATATATATATATATATATATATATATATATATATATATATATATATATATATCACACCGATAACTCAAAAAATAATGGGCCGTTTAAATTAAATTTGGTGAATACCTTCCTTTTACTTGGATTAGCCAGAAAAATCGGCTCAGGTTTCCCTGAAAATTTTGTGTTTTCGAAAAACAAATTATTTCCGGAAATAACACGGTAAGGGCAGCTTAACTTAGTTTGCAGGTTTATACCATTATAGGTAAATTATGTATCAAAATTTAGCTCTGCAAGTTGAAAAACAAAAAAGTAATGTGCATTTAAAGAAAAATAAATTGAGGTTTTCCTGAAAACGTTAAAATCGCGACTTAAAACGTCAAAATTGGCAACATTTAGGCAAATAACCTGAAAGTAATAGGAGCTATGGAAAGAAAATGTGTCAAGAAGATTGTTTTACAAAGCCTGAAGTCTTAGTTTCAACCGTCATTGTCCTTCATTTTATTATTAACTTCGAATAACTTTATTCCCCTTTGATCAAACGATTTGAAAATTGGTACACAACCACGTCGGTCTATGTTGTTTTACGCTTTAAATATTCGTTTCAATCACTTAGACAATTTGAGAGATATTGCGCTTTAAAAAATATTTTTTAATTTTTTACTAAGAAAAATTGGCCGTTAACATTTTATGAGCCAACTCATCCAAGCCATTAGAAAAATAAGGGTAATTCTCAAATTTGGTCCAAACCAGTGAAGTATTTGTTGAGTTATCGGTTGGGCACATACATACATACCTATATATATATATATATATATATATATATATATATATATATATATATATATATATATATATATATATATATATATATATATATATATATATATATATATATATATATATATATATATATATATATATATATATATATATATATATATATATATATATTAGAGGTGTGCGAACCCATGTTTTGTTCGAACCGAACTATGAACGAACCCAAGCAAATATGTTGCCTCGAACTTCGAACCACTGAAATAGTATGTCTAAGGTTCACAGTCGAACTTCGAACTTATTAGAAATTCAAAATCGAACATCGAACTACCCAAAATTCTTCAGTGTTCATATATCATTTCCTTAAATACAAAATTTAGGAATATTGTAACATACAATATTTGATATGTAAAAGATTCCCACTCTTTTTACAAAAAGGAAGGGTTCGACAAATTTACAGGTTGATAGGGTGAAAATGCCTTCCGGTGCTGATCGTTGTGGAGATGGGTCAATGTTAAATCAAAACCACAAAAACAAAAAAAAATTTAAACTTTTTTAGATTTCTAGATCTATAGACAAGCTCACCTATGTGCATTTAAAGAAAAATAAATTGAGGTTTTCCTCAAAACGTTAAAATCGCGACTTAAAACGTCAAAATTGGCAACATTTAGGCAAAGAACCTGAAAGTAATAGGAGCTATGGAAAGAAAATGTGTCAAGAAGATTGTTTTACAAAGCCTGAAGTCTTAGTTTCAACCGTCATTGTCCTTCATTTTATTATTAACTTCGAATAACTTTATTCCCCTTTGATCAAACGATTTGAAAATTGGTACACAACCACGTCGGTCTATGTTGTTTTACGCTTTAAATATTCGTTTCAATCACTTAGACAATTTGAGAGATATTGCGCTTTAAAAAATATTTTTTAACTTTTTACTAAGAAAAATTGGCCGTTAACATTTTATGAGCCAACTCATCCAAGCCATTAGAAAAATAAGGGTAATTCTCAAATTTGGTCCAAACCAGTGAAGTATTTGTTGAGTTATCGGTTGGGCACATACATACATACCTATATATATATATATATATATATATATATATATATATATGTATGTATATATATATATATATATATATATATATATATATATATATATATATATATATATATATATATATATATATATATATATATATATATATATATATATATATTAGAGGTGTGCGAACCCATGTTTTGTTCGAACCGAACTATGAACGAACCCAAGCAAATATGTTGCCTCGAACTTCGAACCACTGAAATAGTATGTCTAAGGTTCACAGTCGAACTTCGAACTTATTAGAAATTCAAAATCGAACATCGAACTACCCAAAATTCTTCAGTGTTCATATATCATTTCCTTAAATACAAAATTTAGGAATATTGTAACATACAATATTTGATATGTAAAAGATTCCCACTCTTTTTACAAAAAGGAAGGGTTCGACAAATTTACAGGTTGATAGGGTGAAAATGCCTTCCGGTGCTGATCGTTGTGGAGATGGGTCAATGTTAAATCAAAACCACAAAAACAAAAACAAAAATTAAACTTTTTTAGATTTCTAGATCTATAGACAAGCTCACCTATAAATACGTTGTTGTTTGGTATTGACTAGGCAGTTTTAGCAAACAGATTGAGAGGATTCAAAGTGAGCACGATAGGTATATAACAATAAAAATTAAAAAAAAAAAAAAGAAACCGACTTCATTAAGAATAACTCAAAAACTACTGGTCAGTTCTTCATCAAATTTATATGGCACCACATGAGAAGCACCAGCTTTCAACTAAAAAAAGAATCATCACAATCGGTTTACCTAGAAAAAAGGTCTGAGGTGACACAGATTTAAAAAAATGCAGTCTAATTGAGAACCTCCTCCTTTTTTGAAGTCAGTTAAAAATAACCACTTACAAGTTTGAACTGTCTGCTGATTATGAATATGTAACTGTTTTGGTTCACTGTGAAATAAAGCATGTTGAAACCAATGTTTTCCAAAGGCAATCTGCAATTATCCTCAAATTCTGAAAATTTACGTTACCGATCGCCTTCGAACACTGCCATCATAATGTTGTTACTGAAAGAGGTGTTTGGAGGCTAGGATATATAAGAAAACTATATCTGTGATTGCTAAATGGCACCGTTGTGTCTCAATGTGTCCCACCTATTATCAAAAATGTGCACGAGTGAAATCTCCTGAAATTACGCTATCCACTCAATGAGACTGATAACGAGTTTAAAGCGTCACTACCGAGTTAAAGGGGCCGCATTCGCTACCTTTGGCAACATTCAATGTCCGTAAAGTTAAATTTCGAAGTATTTTTGACCAACGAAGTTCGAACTATTTTGAAGAATTGCATATTTCGAACTTCGAACTACTTCAACATCGCGAGTGCGAACATATTTTCGAACCGAAGGTTCGGTTCGAAATTTCGAAGCTTCGCACACCTCTAATATATATATATA
Organism: Tillus elongatus; assembly: GCA_964006375.1. Lineage (NCBI taxonomy): Eukaryota > Metazoa > Arthropoda > Insecta > Coleoptera > Cleridae > Tillus > Tillus elongatus. The sequence goes on along the minus strand of OZ023264.1, from coordinate 159,465,358 downwards.
TATATATATATATATATATATATATATATATATATATATATATATATATATATATATATATAAACACTTTAACTGACCATGGAAATGAGTTCCAGAGGCCATAATTCGTGCTCATTTGTAGAAATTTTCCGAAAGTCTCACCATCGATACCTCTCTAGTAGTGAATTTTCTTAATGAAAATTCAATAAAAGATCACTACAAATTATATCATAACTTCCACATAGCTATGATAATCTACTCACCCCAGAAATACATTTTCATGAAATGAATTTAGGGTCCATGACATGCCCACAAAGAAAATATTCGTATTAGTGTACCAATAAACTTCTGAAACGATATATTACTCGAGCTTTAAGGAAAAAATGCCAATTCTCATCAAATTACACCTCATTTCTTCCCTACCCCCTGAAGCGATCTTACCGAAAAACAATGGCCGGCGTTCCTTTATCGGATGCTACCTGGACCAAATTTGAAGATGATTCGAAAGCTATTGCGCCTATTAACAGGCAGATGTAGAGGCCGACAGACCGACCGAAAAAAAAAATAATCGGTCCATAATCAATCTATGTTTTGAGCCTTTTTACGCCGTTTTAGCAAAACAGAAAATTCGCAACTTCTGTCACTGATATTCCACCCCCACACATTCAAACCCTAATTTAGTTTTAGCACAGAACACCAGATCTTTGATGAAATTGAAAGTTTTCTAATAAACAAACTCTAAAACGATATATTACTCGAGTTTTAACGAAAAAATGTAAATTTTCACAAAATCGTCCCCTATTCATCGCTTACCCACTGGAGCGATTTAACCCAAACAAAATCGGAACGTTCGGTTGTGGGATGCTAACTTTACCTATACAAAATTTGAAGACGATATCTCAATTCGTTCTAAAGTTATCGTGGCTACAAACAGCCAGACATACAGACCAACACACCGACAAACCGACAGAGCGACAGACACACAAAAATTTCGATCCCAATCATGTTTTCTATATGTTTTGACACTTTTTGCGACCTTTAAATACAGAAAAATTTGAAATTCTTGTCCCCGATGCCATACCTCACGTATTGACGATCTGGAAACAATTATGAAATTTTTGTCAGCGATATTCCACCCCCACACGTTCAATTTGATTGATTTGATTTGATTTGATTTGATTTCAGAACAGAATACCAGATTTTTGATGAAATTGAAAGTTTTATAATAAACAAACCCTAAAATGTTATATTACTCGATTTTTAACGAAACAATGTCAATTTTAACCATATCACCCCCCATTTATGCTCTCTTCCCTTAATACCAGGAAAGAATCTGGCCTTGACGAGATCCCAGCAATTGTTCTCAAAAAATGCGCACCAGAACTTGCTCCTGTCCTGACTCGTCTGTTTCAGATATCTTATAATAAAGGCATATTCCCTAGTAACTGGAAAACTGCTCGAGTACAACCCGTCCCCAAGAATGGATCCAAAGCGCTTCCTAGCAACTACAGGCCTATTTCTGTCCTTTCAGCCGTCTCTAAAATGATGGAAAAGTATATAAACACCGAATTACTTAAATTTCTTGAAAAACGCAGTCTAATCCACGACAGACAGTATGGATTCCGTCAGCGCAGATCAACTGCCGACCTCCTTTCCTTTGTCACCCATTCTTGGAACAAGTCTATGGAACTACACGGTGAATCCCAGATTGTCGCTCTAGACACATCCAAAGCATTCGAACTGGTCTGGCACGCAGCACTGCTTAATAAACTACCGGCCTATGGCCTACCACTAAAACTCTGTACGTGGACAGCAAATTTCCCCTCCAACCGGAGCATTTCTTTGTCGTGGATGGCCATTCCTCTAAACTGTATCCAATTAATGCAGGAGTTCCTCAAGGTTCAGCTTTAGCCCCTACTTTGTTTCTTCTCCACATCAATGACCTCCTCTCTAGCACATCCAACCCAGTTCACAGTTACCCGGACAACAGCACCCTCCACTCAAATATACAATATTCTAAGCCTGTCTCTTTAGCCCAATTAGATGAGGATCGCAGACTAATGGAGAGTTCTATCTCCGTGGATCTCCAAAAAATATTAACTGAAGAAGTTGAAATCTTGTACAATTAAACCCCACCAAATCACAGTTTTGCTTTCTTTCTGATAAGAGATACACGAGCCCTAGACCCATCACAATAAACAACCAAGTTATTCAAAGTAATGAGTCCTTTTCACTTGTTGGCATTTTTGTGGATCGAAATCCCAATTGGCACCAACATGTCACATCAATTGCAGAAGCGGCTGCTAAGAAATTAGGTTTCCTCTTCCGGGCTCGCAAATAATTTTCACCAGCTAATCTCTATACCTTATATACTTCACAAATAAGACCAAACCTCGAATACTGCTCCCACATCTGGGGTGCTGCTGCCGCTTCTACACTCGCTATCCTGGACTCCATTCAGAAGAGAGCTATACGTCTAATCGGTGACCCTACCCTCACCCAAAGGCTGCCATCCCTTGCCCACTGACGTGCCGTTGGTGACCTCTCTCTCTTTTATAGATATCTGCACGGGCACTGCTCAGAGGAGCTTTCTTCCATAGTTCCTCCACCTGCTACCCCCAACCGATCTACCAGGGGAACAGAGCGAATGCACCCTTTTACTGTCCAGGTCACCAGACATAGAACATCTTGTTATGCCCGCTCTTTTGTACCGAGGACTTCCAAGTTGTGGAATTCCTTGCCGGCACATGTTTTTCCATCTCTCCCGAACCTCCAAACCTTCAAGTCCAGAACTAATAAGTTGCCTCTTTCCTCATTATCGACACCCACGGTACGATAGTATTTAGGCTGTAAGCCCTCGTGGTGTGTTGTTGAAATTTAAAAAAAATATTAAAAAATTCATTTCCTACCCCCTGGAGCGATTTTACCCAAAAACAATCCGAACCGTTCGTTTGTCGGGTGCCGACTGCGTACCAAATTTGAAGCCGATATCTCAATTCGTGACTCAATGGTGACTTCAAACAGACCGGCATACAGACCGACAGACACAAAAAAATTTTGTTCCCAAATCATGTTTTTTATGTTTTCACAGTTTTACGACGTTTAAGCGAAAATTTTTTTTTTTGTTATTTTTGTCGCTGTAGCTATACTTCCACACGCATTGACAATGTGGAAGTAAAAGAGTCTGGATGCAGCAAATCTATTATGGTACTGCATTTTCAAAAGAATCGGTTTCCACTAAGAGTTGTTAGTTGGATTATTAATACTGAAGTATTATTTAGCTGGGGGATTCAATCAATTTTATATCAATTCGTTTTAAAGTTATCGTGGCAAATATAGACAGACAAACAGACCTACAGATAAAAAAATCGTTTCCAAATCATGTTTTCTATAAGTTTTGACACTTTTTGCGACGTTTAAGTGAACGCTTTTTTAACACGTTTTGACGATCTGGAAGTTGTAACGATTGTGTTTTTATTCACCACCATTACTCCGTTACTGACTTAAAGAGAAACCCCAAGAAGCTTAAATAATAGCAAGTAACTTTGTTTCTAGAGAGCAATTCAAATTTTAGTTTCAAAATTATGTATTGAAATTTCGCTAATAACTTCTACTATCGTAATGCTCCTACTGCATTCCTAATATGTACGTTGAAATTAAAATATCGAGAGACGGAATATTTCCTTAAGTAAAAAAAGATCGATATTGTTCTAGAAGCTTTCGTTAAATCCCAAACTGTTGTCATAATGACGCAATAAAAGACGGTTACAAAATGCGCGACGCTGGCAAAAATCGAGCCGCGTTCATGATGTATCAAGGGGGAGTTCGACGCTCTCTGTATTCCTCACACATATGGGCCTAAATGGATGATCAAGTTACAAGGTCACAGAGAAAACCCGCCAAAGTCAGAGAAGATCACATACATGTTTACATCGCGAAAAGTCGGGGTTTGGCGAGCACAGAGTCAAAATCGCTACGAACTTACGGAACTCCTAATCGGCCAAAAAGGGGTTGAAATCATATCTTTTGCAACCAATATCGCTAATATAGTTATCGGTGGGTGTTACAAGTGACTTGATCTCGGTTTAAGTAGAAATTAATAGCCCGTTTTAAGAGAAAAGCGACTCGAACACTCAAGCCTTTGTTTCCCGATACAGTGAAAGTTTTTGACGCAATCTCGAGTGCATAACTTTGGTTTCCAATCTCTGAAACAAATCAGATTTCATTTCCGTCAATTCCGCATACCCTCAAGTATATTCTGGTTGCAGAAGTTTCAGTTAAAACACCTGCCTGCTATCTCATTTCAAGAGCAGTAGGTTTCACCTACATGTTTGACCATCCCTTCTTATAATACATGGTAAGCACAATGTGTCTGGTCATCACCCACAAAAATGCCTTTCACCACTTCCTGACTTTTCTCTTGGGAGAAATTAAGAGCCCATGTTGGGCACTAATAGCTGACGTCCACATGTGCAACATCCGTAACCAATCAACAGATGAATTGGGACCCTTGAAGTCCCAGGTATAATCCACCTCCATTTTGAGTTTGAGTGTATGTGATTTTTTAAACTAAACAATGTAACCTTCATACGTCACCCAAATTTTCTACCAACTGGCAGTACAAACTTTGAACCAGTAAAATAAAATCAAGCTTTAATTAGTCAGATTGTCAAAAATAACTGCATTTTGTATTTTTCTCTTAATGTTTTGTCATTTATGTAAAATCAGAAATATCACTGTCTAATTTAAAATTAATCAATATTTTGTTTATGAACTTCCTAACCTTCTAATGTTTTAAATTTTCATTTATAACTAGTAAACAGCAATTTGACTTTGTATTGTCTGAGCTTCTATCAGAATTTTTCTTTAAAAAATAAAATAATACCTGGCCAGAAAAGCATTTAGAAATTTCACCTAAGCTGTCAAAATTTGACAACAATAGTAGATCTGATAGAAAACTCATTACTTTAACATTTTGTGTTGAGTCTTGCTTGTTATATGCAATATTTACTTTCTCTCTTGTAACGTATCATTCATTTTCTCTCTTGTTACATGCAATATTTAATTTCTTTCTTGTAAAATTTAGTATTTGTTTTATTTCCTGTGAAATGCATTGTTGATTTTGATTTACTAGGAGTGCTAATTTAAATTACTTCCACTACTACTTGTGTCAATAAATTTAAGTATTTATATTTTTTAATATCTGTTTGATTGAATAACCAATCCCTGAATAACCTTTTTCAATCCTGGTGATAGTGTAGCTGAAAATTCTTAATATCTATTATCTAGATAACTCCAAATTAACTAGATAATGTAGTAACACCGTTCTGACTTGAAGATCCCATAAATCTAGGACTTTGGGCAGAACAGGACTAAAGCCGCGTAAGTATTTGATTACCTTTTATCTTCAAACCATACAAAGTGTTCTTTATCTTGTAGATAATAAATTTGAGATATAGGTACATTTAGGTAAGGGTTTGGTAGATGATAGTGACCTCACTATCGTGCGGATTTAGATCCACTTGAAGTCACTCGCGAGATATCACTCACGCATAACAACCAAATAAATTCTCTCGGTCTTTTACCATTTACCTTTTTCCTTTTAGTTCAATACCTCATAAATACCTTTGTAATTTTTTTTTGAACGGCTACAAAGTAAAATGCTTTTATTGCGATTGGCGGAAACTGTTTTGGTTTCCCTACGACTAGGTTCTTAGGCCTGTTTAATGAAAATATATACCAGTGGAGCGCTCGATATCATCCTTGACCATTGCGTAACATGGAAGCCGAGAAATTGAAAGAAAACTGCTTTGGATGTATCGTAAGATTGGGAAACTACCAATTTCCGGTTTGATTAGAATTATTACCCGTAAAATGAGATACTTTATAAGATATGTGCTAAGGGATCCGTGAAGGTTCGCAGGTTTATCCGACGTAATATCGGTAAAACAACCATCGAGTTTCACTTAAAAAAGTTTCTTTATACACTCATATCAGGCTAGAAAAGTTTCTCATATGAAATTAAAGTTTGGTGTAATTACGTTTTCTTTGCATAAAAAAGGACATGTAAATTAAGCGAGAGAGAGGGAGAGAGAGAGAGGCCAAGAGAAAATTATTGGGTTACAAAGTTAAGTGGGTATAAAATCAATATTAATTATAGTACAAGGATGCGTCTGTATGCTAAAAAGATACAGGGGGCTTGCATCAGGAGGTATCTACACACATTTAAGCAACTGGAAAACAACAATGCCTTTGATCTGAATTTTGAATGAACATACAGTGTGTAGTCGAACGAGTGCTAGACTGTTACACGGAGCGTTCGGGTTCGATTCTTGGTGGTAGGTATACGTTGGGAGTATTTTTTTAATTTTTTTTTATATCAACAACACACCACAAGTGCTTACAGCCTAAATATTATTGTACATTGGGTCGACACAAGGAGAAAAGAGGCAACTTGTTAATTCTGGACTTGAAGGTTTGGAGGTTCGGAGGAGAAGGAAAAACATTTGCCGGCAAGGAATTCCACAATTTGGAAGTCCTCGGGACAAAAGAGCGGGCATAACAAGATGTTCTTTGTCTGGTGACCTGGACAGTAAAAGGGTGCATTCGCTCTCTTCCCCTGGTATACCAGTTGGAGGCAGAAGGTGGAGGAAGTATGAAAGAAATCTCCTTTGAGCAGTGCCCGTGCAGATATATATATATATATATATATATATATATATATATATATATATATATATATATATATATATATATAAAAGAGAGAGGTCACCAACGGAACGTCGGTGGGCAAGAGATGGCAGCCGTTCGGTGAGCAGAGGGTCACCGATGAGACGTATATCTCTCTTCTCAATGGAGTCCAAGATAGCGAGTGTAGAAGCGGCAGGAGCACCCCAGATGTGGGATCAGTATTCAAGGTTTAGCCTGATTTGTGAAGTATAGAATGTATATAGATTAGCTGGTATTTTGGAGCCCGGAAGAGGAAACCTAATTTCTTAGCAGCCGCTTCAGCAATTGATGTGACATGTTGGTGCCAATTGAGATTTAAATTCACAGAAATGCCAACAAGTGAAAAGGACTCATTACTTTGAATAACTTGGTTGTTCATTGTGATGGGTCGAGGGCTGGTGTATCTCTTATGAGATAGAAAGCAAGACTGAGATTCGGTGGGGTTGAATTGTACAAGATTGCTACTTCCTCAGTCTAATATTTTTTGGAATTCCACGGAGACAGAACCCCCCATGAGTCTGCGATCCTCATCTAATTGGGCTATCGAGGCAGGCTTAGAATATTGTATATTTGCGTGGAGGGTGTTGTCGTCCGCGTAACTGTGAACTGGGTTGGATGTGCTAGAGAGGAGGTGATTGATGTGGAGAAGAAACAAAGTAGGGGCTAAATCTGAACCTTGAGGAACTCCTGCATTAATTGGATACAGTTTAGAGGAATGGCCATCCACGACAACAGAAATGCTCCGGTTGGAGAGGAAATTTGCTATCCAGGTACAGAGGTTTGGTGGTAGGCCATATGCCGGAAGTTTATTAAGCAGCGCTGCGTGACGGACCTGGTCGAATGCTTTGGATATGTCTAGAGGGACAATCTGGGATTCACCGTGTAGTTCCATAGACTTGTTCCATAAATGGGTGACAAAGGAAAGGAGGTCGGCAGTTGATCTGCGCTGACGGAATCCCTACTGCCTCTCGCGGATTAGATTGTGTTTTTCAAGAAATTTTAGTAATTCGGTGTTTATATACTTTTCTATCATTCTAGAGACGACTGAAAGGAGAGAAATAGACTTGTAGTTGTTAGGAAGCACTTTGGATCCCTTCTTGGGGACAGGTTGTACTCGAGCAGTTTTTCAGTTACTGGGGAATATGCCTCTATTGTTAGATATCTGAAACAGACGAGTGAAGACAGGAGCAAGTTCTGGTACGCATTTTTTGAGAACAATTGCTGGGATCTCGTCAAAGTCAGAGGCTTTCCTGGTATTAAGAGCAGAGAGCATCTTTCGTACCTTTTGCCTCGTAAGTTTTGGGTGTGTGTCCGTTGCCTCCTGTATGTAACCTCACCCTTCACAAGCTGCTCAGAGCGTCACGACGGCAGGGTGTATTTAAATTTAAACCTTAAAATTGAGGTCTCACTATCGTAACTTCTCTTTCAGTGGATTTTCTTGATGAACATTTACTACAAAGAATATAAGACATCAATCTGAAAGGAAATTAAAAAGGTTTTTTATATATGTGAAAGCTGTAGATTTCTAAATTTCAAGCTTATATTTAAAATATTGTCACATTTAATAGAATTGTGACGTCGTTTACCCGCAAAGCATAGTAAATCTAGCCCGACCGCTAAAATACAAGGGAAGACTTAAATGAGACCTAGCGCTAGGTTATTAGAAACGGAAAGATTTTTAGAAAAACGAAATTTTGTTTTTTTTCAATAAGAACTTTAAACAGTTAAGTTAAGGTTTTTTCAATAACGGGATACCCTCCAAAGGAACTTCCATCGAAAACTCCTTGAGAAACTCGGAAATGGCCAATTTAATTTTTTATCTCAAGAAAACCATTGTCCTCGCAATTGTTTCTTCAGCTTAGGAAAGAGAGACTAGTCGGGCGTAACTAGGTCTGTGCTACTCAATAAATCCGCAGTTGTAACGCTGAGAGGCGCTACACGACTGATTCTCCAAATCAAACTTCATCGAGAACCCTCACTTTACGCTATCTGTGAGGCGACGAGGGATGGAGCTGTTATTCTTCATTTGTCGCATCAAGTCAGACCCGCGATAAAACTTCGGTGGAATATTTTGCAGGCCACGTGTAAGATTATTAGGTATCTCTTATTAGCGAATTTTCATTAAGAAAAATTTGCTAATAGATGAAACGATGAAAAGCTCTTGAAAAAATTTCTTCAGATGAGCCCCGATTTGGGTCCCTAGAACCCAAAACCAAGGTCCGTTAAATTTTTATATGTTTATATATATATATATATATATATATATATATATATATATATATATATATATATATATATATATATATATATATATATCCGAGCGATAACTCAAAAAATACTAAACTGATTTCAATAAAACTTGGCAAAAATCTTGTTTGGGCGAAAACCGAGGTCGAGTTCATTAATCAGCCTTTATGTTCAAGTTTTTTCGGTGGAAAATCGGGGAAAATGTTTGAAAAGCTATATTTTTGTAAGTATCAGAGTAACTGGAATGAGACTTAACGTGTGGCTATAAATAGTGCAAATAAGCCTTTGTTGTCAATTTTAAGTAATTCGGTTACACAATATTTAGAGTTTTTTCCAAATTAAAAATAAAATCTCAGACATGCGTTGAAATTACTTAGTGGTTGAAGTCCAATGCCTGACAGACAGAGTAGTTAACTGCCACGCGTAGATTGATTCATACAACATGTATACATCAACGGTAACCAAACTAAATATATTCCAGGCATAATACATACTACCCGAACCAACAATCGCGTAATTTCGGCCGCAATTATGGAAAATGACACACGACATGAAATTTTGCAAGTGACTGTTATTTAACTGCGGGATTCAATCAATTAATAAAGTACACCATATTTGTAGCTTTATTAGTGGCCCCAAATACAATTTTAGCGCAGCATAGATATATTATGCTGTCGCATCATATATCTGAAATGTAAACAAAATCAAGTCAAGTCTATACAAAAATGATTTTAAAAGAGTTTTTTTTTTTATCTTTATATAGACCGAAACAGTCGTGGGATGAGTTTCAATGGTAATTCTACTATTTCTGTAGTTAATAATTGTTACGTATACTTTGAATATAATATCCCGGGTATGAAGTATCAGGCAAGCAAAACGTTAGTTGACGTGTGCCTAGATGGCGCAGGGAGCCTCGCGCTTGCCTCCTAAGCAGAAGGTTACGCGATCGAATACAGCTCGATGAATGTATGTTTTTATGTTTTATTTTGACATTTGAAGAAACAATAGTGCACAGATTTAATACGTTTTGAACAACATTTCATTTTTGTTCAAAAGGCCTAAGTAAGTTTGTCACCTTCGAGCCTGAAATTATAATTTTGTTATTGTTGATATTGAAAACAACAGTTTGGTTAGGTTGACTAAAACGAAATCATATTGGCAATTGATAAGGATAAATAACTGCTACGTTTATAATTTGACAAATACTTTACTTTTCTAAATATGAATTAAGTTTCCTTCTGGAAATCTTCTGTATAACTTTAATGAAATTTGTAATACAAGTTTCTTTTAAAGAGACTTACACTATCTACAGATATAACAAAATTTAGTTCTTTAGCTTCATAGAAAATTGAGTTTCGGGAATTTTTCTCAAAAGGAGTTAGAACGCAAGATTTTTTGACAATAGAGAGATATCACCGGTAACACTTTCGAAATAATTCTTCAAATCTGCGCGTACTAGGACCTCTAAAATCGATCTTCTAGGTCTGTGTAAGTTAAAGTATTAATTTTACTAATATGTCGTATAATAATTGTGTACAATTCTTATGAAAATTTGCTACTATAACGCACTTGCTGTGTCCCGAAATTTTCATATTTCTAGAACCACTTCAAATCAAAAATTCTGGACGCAGCAACTGCATCATGGTAGTGAATTTTACTAAAAATGTTTTAATAGCAAATGTGTATTTTTTCTTTAAATATAGCAGGCATCAAACTTGGTTACCAGTATAACATATCTAGTAGAAACAAAGTACCATATTTTATGTAAATAATATTATTGTTTGAAAATGTACACAAATTTTCCGAAACTAAACTTAAAATATTTCCAAGAAAACTGGTTTCCTAGCCAACACACCTTAAGTTAATAGCAAATTCAGTTAGCGAAATTTGAAGGATTTAATGAAAATTTGATACATTTAATAAAAACTCGCTACCATAACGCACCTGCCCTCTCCCGAATTTTGTTTCTTACAAATATGCATTTTATTTCGATAGAAAATGCAAAACTGCAATAATATAAGACGTGTTCGATAAAAAAGATTTGTATCACGAACGACTTATGGGCCATCCTATGATTATAGAAATAGTTTTATAAGATGCAGCTCAAGACAATTAACGTATTCAATTTTTCCCATATCTTGTATAATAACGGATATATTGAGCTTCATTAATTTTTTACGAAAATCGCTAAAAATTATATACCATTAAACGATACTCTGTAACAAATACTACTGTCAACGCATCAGAAAAATAGTCGACTTGAAAGGAATTTCCTGGAAATACTTTAGTAAAATGAAGGACAATGACGGTTAAGGCTGAAACTTAAGAGTTTGTAAAACACTCTTCTTGCTAGATTTTCTGTACATAACCCGTATTTGTTTCGGGTTCTTTGCCTAAATGTTGCTAATTTTGACGTTTAATATTGCGACTTTGACGTTTTAAGAGGAAAATCTCAATTTTTTTCCTATAACTTTTTTGTCTTTTAAGTTACAGATCTAAATTTTGCTAGATAGTTTAACTTTTATAATAGCACACCAAACTTGGTTGCCATAACTTTGTTATTTCCGGAGTTATAAAAATCTATCGAAAGAACACAAAATTTTCCGGGAAAGACCGAGCCGATATTCCTGGCTAACGAACTTGTCGAAGCTCCTTGCAAAAGGAAGGTACTCACCAAATTTAATCAAAATCGGCCCATTATTTTTTGAGTTATTAGTGACTAGTTCAAGGTACAGTAATTTTGGAATGGGTGGAGTAAAAAGACTGAGGGAATGCACAATAATCGGAGCGGCAAAGCCGCGGACGAGCCTTGAGGGAAAGGGAGAAGAAAAAAGGGCAACAACAATCAATAAATCAAAATTTGCTGCTATAACGCAGTTATTTCCTCCATACTTTTACATTTCATTTGGTTTAAATTGGAAAGCAATATATATATATATATATATATATATATATATATATATATATATATATATATATATATATATATATATATATATATATATATATATATATAAACATATAAAAATTTTACTGACCCCGGATATGTATTTTAGAGAGCCTAGTTCGCACTCATTTTAAGCAATTTTTTGAAAATTTAAAAGGTGTGATCTCATTATTTTGGATTTATTTTGAATATATTTTACGCAGGAAGTCGATATATGAGATAGTTTTGCTATTTTATTTAGAGGACTTCCTTAAACACATCGTACATTTTTATAAAACAATTTTAAATGCGTATTAATGATTTTACGAAGCGAAAACATTATGCAATTGTATGATCTTATTTAAATTTGAAATCTAACGTCACTGGCACAACGTACACTTATCATTTTTTGTTGATTAACTTCTGTTGTCAAAAACTTGGTCACGCTTCTGCGCTCTGATTTTAAGTCATTAAGTTCCACCCGTCTACAGCTCTATACAAACCACAAAAATTTACTGCTTTACACAAAACTTGACAGATACTCCTTAGAAAGTTGGAGCAACTTAAAAGTAAACAGTTGTGATGAAACTGCTTTTGTTTCATGGCTGGCTTGATTTTATTTTATTATATCCTCGTAAGGTGAACCGACCAGTGAATGAACAGCACCCTGTGAATGAACAATCCGGTGAGTATTTATTTATATTAAGAACCAATCAAGATCAATTCACATTTTCCGCTAATTTTCCTCTGAAAGCGCATGTGCATCACAGTGTTCGGTAACGAACATGCTTCTAAGTCAGTCAGTGCTAGTGATGGGAAAAACTGTTATATTGCTGTAACAGGTCGCAACTGTTACTGTTATTTAGAAATAACAGTTAAATATAACAGGTTGAAAATAACAGTATTAACTATGAATTAATAAGAATTCCACGCAGACGTAGTAACAGTAGCTGAACCCGTCCGGTGGTGTAGTTGGGTAATGTTTAAAATAAAAAATATTCTTGTATTATGTTTAAAACAATTATTTTTTTATTAAAAATGATTGAGGTTTTTTTTTGGGGTTTTCATCACTAATAATAATTTGGTAAAAAATTCAACAATGCAGAATTTCTTTACTAATTAAGTATTAGTTAAGCATTGAGCTTGAAAACCTCTATAGCCATCTTTTGCTTGAAAATGAGACTTATATGAAATACATGAATTATTGTAAACAAAAAATAAAATAAATATTTAAAAAAAAATTAAAACTAATTTTTTTCTCTCTACCTATAGGGCGAAGTGTGTCTGGTTTCAACTATACTGGGTACAGGGAATATTTTTATAATTTCATTAAAATTGGTACTGTTTCTGAGATTTTTTAAGTTTCAGCGATTTTTTATTTTGCAGTAGTAATAAAAAAAGATGTTTAAAATCGGACCTATTTCTTAGATTTCCAAAGTGAAAAGTAAAAAGGAATATTGATTTATTAGTTACATAAGGCAAAGAAGAATGAGCAAAGAAACTACCTAATATAATATAATACCTAAGGACTCATGTTAAAGCATAACTGTACATTTGTATACATATCCGTTTTTTCTTAAAACAAAAATGCCATCTGCATATCGAGTTATCTAATGAAGATTGAGTTTACGTCAACGACTGTGATTATTTTTTTATATACGCGGTGACCTGATTTTATTTTTACAGTGATATAGTTCATTTTTTATAATTTTCAGTTGCTACATATACAGCCTTTCACATATTGAAAAATTAAGAACCAATTTTTTAGCGACCATAAATGTCAGAAGTGAAGGAAACTTAGCTCACTTTTTACAAGCCTGACTTGTAATATTAATAAAATGAGGTAATATAAAAGGTGTTCCATTTGAATAATGAAAGTTGATGGAGTTTCCGCAAAAACCGGAAGCTCCAACATGCTGCACCTATCATAAAATTTCGGTAAAGAAATTTGCTTTTATTCTGCACATATGGTTCTTTATTACATTACGCTTTTATTTTTTGTTAGAAGGATCTCTAGTTACATTTTCGATTCTCGGTTCACCGCCGGTGAATCACCGGTCATCTTAATCAGTACGCTTTTAAAAACTGTACAAACAACGAACCGCTTTTGCCTAGAAATGGAGATCCACTTAAATGGTGGAAAATTCATTCTTATGAATATCCACATTTAAGTAAAATGGTGAAGGAGAAGTTCGGGACTGTCGCTAGGACTGTTCCGTGCGAAAGACTTTTTTCTAAAACAGAACAAATTTTAAGTGACCGCCGTAACAGACTTTCGTCGACCAAAGCCAGTCAAATAATGTTCATCAACAAAAACTCAGAACTTTAAAAGTGTTTTGTTAGAAAAGTATTTTTTTAGTGTAAGACAATTTTTCTCAAAGAAAAAAAGAAACATCGTTGATTTTATTTACATTTTTCATATGTTGTGTTTGTTTATAAATTGTAAATATATGTGTGTGTTTTGTGTGAATCAACACCTGTCAAAATTTAACAGTTTCATTGTACCGACGACCCTACGTTCCCAAAGCTGTGAGCACACTAGTATAAAGTAGTATGTTATGAAGTAAAGTCCGCTCTATACTCTATACCCCATTCCCAGTCTCATGTCCATTCATCCTGTTATAACAGTTGCGGATGAAAACATAAGTTGATTCATCGTAGCTAGTTGTAGTGCAACAGAAACAGATACGACAACAGAAACAGGTACGAGTCCGAGTTCTAGTGTAAAGCGCAACAACATCCACACCCCTGTACCTGTTATTTGTATATATCCATAACAGGTGGTTACTGTTGCGGCTCGAGACCAGTTAAAAAATAACCGACTGTTAAATAACAACCCATCACTAGTCAGTGCAGTTCAACAGTTGGTTTCAAAGTGATAGGTGCTATTATACGGACTGTGAACGCCATTTTTGTCAAGGTAAGCGAACGTAGCTTATTTTGAAAGAAGAGTTTAAAATACTTAGACGAATTACTGTGAATTCAAGTATGAAAATGATGTTTCTAAATACAACACGATTTCAAATTATGGAAAGAACTAAAGCATTATATTGACAGTGAATTTTTTTTAACATGTTGATTCACTGGAACGCAATGTATTCAAAATCTAGTGAGTGAACGGCCGTTCATTAACTGGTAGTTTTGTGTAAAATTTGAAAGTAAACGAAAGTGATCCTTAATATACGTTACAATAAGAAGACTCCAAGAATGAACTTGGAACTAGAAATTCTATGTCATAACCAGTAAATGAACAAGGGCTTTGTCATTCATTTACTGGATTTTGCGAAGCGTTCATTCACTAGAAACTAGGAAGAGATACAGTGTACGAAATGACTAATGCTTTATTCTCTCTTATTCTTCAGATGAGTAAGAGAAAGAAACATTACCAGCATTTCCTGTATTCCGAAGAGACACTGGCCGTAGCTATTAAAGAAATAAGAACAGGAGGGGTACCTCTGGGCGAGGCATCTCGGAGATTTCAAATCCCAAAGTCGACGTTACATAATAAATTAACCGAAAAAACGCCAAATATTAGGAAAATGGGACCACCGCCCATATTAAGCCACGACGAAGACGCGGGTTTAAAGAACTGGATACTTTCCAAGGCTTATTTGGGCTTTCCAATGCATCCGGACGAAGTTAAAGATTCAGCACAGTAGATTCTGAAAATAATTGGCCGCAGCAACCCTTTCGTAAACGACAGGCCTGGAGATAAATGGCTTCATCTATATCTCAAGCGGAACCCGGATATTTCAAAAAGCAACACAGAGATAACATCGAAGTCACGAGCCGCCGTTACAGAAAATTGTCTACTTCACAACTTTTTGGAAACTGAACAGTTACTAGGTATAATGAAAGATCCTCAACGCATATTTAATGCAGACGAAACCAGAGTTAGAACATGTTCAAAATCTGGATTAGTTTTAGCACCAAAAAGTCAAAAGAATTTGTATGAAGTCGCATCGGGCCCCGAAAAAGAATCCATAACCGTTTTATGTAATTATTGCGCTTATGGGATCGCTACACCTCCCATGGTGGTACTTCTGTACAAAAGAGTTCCTAAGGAGTTGGCTCTCACTGTACCTGATGGCTGAGCGATTGGACGTTCAGATACTGGCTGGATGACTGCTGCAACATTTTTTAAATACGTTGCCAACGTGTTTCACCCATGGTTAGTGTCAACAAACACCAAATTCCCTATTATGTTATTCATCGATGGGCATAAGTCCCATTAGAATCCAGAACTGTATGAATTCTGCGTGAAAAAAGGGGTAATTTTATATTGCTTATATCCGAACGCCACACACATATTCCAGCTTTGCGATGTAGCCATATTCAGACATTTAAAGGTGCAATGGAAGGAAGTTTGCAGGAACTTCAAACAAAAATCAAGTGCCACAATAACCAGGCACAATTTCTGCTCATTGTTCAAAGGAGCCTTTGACAAAGCCAACAAGCCTACTACAATACAGAATGGATTCAGAGTTTGTGGATTGTTTCCACTGAACCCGGATGCTGTGGACTACAGTAAATGTATATCTACCTGGCGTGATGAGATTTTTCCAAAACATCGAGAGGAAAATAATCTAACACTTTATGATTATCTTGTAGCAAAGAAAGTCATGGAACATTTCCTGGGAAAAGTAACAATAAAAAGTTTTGAGAATCAATTAAGCCAGGAACATACATTCAGCGATCATAGGGACATGTATGCGTTTTGGATTTTTGTAATGCTGATATTGGAGAGACTGTGTTCTTGAAATCGACAAGGAAAACATGCACGTCGATGTCATGGCTTTTGAAATTTCGGCACATATGGACTCATTTCTGGATAATTTACCAAAAGAATTGATGGCATTTTATTTGACCCTATTGAACGTACCACCTTACAAGGAACATCAATTACTGACATAGAAATTAGAATATTAGAAGCAGCCGCCACAAATACTATATATGAAAATGAAAATCAATATGATAAATCAGAGAGTGGCATTGCAGAATTTGCGAACGAAGTCTGGATCCATATCGTCGAGGTCATCTTAATTTTAGTCTTCCAGATTATAGACAAAGCAAAAGAAACAATGTCAAGGTATCTTGCCACAGGTGGCAAAGAAAATAGCGGGCGAGAAAAAAAAATATTTCAGATATTACTATAGGAACCTAGTCAAATTGTGTTCCAGTACATGAGATTGTTTGGAGGGAGGACCTGAATTGGCCAAAACAAGCACCTGTTGTACAAAAAGCACTAAAACGTCAAACTATGCCTTTTGCTATAACACCACAAAAATGGGTGAAATATCAACAAAACATCGAAAGGCAGAAAACAGAAGCCAAAGAAGCTTCACGAAAAAGAATCATGGACAGGGACCGTAAGAAAATGGAAAAAGAAGCCAAAAAACCTAAAACAAAACCACGATCTGAATCGAGCACGGGCCGAGTAGTGCCATATTTTGTCGTAGGGGATTATGTTGTGGTCAATTTTGAGGGCTTAAGGTATCCCGGTCTCACAAAAAATATCATTGGAGATAAATTTGAAATCAGCGTCTATATAAGATGAAAACAAACAGATGGAAGTGGCCTAAATCTATGGACCAAATTTGGTATGATAGCCATGAATTGATAAAGAAAATTCCTGTATCAATAGAAGAAAATGACGGAACATTTATTATAAAAATACAAATCAATATCATGTTTTACATTGTTTTTATACTATGTTTTCTGAATAAAGAATGCGGTTCATATACTGGTCCGGTTGTGTTCAGTTACTGGTTTTCAATGTTCATTCGCTAGATTTTGAGAATCTTCTTGATTTATAAGGCAATAAGCCAAATTGCGGTAAAAATTTCGAAGTTTTGTTAGAATGTGCAGACTGATAAATCACAAACAGGTGCAAAAGTATGAATATTTGGACGTACATGTGACTTGTGGTGTTATGTCAACGTAAAAAGTTGCCTTCACTGTTCATTAACTGGATGATTCACCCTATATACATTCATAAGTCCGTCGTCTGTGAATATTGCCTCAAACAATGTAGTTATCCAACACATTTTGTGGTAATTTTCTTATCTAACTTTTACTTTCAAAGTTCTTGGGATTGGTGTAATACAGAAGGCTCAATTGTTTGACATAGAAACAAAAGTTTGAACTGTAATTCAGACATTTAGCAAATTACACCATTTCACGCCGTCTCAGAAGATGTTCATATCAGATTAATTAAAATTCGGCCGTGGTATTCGTATTCAAATTAATGGAACTGATATGCAAACGATCCGAAAGTACGTACCACAGCATAACTTCGAGAAATAACTACATGCCGTGAGCTAAGGCGAATATAAGACATCTCATTTTCTCTGTGGTATATATACGATTCCTAAATGGGCTGTTGAAAATATATGCGAATCTCTCACGGCACCTCAGGCTTTACGACTTATATATTCAGCACAAGCAACCTCTCCGTATGTATTCACGGAACTACTAGGGAGGATATTTATGAACATGGAAAATTTAGAGGGATCTCTGATGCTTGTAATAAAGGGTTTGGCACAAATATGAGCAGATACTCATCTTAGGATAATAGCTTTGTTCGTCTGCTATGCAGTCCACACAGAGGTGATTCAGCGAGAGGTTTTGCTGAAATAACAGTCCTCTGAAGTACGCGTTAAATGTTATGTTTATCTCGTAAAAGCTTATCAAGGCAAATAAGGTTAATGTTTGTATTGACTATTATATAAACTTAGAAAGTTATATAGCAGAATATTTGACCATCTATTATTCGTCGTTAAATATAAGCGTACATAACATCACAGTATACAAACTCCGCACCCAGAAGTCTTAGACTTGGGCGGGGGGAGCTTACATGCACATATAGGGTGGCGCATTGAAAACGAAACAGACCGATTTGCGTCCAGAAATTTTTTATTTAAAGAAATGCTGAAACACGTCAATTTTAATATTGAGGGAAACATGTTTTGACATTAAACTCAACTTTGTCACATCAACCCCTTAAAGGTGGTGATAACAACCCTTATGTTTTAAATATGGAACATGGGTCGAGTGTTACATCATGTTAAAGCTCTTTCTTTTCTGAATTCAGCACTCAAATTTTTTTGGAAGTTTTATCAACTCGTTTAAAAATTATTCACAGTTGAAGATGCAAAAACGCATTTCACTCATTCCGATAAGAAATATGCCGATAGTCAATGTTTTGTTGGTTTGTAAACAAAAAGTGACTATCAGAACATTTCTTATCGGAACGAGAGAAATGCGGTTTATTATTTCAGTTTATCGGTCGGTTTGATACTTGATATTACTACCGAAAATTAATTTCACAATGCTGTATTCTGTAGAAGAAAGAGTTGAAATAATTACTCTTTTTTTTCAAAAACGATGACTGTGCCAACCGTACCGCAAACTTGTTTAATGAACGACATCCGAACAGACGTGTTAACAGAAAATACATTTTGGAGTTAGTTGCAAAGTTTCGACAAAGTGGTTCTGTAGCCAACAAAAAACGCGATCCTGAACGTGAATTTCCGGTTCGAAATGAGACTACTGAGATTGAAGTTTTAGGAAAAATTGCTGCATACCCAACTTTGAGCACGAGAAAATTATCCACCGTTTCAAACATCAAAAGAAGAACTATTCAGCGAATATTGAAGCATCATAAATTTCACCCGTATAAAATTCATCTTGTACAACAACTGAATGAAGATGATTTTGATCGGCGGCTGGAGTTTTGTGAAGTTATGACTGCACGAATAGCTGATAACGGGAACTTTCTGTTCAATATCTGTTTTCCAGACGAGTGTAGGTTTTTATTAAACTCTACAGTCAATCGTCATTATTGTCGTTATTGGGCAGATAATAATGCAAGAAATTTTCACGAAGTCCACACTCAAACTCCACAGAAATTGAATGTCTGGACTGGCATTTTTGGAGACCGTTTAATCGGACCAATTTTTCTTGGTGGCAATTTGAGTAGCGAAACGTATTTGGAGTTACTAGAAGATATCGTTTACCCTCTACTAATTGAAAATGATGATCGCTATCAAGAAAATCAATTAGTGTTTCAACAAGATGGAACTCCTCCGCATTTTTCACAACGTGTTAGAGAGTTTTTGAACAGAGAGTTTCCAGTACAATGGATCGGGCGTAGAGGTGCTATTGAGTGGCCCCCTAGATCACCGGATTTAACTCCTTTAGACTTCTTTCTATGGGGCCATTTAAAGGGTAGAATTTACGCAACAGAACCGGAGTCCCTGGAAGCATTACGACGGCGCATTGTTGAAGAATGCCGTCTAATAACTCCACAAATGCTCCAGAATATAAGAGCTCGTTTTAAACAAAATTTGCTGGTGGTCAACAATTTGAAAACTGACTTAACTGAATAAACATTTTTGAACGTTTGGTTGTGTTTTTTAGGTTTTTTTAACCAAAAATGAACTAACTATTGCATTTCTTATCACAATGAATGAAATACGTTCTTACCACTCCAACTGTGAATAATTTTTAAACGAGTTGATAAAACTTCCAAAAAAATTATGTGCTGAATTCAGAAAAGAAAGCGTTTTCAAATGATGTAACACTTGACCCATCTTTCCCTATTTAAAATATAAAGGTTGTTATCACCACCCTTAAGGGGTTGATGTGACAAGGTTGAGTTTTATGTCAAAACATGTCCCCCTCAATATTAAAATTGACGTGTTTCAGCGTTTCCTAAAAAAAATATTCTCTGGACGCAAATCGGTCTGTTTCGTTTTCAATGCGCCACACTTTATAGACAAAGGACACTGCCCATAACTCATCAGAAGCCAGCGTTTCCACATTTGAGTGAAAAAGGCTGACCGAATATGGGACTCGAACCCGCGACCTCCTAGTCCGATTCTAGAGGTTACTCACCTCGCAAACTGAGCTATTCGGCCTGTTCTATATAGATATGGAAGCATCATTTTAAACTTACCAAAATATTTATCGAATATTTATTCATACAAGGTGTTCTGAAACGTTATGTTACTCAAGTTTAAACGAAAAAATGTTATTTTCACCAAATCACCCTTTATGTGTCCCCTATCCCTTAAAAAGATTTCACCTGAAAACAATTCGAAGCGTTGCTTTGTCGGGTGCTAACTGGGTACCAAATTTGAAAATAACAGACAGACGTTCGGGCCAACAGACCACCAGCCGAGAGATACAAAAATCGTTCCAGAATCAAGTGTTTTAGATGTTTTGAAACTTTTTACGCCATTTTAGGAATTTCTATCACCGATATTTTACCAATACACATTCAATCTTTAATTTAATTTCAGCACAGAATAACAGACTTTGGATGAAATTAGAATTGTCCTAATAAACAAACACTACAACGTTATATTACTCGAGTTTTAACGAAAAACTGTCAACTTACACCAAATCATCCACCATTCGTCCCCTACACCCTAAAGCGATTTTACCCAAAAACAACCCGAACCCCTTGTTTGTCGGGTGCTAACTGTGTACCAAATTTGAAGGCGGTATCTCAGTTAGTTCTCGAATTATTGTGACTACAAACAGACAGCCATACAGACCGACAGACCGACAGACTGACAGACACAAAAAATTCGTTCCCAAATCATGTTTTTTATATGTTTTGACACTTTTACGAGGAAATGCGAAAAAAAATCGAAATTTTTGTCGCTACTGCCATACCTCAACAAGCATTGACGATGTGGAAGTAAAAGCGTCTTTAAACTTAAACATAAGACTTCAGGTAAGATCGAAACAGTCATTGAATGTGTTTCAGTGGCATTTCTACTAATTCTGTCACTAAATGTTGCCTATACTTTTAATAAAATATAATATATCCCGGTAATTATGCCAGACACGGACAAGGAGTTAGAAGACATGATTTTGATGATAATAGAAAGACATCGATGGTAGCACTTTCGAAAGAATTCCTCAAATGTGCGCGTTTAATAATAGTGTATAATTTCTATGAAAAGTCACTACTATAACACACTTTCTGCGTCCCGAAAATTGTTTGGTATCTTCCCGTACCGAACCCAGAATATCCGTTCTTTTGTCAATGAAATATTTGAATAAAAAACACATCCACAATTGTTGAAGCATTACAATCGTTAGTAGGTACATTTATACTTGCCCCCAACCCCATATTTTTCTCACACCTTCTCCCTACATTACTTTATACGCCGCCTGTGTCATGTTTCATGACCAGGAGCTTAGTTGCTTCCCACGCAATTCTAGTCTAGAAGGAAAAATACTTTTGCACGTTCTGTCTCATGTCCCTCGGGTAACAGATAATTACTGCCGTTTCTTTTCTGCGAAGCTAGTTCCTTGTAGCGGAGAAGATGTACCCTAAATGAAAAAATCCCTAGGGAACACGAAATTGGACTTAAGAATCGTGAGTGTAGCTTTATATAACACACCAGTGTTGTAACTTAAAGGTATAGAAAATGAAAAGTTGTTCGGTGTAGCTTCCGGAATAGTAATGCGAAAGTATTTTCTTTTTTGTATTAGTTCTTAAGGCGAGATAACTGCTAATAAATTATAGGTGTGTGTGTGTGTTTTGTTTCTTTAACGTCGGTCTATTGCCGCTTCTAAGGCCAATCACCGCCGCCAGGGAGCAGTTTCACCTCATTATCCTGGAAATTTTGCCGAACCCCTGCCTTTCTGTAAGGAAGGTAGGGATATTCTACGTGCTCAGCATCGCATAAGCACTAGACAAATGGCTTTACACCCCCCCACCCCCCTGAACAGCGAAACGTGCTGACATTGAACTTGCTCAAATACAATACCACAACCTCGGGTGATGTTAATTGTACAGTATGTACTGAAAAAGTGAAAGAAGAACCCTGGGATCGAACCCAATACGCTTCGGTTTAGAGGCGACACGCAGCAAGCGCTCTATAGTGGCGAATTTTTAAGTTTTCAAATACATTACGCTACTTACCATGTCTCCTAAGCATATCATTGGATATCTTTAAACCTATTTACATTGAAATTAAGTAGCTGCTTTTTATAAGCAATTCAGCACAAAGTATCTGAATTTTTTTAATCAATTCAATTTGATAAGTCATTCAAATCGTATGGCATTGCGTAAACACACTGACAAAGTCATTTAATATGATCAAAATAACAAACATTAAAGGCTCTTCTTTTAGACAGTATTTTATTTTTAAGAAACCCTATGTGTTTCTACTTTCAAAGAACTATATTTAGGAGCTAGTACCTAGAATACAAAAAGATACTTGTCAGAAACTATGTTTCTGACAGGTCTAAGCATTTGAGCATTATACAAGGCATCAAAAGCAATTAGTAGCTACAGAAATCGCAGATATCCACAAAGTTATTGTCACATATTAAACACAAACGGCCGTGCAAGACTGAGCTGATGACAGTCAAAAGATAAAAAAAGTTCGGGACGCAGCAAGTGCGTTATGGTGGTGAATTTTTATTAAATGTTTCAAACTTAGATAACTCAATTTTCGATAAACCTAGAAAGTTGAATTTTGGTACGTAGTAAAACCTTTCCCAAGGCAACATATCCGTCAAATTTCTTCAAAATAACTTTGTAATTTTCGGCGAAAAAAATTTTGTTCGAAAGAAAACTGAAAATTTGAAAAAGTCAATTTCTATAATCTTAGATAGTTGAATTTTGGCATTTAGTAAGGTCTTTCTCAAGGTAATATATTCACCAAATCTCATTAAAATGGCTTTGTAATTTTTGGAGAAAAACATTTTGTTCGAAAGAAAACTCAAAATTTTCCCGGAAAAACTCGTCCGATTTTCCTGAATAACGAACTTACCCAAGCCACTTACAAAAGGAAGGTACATGCCAATTTTTTTTTTAAATCGGTGCATTATTTTTTGAGTTATCGGTGTGATACATACACATATATATATATATATATATATATATATATATATATATATATATATATATATATATATATATATATATATATATATATATATATATATATATATATATAACATATAAAAATTGAAACTGACCCCGGATATGGGTTCTAGGGGTACTGGTTCGCGCTCATTTGAAAAAATTTTTGCAAAGTCTCACCATCGATACCTCTCTATTAGTGAATTTTTTAAATAAAAATTCACTAATATCACTTTTCATATTAAAATAGGACTAGGTGCCGCAATGATAACACTCTGAAGTAGCCAATACAAATTAAAAATTTAAGAATCAACTTTAAATTTTATTCCAGAGAAAACTTTGATTACAATCATTCTACAAAACTGGATTTTGGCACATTGCATCTGTTGGCTGGTGGTAGTATATGAGTTAAGTTTCGTAAAAATTATTTGACGAGTTTAAAAATTGTATCATTTTCGAGAGGAAAGTTTTAGATCATTTGAAAATATTTCCCAAAAATTCAAAAGTCGTTACTTCTCTATAACCGAAATTTTCTTTATAAAAAATTGGCTAGAAAACAAAATTTTCCTTTTTAAAATTATAAAGATAAGTGCTTTGAGTATTGATATATTGTTTTATCTTAGTATATATTTGAATAAGATTTGCTACAAAATGTGAAAATAAGTAACTCCAAATTAATTATAAAATGTATATCATAGTTGTAATTATTTTTAGGTTCCTGAGGATGCACCAAAAAAGGTGCGAAATATAGAGCATGTTTTAGAATTGCCCATAAATTTTGTGACGTCGATAGCCTTTACTGAGACTCTAAATATTGGTAACTAACAATAACGACTGTTATTCCCCACCAGTCTGCCATATATATATATATATATATATATATATATATATATATATATATATATATATATATATATATATATATATATATATATATATATATATATATAAAATACCTACACAAGGGAGGTGGGCAATTCAAAATCCTGCATTGACCACATTTTCCTTAAATACTGCAGACCGTTGGATGTTATTTTGCCGATAGTTCTCAGGTCCCCTGCTACGGATCATAACCCAATTATTCTTCAGTGGGCAAATCAATCGGTAGGGAGGGGCATCACCTCGCTTAGGCAGAACTATAGGACACTTCTTGATCACAGGACATTAAAAGACAATCTAGGGCAGGAAAACTGGTTGGAAGTTTATTTAACTGGTGATATAAATATAGCCACTGACTTATTTGTGGGAGGGTCAAAACACCATATTGATAATTCCACAAGCAGGGTAGAACTAAAAAATAGATTGAGGAGGAAAAAAGAATGGATAACAAGTGCTTTGGTACAGTCAGTAAATACAAAGGACCAGTTGTATAGAAAAGCAAGAAATCATTCGGAAAACCGGATATTTTGGGAAGATTTTAAGAGATACAGAAATACGCTTAATAACTTGATTAGGATAGATAAAACCAATTACTTTCAATCATTGGTGGACAAAAACGCAACTAATTCTAGTGGTGTCTGGATCACGGTGAAAAAAATGCAGAATAAGGAGAAAAAACCCACTGAAGTGAGTGGAGCTCGCCGAGAGAACGGTTCCATAGCAACATTTGATCAAGAAAAATGTGAGATATTTTCTGACTAATATAGTAGAGTGGGAAGAAGCTTAGCAGAGAAAATCCCACGCACATCTAGAGGTGCACGTGTCCCAGTAATCGCAAACTCATTATGTCTCTCATCCACTGTTGCAGATGAGGTCGCAAAGGTAATAGGGAGACTGAAGACTGGAAAGGCCGCAGGTGCGGATAAGATAACAGCTGAGATCCTTAGGGAATGCGTTAATTTTTTGGCGACTCCTATCGCACACCTGATAAGTGCTTCTTTTGATGCTGGTATTTTTCCTGACGCTCTGAAGGTTGCCATAATAAGACCATTATATATGGGTGGGGATAAAACAGAGTCCTGCAACTATCGACCGATATCTTTGGTGTCGGCACTCAGCAAGGTGTTTGAGAAAGTCCTGAGAGTAAGGATAGACCAATATCTACTTAAATGTAAGTTGATCTCACCTCACCAGTTTGGGTTTAGAGAAGCTGTGTCAACTCAGGACGCTATCCTGGACGTGACTTCGAAAGTGTACGAGGCGCTGGATTCTAAGCAGTCATCGCTTTGTATATTTCTTGATTTGTCTAAAGAATTCTATACCATCGATCATGCTGGACTTTTGCAGCGTTTGGAGGAGATTGGATTTAGGGGTATAACATTGAAGCTTATGAGCAGTTATATTTCAAACAGAAAACAATTTGTGTCGATAGGATATGCATGCAGTTCTTATAAAAGCATTGATTGTGGTGTTCCTCAGGGCACAGTACTTGGACCCGCCTTATTTAATATATTCATAAATGACCTGTTCTTTGTAAGTACAAAGGCAAAAATTACGAGCTTTGCTGACGACACTGCGCTGTTCTATACTGCTCAGTCCTGGGGGGAATTAGAACATATTGTGGGGGAAGTTTTTCCTAGAATAGTAAAACACTTACAGTTTAAATCTTTGTCAATCAATATGAATAAACATGCTATCTACCGTTCTCAAGTTACAGTAATAATCTTCCTCCTTTTAGCGGGCTCAGTATTCAGTGTGATGGTTTTGCTTGCGATCTAAAAGCTGCAAAGAGTGTTAGATATCTGGGTGTAGTGCTGGACAGACACTTGAGGTGGGATGTGCATGTGTCATGCCTTGTTAAAAAAATTCGAGGACTTGTTTCAATGTTTAAATTTTTAAAAAATATTTTGAAGATAACGTATTTGATAAAAGTATATAATGCATTACTTCAAAGTCATCTTACATACGGAATTGTGGCGTGGGGCGGGGTGACAAATAATTATTTAAGGAAACTGGAGGTAGTTCAAAAATGGATAATCAAGATAATGTTGGGCAGAGCATATGTGTTTCCAACGGATAGTTTATACAAAGAGTCACAACTTATGGATGTTAGACAACTATATTGCCTTCAACTCCTCGTGCACCAGAAGAGAGTTATTAGTTGCTGCAATCACTGCCAACATCGGTACAATACTAGAAAAGGAGGAAATTCCGTAGAAATTCCAAGGTTTGTTAAAACCGTAGGACAAAGCTGCCACTTGTATTTGGGTCCGAGGATATTCAACTTGCTTGCGGGCGATATAAGGTCTGCTAACTCCATTGCATTGTTCAGGAAACAAGTGAAGAAATGGATACTGAATGAGGGCCGACCCCGTATTCATCAAATGATTGATCTGAAGAACACCTGCAGTTTCTGATTCGGTTGCTGGATTGGAATGTGTTGCTTTGCTGATGCTGTTTTTTTTGCTGTGTATGACACGCCATTTTGTATATTGTTTGAGGGTTATTTTTATGGCTGAAATGGTTACCTATGTCGAGACGGGAGTAGTTGTTGCCTTAAGTTAGGGTACGAATGCTGTTGCTGGCTCTCAAAGCAGGGATATTGACAAGCCGTTGTGCTTTTTGTCCTTGTTTGATGGTGTGCTTGAGTAAATGAAAATTGGTTATTGTTTAGTTACTTTATTGTTCTAGTTGTTTATTGCTTTTATTGTTATATGTGCATGTCTGCAGCTGATATGTGCGTATTTTTAGTCGCTTTTACGTTTGCTATATATATATATATATATATATATATATATATATATATATATATATATATATATATATATATATATATATATATATATATATGTTCAGAAATATTTCCGCGGTCTTTAATGTGAGACATAATTGGTTCGCGGGTTGAACCGCGTCCAGATTTTATGAAAACTCGATGTTTCGGCTCCTGTTTTGGAGGCATTTTCGAAAGGTAAAGGAAATATGTAAGGACACTCTAAGGCAACAATCTGCCTACTCCTTAGAGTGGTGGACAAAGGTGGGTAAAGGAAATATGCAAGGACACTCTAAGGCCTCAATCTGCATTCTCCTTAGAGTGGTGGAGAAAGGTGGGTAAAGGATATATGTAAGGACACTCTAAGGCCTCAATCTGCCTACTCCTTAGAGTGGTCGACAAAGGTGGGTAAAGGAGATATGTAAGGACACTCCAAGGCCTCAATCTGCCTACTCCTTAGAGTGGTGGACAAAGGTGGGTAAAGGAAATATGCAAGGACACTCTAAGGCCTCAATCTGCATACTCCTTAGAGTGGTGGAGAAAGGTGGGTAAAGGAAATATGTAAGGACACTCTAAGGCCTCAATCTGCCTACTCCTTAGAGTGGTCGACAAAGGTCGGTAAAGGAGATATGTAAGGACACTCCAAGGCCTCAATCTGCCTACTCCTTAGAGCGGTGGACAAGGTTGGATTGGGTTGTTGTAGCTTGATTACGGGGCCTCAATCTGCCTACTCCCCAAATCACGCCAGAGATCGTCTGTGAGGTCTCAGTGTGTTCAACCCTAGGCTCTATCTCTCTGAGGCCCAGAAAGAATGCGGACATGGCGGTTTCTTGCGTCGTTAAATGCGTGACGGTTTTCTTGACTGGGATTGTGTAGAAGCGTTTTGTGATCTTTGACTTTTTCTAGTCTGGCCTTGACACAGGATTTAGAGAACCAAGGCTTTTGAGTGGCTGAAGAGGTTTTCTGTGTACGTGGAATAAATAACTCCATGCCAGCTTGGATAGTTTCGGTGACATTTTGTGAGATATCAGAGGGGTCAGGATGATGGAAGCAGACAGACGCCCATCTGTTAATAGGCGCAATAACTTTCAAACGAATTGATATACAATCTTCAAATTTGGTATCCAGTTAGCACCCGACTAAGGAGTGCTTCGAATTGCTTTTTCTAACATTTTGTCGTTAAAACTCCAGTAATATAACGTTTCAGAGAAGTTTATGGGTACAAGAATACGAACATTTTCTTTGTGATTAAGTCATGGACCCTGAATTAATTTTATGAGAATGTCTTTCTGAGGAGAGTATATTACTACAGCTATCTGGAAGTTATGATTCAATTTCCAGCACTTTTTTTTGTGAGCCAATTATCTATCGATTAAGTTTTTGACTAGTGAACATTTGCAAGTCAAGCTGACACATTTAGAAACGTGTTTTTAAACAAATGTTAGCTTATTTAGTGCCTAAAACATGCAAAACTTTTAATCAAATCCATTTACGAAAAATTTGTTTCAGTTTGTCTTGTCATATACGAGTAGATAATCGGTTCAAAGTTTGTAAATGTCGTCTAAGAAATAGCTGTAGTTACGCATACAAAAATAAAATAAATTGTGGTGCTGTCGTTTCATTCGAACTTTCTTAGTATTCAAAACACGAACAAGGAATCCGCTACCTATTCCAAGCCAGAGATTGTTAGGTCATGGGATTTTCGTCTTGCTATACAATTCCCCAAATTTACATTACATTTCCCGGAAGACCCTTTTTGTCAATGCTAGTTTGTTCCTTGATATTTTTCTTACGTCGGTAGTCGAGGTTGATGCAAGAATATTTAAAAGAGCTCTCCGCTTTACAAAAGTATATGTTGGGCATTTATCATTATTTGTTAGACGTACAAAAAATAATTAAGTTGGTAAAAAAATATTTGGGCAAATATGTAAGCTGGTGCAAACTTTAGCGAATTTTCATCAAGAAAAATTCGCTAATAGAGAGGTCACGAGCTTTTGAAAAAATTTCTTCAGATGAGCGCGAATTTATATATATTATATATATATATATATATATATATATATATATATATATATATATATATATATATATATATATATATATATATATATATATATATATATATATATATATATATATATATATCAATCAAACTTGTCAAAAATCTTGCTTGGGCGAAAACCGAGGTCGAGTTCGTTAATCAGCCTTTATGTTCAAGTTTTTCCAGAGGAAAATCGGGGAAAACTTTTAGAAAACGCTATATTTTTTAAATTATTAAAGTGAGTGGAATGGAATTTTTCACATGTATAGAGCATTCAAGGATCTTATCATATGTCGATTTTGAGGCGTTTTTCGCAATACAAATTTAAGTTATCCTGAATTAAAGAAATTTAAAAGCTACGACACGCTCCTAAAAGTTTATTAAGGCGTTGTGTAATGTGTGTGGGAGAGGTTGACATAACGGATGTCTGAGTTTGTTTGCTTTGAATGTTGAAAAGCTACAAAATCTTCCTAATAAATTGAAAGAGCCAGGGTTGTCAGTTTGAAAATTTTATTACACAAAGTTGGGAAGTTTCCCTCGTTAGGAAAATTAACGGTAATGTTTATTTCTGTAATTGATTTGCTATTCAAAAAGATATATGTTAAAATCGGCAGCTAAAGAGTTTAAGCCTGATTTTAAGTTGTGATCCAAACAATAACTAAATAAAAACCTTATAAGTTGAATAAAACTTTTACAATTACATTCAATATTTTTTGTGAATTTAGTCTAGGGAGATTTATCTATATATTTGGCAATTTGAAATGACCAATAACACAATTCTTGGTCACGTGGTCAGAAATTTAATCGCTAATGGTTTGTTATATTATTTGCATTCTTACAGCAAATGGCGCGGTTTATGTAGCGTCATATGTCATATCAATTTATATTTATTTTAGGTTAATGAGAGAATAGGTTGTTTTTCGATTAATAATTTTAGTTTATATGAAAAGCTTGTGAATTAAATCATTGCTTTGTGCGAAATGAGTGAGTTGGCCAAGGCCATAACCTTTAAAATAAGTTATGTTAAATTCTTTTACACAGGAACAGTATGTATGCAATCAGGACTGTTAAAAATTGTGTAAATATTGCAAAATTTGAAAATAGTTGAATTGTTTATTTAAAATAGACTTAAAAATTAATAAAGAGTATATAAACCTTGGATACATAACTTATTCAAGCGAACAGCTATTGGAAAAACCGGTTCTCGTGCGATATATTAGTTATGTAAATTATAAACATAGATGCACTAAATAGTACTAGTAATAGTAAAATAAGCTATCAAACATGTAAATAAAACCTTAATTAACAAACTGTAGCATAGCTAAAATGTAAATCTGGAACATTGTGATCGAAAACAATACTGTACATATTGTAAAATATTTTCTGTGATATAATAAAGTTCTGTTGAGTTTGAGTTTGAGTTTGATTCTCGTGCGATCAGTGAAGTTAAGCAATCTTGGGCGTGGCCAGTTCATGGATGGGTGACCACCTGGGAGCATCGTTTACTGTTACCCGTTTTTTTAGGTAGTGACATTTCTGTTTTGTTCTTATTAGCGAATTTTTATTAAAAACATATTTTTTTATTTAGAACAAAATCGATAATAAAGAGGTATAGATGGTGAGACTGCAAACATAAAAAAAATATTTTTCTGTAAAAAAATTTGTATCTCAAAAAGATAACGAAGTTATTTTGATGAAATTTGGTTGGTATGTTGCCCTCGTAAATACCTTACTCCATCAATACTCAACTTTCTCGGTTTATAGATAATTAAAGCATTTAATGAAAATTAGCTACCATAACGCACTTCGCTACGTCCAGGCTTTTTGGGGTTAGTTTTGTTGCTGAAAAAAATGTTTTTAGAGAATACACCCAGTTGGTCAATTTTAAGAAAATTTATACACAATGTGTTTTTAATCAAATTTAAAAAATGATAACATTTATTTATTTATTTTTTATTTCAACAACACACCACGAGGGCTTACAGTTTAAATGCTATCGTACCGTGGGTGTCGACAAGGAGGCAAAAGGCAACTTGTTAATTCTGGACTTGAAGGTTTTGAGGTTCGGAGGAGAAGGAAAAACATGTGCCGGCAAGGAATTCCACAACTTGGAAGTCCTCGGAACAAAAGAGTGGGCATAACAGGATGTTCTATGTCTGGTGACCTGGACAGTAAAAGGGTGTATTCGCTCTGTTCCCTTGGTAGATTTGTTGGGGGCAGCAGATGGATGAACTATGGAAGAAAGCTCCCTTGAGCAGTGCCCGTGCCTATATCTATAAAAGAGAGAGAGAGAGAGAGAGAGAGAGAGAGAGAGAGAGAGAGAGAGAGAGAGAGGTCACGTCGGTGTGCAAGGGATGACAGACTTTGCGTGAGGGTAGGGTCACCGATTAGACGTATAGCTCTCTTCTGAATGTAGTCCAGGATAGCGAGTGTAGAAGCGGCAGGGGCACCACAGATGTGGGAGCAATAGTCGAGGTGTGGTCTTATTTGTGAAGTATATAAGGTATAGAGATTAGTTGGTGAAAAATATTTGCGAGCCCCCTCCGGAAGAGGAAACCTAATTTCTTAGCAGCCGCTTCTGCAATTGATGTGACATATTGGTGCCAATTGAGAGTTCGATCCACAGAAATGCCAACAAATGAAAATGACTAATTACTTTGGATAACTTGGTTGTTTATTGTGATGGGTCTAGGGCTGGTGTATCTCTTATGAGAAAGAAAGCAAGACTGATTTGGTGGGGTTGAATTGTACAAGATTTCTACTTCTCCAGTATAATATTTTTTGGAGATCCACGGACACACAACCCTCCATCAGTCTGCGATCCTCATCTAATTTGGCTAAAGAGACAGGCTTAGAATATTGTATATTTGAGTCGGGGGTGCTGTCGTCCGCGTAACTGTGAACTGGGTTGGATGTGCTAGAGAGGAGGTCATTGATGTGGAGAAGAAACAAAGTAGGGGATAAAGCTGAACCTTGAGGAACTGCTGCATTAATTGGATACAGTTTAGAGGAATGGCCATTCACGACAACAGAAATGCTCCCGTTGGAGAAGAAATTTGCTGTCCACGTACAGAGTTTTGATGGTAGGCCATAGGCCGGTAGTTTATTAAGCAGCGCTGCGTGCCAGACCTGGTCGAATGCTTTGGATATGTATAGAGCGACAATCTGCGATTCACCATGTAGTTCCATAGACTTGCTCCAAGAATGGGTGACAAAGGAAAGGAGGTCGGCAGTTGATCTGCGCTGACGGAATCCATACTGCCTCTCGTGGATTAGACTGTGTTTTTCAAGAAATTTTAGTAATTTGGTGTTTATATACTTTTCCATCACTTTAGAGACGACTGAAAGGAGAGAAATGAGCATGTAGTTGCTAGGAAGCGCTTTGGATCCTTTCTTGGGGACGGGTTGTACTCGGGCAGTTTTCCAATTACTAGGGAACATGCCTATATTGTGAGATGTCTGAAACAGACGAGTCAGGACAGGAGCAAGTTCTGGTGCGCATTTTTTGAGAACAATTGCTGGGATATCGTCAAGGCCAGAGGCTTATATATATATATATATATATATATATATATATATATATATATATATATATATATATATATATATATATATATATATATATATAGATATAGATATACATTCTGAAACCAATATATTAAAAAATAACAAAGTTTTAATAATGAATGGGTATGCCGGCTTCTTATGCACTCGATAACTACTCCAGGCATGCTTGAAATTAAATGAATTATGATATCCTGAGGAACGTCATCGAGGGCTTGTTGAATTCGGTGACGAAGGTTAACTAAGTAACTTTCTGGTTGGTGTAAATTACCTAGTCGATTGCCAATCATATCCTACATATGTTCAATTGGTGACAAGTCTGGGAAGCGAGATGGCCATGGAGGCAGGGTCATTTTATTTTCTTGTAAGAACCTTGTAGTAAACCTTGCTATATAAGGACGCGCATTGTCCTGTTGAAAAAGGGGTTGAATTAACCCTTGTAGGCATGGCAGTGCAACAGGCTGCATTACGTTTCGTATGTGAGCATTTGCATTCCAGTTCCTGTCAATAAAGACCAGAGAAAGTGTTCTAGCGTGTGTTATCGAATCCTTTATTATCACCCACCGTGTAAAGGTCGTATGTCGTTTTCCAGCTAATTCAAAATTTCTGCATTTTCTACGTAATTCTTGTAGTCTTCTGCGGCCATCCTGGACCCAAAAACAGAATCGGAATTCGTCAAAGAACACAACATGACTCTATTCATCATCTCAATTTGATCTGCCGTTACACAACTCTAGCCAAACAGCACAAGGTCCGGGGGTCAATGGGAGACATGAAAATGGTCTATACGAACAAAGCCCAAAAGGGCGTATTCTGCAATATATCGCACAGAAAATCTTTGTTGTAAAACTTCAAACCAAATATTAAACTCTGCCTTGTAAAGTTGCAAGTTTCGTTCAAATCAGTTGACTGTTTTTTGAGTTATCGCTCGGATGTATATATATATATATATATATATATATATATATATATATATATATATATATATATATATATATATATATATATATATATATATATATATCTATACAAGGTGATTCATAAGTAGTGACCAGAAATGAAACCCCATGTTCTTTGAACAATTTTAGAGAGGGTATGTGCTATAAATTTTTTTCCTATAATGCTTCATTAAAAAGATACAGGGTGTTTAAGTTAAATTTCAAAAAATAAAATTTCCCAATTTTTTAAAAAGTAGCACATATATTTTGCTGAAACTTTGCATGTGTAGGCTGCTATATAAGGCGCGTATTCTACAACAAGAATCGAATCGGTTTATCCAGCAGTGGCGCGCGTACCCACATGTCATTGGTTATCCCTCAAGAAGAAAACGGGTAAGCCAATGATATATTTTTTTATTTTTCATTTTTTGAATCTTACTTTCATTCGTGAACAAAATTTCTCTCTTGATAATTTTCTGTACGACGCTTATTTTACGAGTAAGCAATGAATCAGTTAAGTGTTTTAGAGCACAGTTCATGATTTTTAACCAGTCGTTGTTTGGTAGAAAATCGCAATGATATACTTTTATCAGGTTTATAGTAATTTACTTATTACAATAAATATTCAGAAATGCCTCCATTGGCCTGAATACACGCACGACATCTTTTTAATATGGAAAATTTAATGTCTTGATAATTATTTGTACGACGATCATCTTTGTTGTATTTTAGTAAGTAGTAGTCTGGTTTGCCAAAGTTGTCATTAAGTGTCACTTGACGTTTAGGTTAACAAGTTATTATTTTGAATAGGTGTAAGTGGTAAACTTTATAAAATTGCAAAATTTTCTACTCTTTTACCTCTTATAATGGAATACACCTCAGAAGAGTATGCAGATATAATTTTTATCTACGGATATGCTGATGGAAATGCTCTAGCTGCTTGTCGGAAATATCAACGTAGGTTTCCCACTCGCCGTCAACCTACACCAAGGGTTTTTTCTCGATCGTTTTCAAGACTTCGGCCGTGCGGTATTGGACAACGTCCTGACGCTAGAGCTAATGGTAGAAGACAACATTAACTTGAAGACGAAGAGAGAGTGGTGGATGCAGTGATGTATCAACCTTCTACAAGTACTCGGAGGATTGCCACGCAGTTACAATATTCTCAAAGCTTTGTTTGGAGAACTTTACATCGAGAAGCCTTACATCCATATCATCGACAGAATGTTCATTGCCTTCTACCTTGAGATGATGTGCATCGACGAATCTTCTGTGAATGGATGTTGGAAATGAACATTCAAAATATCTTATTCCCTAATCTAATCTTCTGGTCTGACGAATCAACATTTACAAGAAATGGTATTTATAATTCTCATAATGAGCATGTCTGGTCATTGGAAAATCCACATGCAACAAGGACTCGCTCATTTCAACATAGATTTTCCATTAATTTATGGTGTGGTATTTTTAACGGCTCACTGTTCATGGACCACC
Organism: Tillus elongatus; assembly: GCA_964006375.1. Classification (NCBI taxonomy): domain Eukaryota; kingdom Metazoa; phylum Arthropoda; class Insecta; order Coleoptera; family Cleridae; genus Tillus; species Tillus elongatus. Next base: position 159,429,898 of record OZ023264.1, on the reverse strand, counting down.
TGCCACAATGTTTAAATGGATCTTCGTACTTAGCGCTTCTAAAAAACCGCGTAGAAAACATTCTAGATGACATTCCACTAGCAACAAGATGTATAATGTGGTACCAGCAAGATGGTGCACCAGCGCATCATAGTAGAAACGTTGTTACATGGCTACATGAACGTTATAATGAAAGATGGATTGGCAGAACTGGACGAATACATTGGCCTGCAAGATCACCGGACTTAGACCTACTTGACTTCTATCTTTCGGGTGATTTTAAGCGACTGGTCTACAGTGAACAAATAAATACACCAGAGCAGCTACCACAACTGATAAATAATGCTTTTCGTCATATTCAAGCAACAATGAATCCCCAACACATTAAATTTTCCATATTAAAAAAATGTCGTGCGGGTATTCAGGCCAATGGAGGCATTTTTGAACATTTATTATAATAAATAAATTACTATAGGCCTGATAAAAGTGTATCATTGCGATTTTCTACCAAACAACTACTGGTTAAAAATCATGAGCTGTGCTCTAAAATGCTTACCTGATTCTTTGCTTACTCGTAAAATAAGCGTCGTACAGAAAATTATCAGGAGAGTCATTTTGTTCACGAATGAAAGTAAGATTCAAAAAAAATATATATCATTAGCTTACCCGTTTTTTTCTTGAGGGATAACCAATGACATGTGGGTACGCGCGCCACTGCTGGATAAGCCGATTCAATTGTTATGGTAGAATACGCGCCTTACATAGCAGCCTACACATGTGAAGTTTCAGCAAAATTAATGTGCTACTTTTTAAAAAATTGAGAAATTTTATTTTTTGAAATTCAACTTCAACACCCTGTATCTTTTTAATGAAGCATTATAGGAAAAATTTTTGTAGGACATACCCTCTCTAAAATTGTTCAAAGAACATGAGGTTTCATTTTTGGTCACCACTTATGAATCACCCTGTATATATATATATATATATATATATATATATATATATATATATATATATATATATATATATATATATATATATTTATATATATAAATTTTAACGGATCTTGCTTTTGGGTTCTAGGGACCCAAATTCGTGCTCATCTGAAAAATTTTTTTCAAAAGCTTGAAAATTCGCTAAAAGTTGAAATATCTGGGAAATTTTTTATTTAGTTAAAAATTTAATGTTGAAAACTAAAAGTCACAAAACATTTCAACACATTTTTATCTTTTCTATGCGATGTACGGAACACCACTGAATTAAAATGACATTTCTTCAGTGTTTTTTTTTGTAAGCATTTTTTGGCATATTATGTCTTAAACGAAAGAAGTATGCAATGCAAAAAAATTAAAAACAATTTTGAATTATTCTTACAAAAATTAAAATATTTTGGAATAAAATGCTTCCAGGTAGATATAGTGTGCACGTAATTGTAAGCCATTATTGTTAATTTTTCGCGAAGACCAGGCTCTCTAAACTGCTCACCAACAAAAAAACCCAAACGGTCTTGTCTCTTGCGATGTGGTGTAGTTTAAGATCAACTTTAATATTAAAACTTATTTTGCACTCACTAGATTAATTAGTTTTCGGTCCCATCTTGAAAACTAATCCCCTAATTAGCAAAGCAATTAACAAGCAAAAGCCAAAGGTAGATGAAATGACTGTAATGTACCCCGGTATCGATTTACTGATTTTCCCATTTAGAATCTGTCGAAAGGCACTTAACCTTTCGCTTGTCGTTGATAGCTGGAGCTATCTCCCTTTGAACGAGATGTATCAAACCAGCGTTTTGATCGAACTGTAACTAAACATGTTGGCCCCTGGTTTACGTAACAAGTGTCCTTGCCTGCATGCAAATACCACAGCAAGTAGTTTCAAGCCATCATAATGTGGTGTCGTAGATTCAGATTGTAACGTTATCCAATATGAACACTTGTTAATACACGGGGTTGGTATGTTATTAGGGTAAATTGAAGGCTGACATGTTTGGAGATTTGGCCTGATGTAATAACAACACACTGAATGTTCTAAACAAAATATATTTATTAAAGACTAAAAAAACTCTGGACGCAGCAAGTGCGTTATGGTAGTGAATTTTCATAAAACTATTTTTTAATAGCAATAATGTGTTTTTTTAAGAAAGCAGGCATCACATTTGGTTACCAGTAAAATCTATATAGTAAAAACAATGTGCCATGTTTCATCAAAATAACTTTATTGTTTGAAAATGTAAAAAAAAATCCGAAAGTAAATTTAAAGTGTTCCCGAAAAAACTCGTTTTTTGGTCAACCTTATAGGTTAATAGCAAATTGAACTATTCAAATATTAAGCATTTGATCAAAATTCGCTACCATAACGCACTTACTGCGTCCAGAATTTTTGTTCTTACAAACATGCATTATATTTCGATGGAAAATGCAAAAATGCAATAACATAAGGCGTGTTTGATTAAAAAAAAAGAAAATTTGTATCACCAACGACTTATGGGCCACCCTGTGATTGTAGAAATAATTTTTTAAGATGTAGATCAAGTTACCCTATAATTAATATATACAATTTTTTTTCATATCTTGTGTAATAACAGATATATTGAGCTTTATTGATTTTTTTTAACGAAAATTCTACAAAAATTATATACCATTAACGATAAACTCTATAGCTAAGACTAGTGACAAGCGTCAGAGAAAGGGTCTATTTGAAATGAATTTTCTGGAAACATTTTATTAAAATGAAGGACAATGACGGTTGAAACTAAGACTTCAGGGTTTGTAAAACATTCTTCTTGAGAGATTTTATTTCCATAGCCCGTATTAGATACAAGTTCTTTTCCTAAATGTTGCCAATTTTGACGTTTAAATCGCAACTTTGACGTTTTGTGAAAAACCCCAATTTATTTTTGTTTAAATGCCTATAACTTTTTTGCCTTTTGACCTACAGAGCTAGATTTTGGTAGACAGGTTGCCTATAATGATATAAACCCGCGTATAAAATTTGGTTGCCCTTACTTTGTTAATTTTGGAGATATACATTTTTTTCGAAAGAAAACAGAAAATTTTCCGGGAAAACCTCGTCGGATTTTCCTGGATAACGAACATATCCAAGCCACTTGCAAAACGAAGGTATTCACCAATTTTGACGTTTAAAATCGCGATTTTGACGTTTTGAGGAGAACCCAAATTTATTTTTTTTGAATGCCTGTAACTTTTTTGTCCTTTAACCTACGGAGCTAAATTTTAATAAGTAACTTGCCAATAGTGATATAAACCCGCGTATGAAATTTGGTTGCCCTTACTTTGTTAATTTTGAAAATATTAAAAAAAATCGATTTTTTTCGAAATGAAACACAAAATTTTCCGGGAAAACCTCGGCAGATTTTCCTGGCTAACGAACTTATCCAAGCCATTTGCGAAAGGAAGGTACTCACCAAGTTTTATCAAAATCGGTCCATTATTTTTAAAGTTATAGGTGTGACACATAAATATATAAATATATATATATATATATATATATATATATATATATATATATATATATATATATATATATATATATATATATATATATATATATATATATATATATATATATATATATATATATATATATATATATATATATATATATATATATAAAAACATATAAAGTCTGAAACTGACCTCGGATTTGGGTTCCGGGGGTCCTAAATAGCGCTCATTTGAAGAAATTTTTTCAAAATTCGAAAGTCGAGATCTCCTCATTAGTGAATTTTTTTTAAGAAAATTCACTAAAAGCCTGGACGCAGCAGGTGCGTTATGGCAGTGAATTTTTATAAAAATGCTTTGAATAGCAAATATGTCTTTTTAATGCAAGCAGTCATCACATTGGTTACCGGTATAACCTATATAGTAGAAACAATGTGCCATATTTTATCAAAATAACCTTATTGTGTGAAAATGTACAAAAATTTTCCGACAATAAACTTTAAATATTGATTTCCTAGCCAACAAACCTTAGGTTAATAGCAAATTGAGTTACTGAAATTTGAAGCATTTCATAATTTTTTTTTACCAAAACGCACTTACTGCGTCTTGATTTTTTTCTTAGAAACATATTTCGATAAAAAAAATGCAATAAAATAAGGCCGTTAGAAAAAAAATTTGTAGAGATCACCAACGACTTATGGGCCAGCCTGTGATTCTCAAAATAATTTTATAAGATGCAGCTCAAGACACCCTATAAATAACTTATACAATTTTTTTCTCGTCTCTTGTATAATAATAATTATTATATTGAGCTTTACCGTAAAAATGCGTCACCCTGTATATATGTGAACAGATCAAAACTGAACGTAAATGGATTCCAGGGGCCTAGTTTGTGCTCATTTGAAGAAATCTTTTTAAAATTCTTAAGTCGCGGTCTCCTCATTGACGAATTTTTTGTACGAAAATTAGCTAAAAATTATGGACCGTTAAGCCATAAACTTAACTAAAACTACCGCCAAAGCATCAGAGAGAAAATAACTAACCTGTTGCATATCAGCCCTTTTTTTAAAGTTCGATCCTTTATATGTGTTGATAAAACATAACAAACACTGTTTAGTCCACCCACTAACATTAATAAAATCATAAAGGAATAATTTGCCCTTGTATATAAAAATTACCAAATAACACAAATTATGTGTCAACTGAAACAGATAAAACAATCTAATACCATACGATAAACGTCAGTTACAGCGTGTAACAGACCTGTGCAATAATAACAAATGTTTCGTTGCCAGGCACGGCTCATACATACTAGATCTCATATAAGCCAGGTTTGCCATTGTCAATGAAACGCGGTGATATTAAAAATAAATGTTTCAAATTTGAATATCTCAATTTTCTGTAAACCTAGAAAGCTGAATTTTGGTACATATTTAGTTATTTCACAAAGCAACATGTGCACAAAATTTCATCGAAAGATCTTTGTAATTTTCGAAGAAAAAATTTTTTTTCGAAAGAAAACTCAAAATTTTCCCGGAAAACCTTGTCCGATTTTCCTGGCTAACAAACACATCCAAGCTATTAATAAAATAAAGGCACTTGCCGAGTTTCATCAAAATCGGTTAATTATTTTTTGAGTTATTGGTTGGATACATACATACATATATATATATATATATATATATATATATATATATATATATATATATATATATATATATATATATATATATATATATATATATAAAAGTCGAAACTGACCCCGAAAATGGGTTCTAGGGGCCAACATTCGCGCTCATTTGAAATTTTTTTTGCAAAGTCTCACCATCGATACCTCTCTAATAGTGATTTTTTTAAAAATAAAAATTCACTAAAAGAAATATATATATATATATATATATATATATATATATATATATATATATATATATATATATATATATATATATATATATATATATATATACATGTGACGCTAAAGATGATAAATAGTTACTTATAAATTTACATGTTAAATAATATTGTTTTTATTTAAAATTATCACAAAACAGTTCTATATTCGCTGGTTAACTACGTAATAATAATAATAATAATAATAATAATAACAATATCTACTTTATTGCATTAATAATTGATTACAAACAAAATTTGCCATTATAAAGAGTATCTTAGCTCTAACGAAGGGAAAATGACGAGATTCGGCAAATCTGCTCTTCAATCTAACCATTTTGTAATTAAAACTAAAACTAAAAGTAAAGATAAAATTCACACAAGTATGAGCATAACATGCACTAAGTCTCAAATAAAATAAAGCTAAAATAAATACGGGCTGCATATATACAAACCAAAAAAAATCCATACAAAAATCATCCAGAACGCAGTCTAAAAGGATACAAAACATAATGTCTTTATTGGCGGCAAATTTATTTTTCAAAATTTATTATGCTTTTTTTTAAAATAATAAACAAAATAAACAAGGAAAAAGCTGTATTTTATATTATTTTTTAATGCTTATTTGCTGCAAACATATTTTTCAGAATTTATTATCGAGGGCCAAAGGTTTTAAAAATATTTCACTGCATTAAGAAAATAATTATATATATATATATATATATATATATATATATATATATATATATATATATATATATATATATATATATATATATATATATATAACAAAAATTTTAGATCATTTATATGAACACCAGTGGCGTCTCCTGAACAAAATGTTCGGGTGTGCGGTAACGAGTTGCTGTTGGTGGTGGTTTTAAAAATTATTAACACTAAATGTACACATATATATATATATATATATATATATATATATATATATATATATATATATATATATATATATATATATATATATATATATATATATATATATATATATATATTCGACCTATATGGGAATGATACGTAGATAAATAAATTAATTTCCCACTGCAACACTAACAAATTAAAAAGTCACTTAAAACTTTAAAACACGAAAAGAACATGGAATTATTATCAAGCTCTTCTCTTCACACAAATTTGTGTTAGCGTTAGCACTGTCCGGAACGGGGTGAAAACTGTAAACATTAAAAGTAGTTCAATGTTAATATGGTACTAAATAATAAAATGTGTAAAAATTCTGGATGCAGCAAGTGCGTTATGGTAGTGAATTTTCATAGAAATGATCTGGCACAAAATATTTTATTATAACTTTTTTATCTTGCAACACAGAAATCTTAATTTTGGTGTATAGTTTAATTTTTATATCGTAAACCTACCTACCAAATTTGATTATCTTATCTTTTCTATTTTTTGAGATACAAATTTTTTTCGAATAAAAACTCAAAATTTTCTCGGAAAACCTCGTCCGATTTTTCTGACTAACGAAATTATCCAATACATTTACAAAAGGAAGGTACATGCCAAATTTTATCAAAATCGGCCGATTATATTTTGAGTTATCGGTGTGATACCTATGTATATATATATATATATATATATATATATATATATATATATATATATATATATATATATATATATATATATATATATATAGTTTATAGTTTATTGTTATATAAATAGTACAAAGCATCTTACAAATAAGTCTAAACTTGTGACTGCAAATGATGCAATTTTGACTAAATTTTAATCTAAATGTCAATTGTTCTAAAGTTCTGTCATCTGATTTCTAATCTCCAAAATTACCTCACCTCATTATGTACCATTACAATTTCTAGAAATATGGATGGTACTTGAAATCAGTTTCTTCATTTTAATCAAAAATTTCTATATTTTAAAACTTGACTCAAATTAAATTCTTATATATAAAAATTGAAACTGACCGCGGATATGGGTTCTAGGGGTCCTAGTTCGCGCTCATTTGCAAACAATTTTTCAAAATTCAAAAGTCGAGATCTCCCCATTAGTGAATTTTTTCTACGAAAATTTACTAAAATGTATTATAGTATTTGATTCTAGAATACTGTGGTCCAGGCAAGCGCAGTTGTAATGTTTGTAAATAATGCTATCACAACGTTTGTTAAACCGGCGTTCCATTCATTTGTCTTGAGCGGTATTTTTACCGCTCACTGCAGTGTTAAAACGAATGGTATTTCTTTACTATTTTAAACACATGGGTGGGGGACTGTATTGTATACCAATACAGCTCTGTCGAGTGAAGTTGTTCGGAAATAACAACGCACACCTAACCCTAATTCATTCCCAGTTGCTATTGACCTACTCATATTTCCGAATGAAGACGTGGTGCCGACTTCATTCCAAGTCACTATTAACCGACTATTTATGAAATCAAATAAGTAAATTAAATCGATTGTCATAACATATGTAGTGTATTAAGACTAAGGGAAAAAGAAATAAAACATATTTAACTGTGCACATTTTAATTATATTTTAGGGTGTGCGGCGCACACCTAGTGTACACTTATTTTCTTATGCTGGTTGCATTTTCGCGCATTCACTGTTTTTGGAATACCTAGTAATTCTTTAATTCTTTATAAACTCAGTGGGTAGTTCTCCCGATATATAACATTTCTCAATCTGCAAATTTTTATAATATTCATCGATAACAAATTAAATTAGCCGGTTATTAATAATAAGCTGACAGATAAATAAGGTTGGAACTGAAATGGTCTCAAAAACTTTAAAAAAATTTAATGACAATTTGGACATATATTTACTATTTTAGTTTATGTATATTTTATGAAAATTCGCTGCCATAACGCACTTGCTGCGGCCACATTTCTTGTTGTTATAAACAAACCTTATTAAGGCGACTTTTATTAAATTTTTTCAAATATATCAGAATAAATGTGTGCTTTTGTAAAGGTGTGAGTATATATGCATCAAGATTATTCAAGATTCTGGCTTATTAACATTTGAAATATTTTTATAACTCTTTGCAACAAAGCAGTTGCTGTATGTAGATTTTTTTATACTTTTATTTACTATTTACTATTTAAAAAAAAAAAAAACTCGCTACCACAAGTAACTTGCTGCATACAAGTTTTTTAACAAATATTTGCTGTTTATGCAAATTTGTGACCATTGCGAATTTGCTGCGCCCACACTTTTTTCTTATTGCGAATCAACAAATCTTATCAAGTGCCTTTTATTAATTTTTCACAAGTATGGGAATAAAGGTGTGCTTTTCGAAAGGCTTCACTATATATGTATCAAGATTTTTGAAGATTCTAGCTGAATGGAAAGGATTTAAGATTTAAAATGAATGAAAAACTTTTTTTACTACCTATTTGATTACCATTTAAAAAAATTAAAACTCGCTACCACAACAAATTCCCTACCAAAACGCACTTGCTGCGTCAACACTATTTTGTTATTGCAAATGGATAACTCTTATTAGGTGGCTTTTTTTTCAAATATCATAAAAAATCTGTTAGTTTGGCGATTTAGGTTTGCTTTAAAATGGTCTTAAAAATTCAAAGCAAGGGTTCTTTTAACTTAATCATAGGTATACTATATCAACACGCAAAGGTGTTAAGCAAATTTCATATTGCATAAACCTTCAGCACTTCCGTGATGAATTACAGTCGACCAATAAATTAGTGTACGTCCGCCTAAATGAGTTGGTGTATGCAGGGGTTGCATACATGTAGGCGCTGTCTGTCGAATGATACGCACTCACCGAGATATGGCGAACCTGTCGTACATTTTACAATATTGTAGGAGGTGGGCTACCATAGCCGTATTACTTTATAGGTGTGTTGTCGCTGTAATTAGTATACCGTACTGATGAACCCTAATCAGAGCGAAACCGGTCTGCGGTTCTAATTATGGTGAGAATACATCTATCCTTATGTACATTGTCCCTATCTTAGTATATTGTCCTGATGAGTTGTAACTATAGCGAAACCGGTCTGCGGTTCTGATTATGGTGAGAATCCGTTTAGCCTTCCATCTTCTTCACCAAGATTTATTCAAACTGAAAACTGCTACACGGTATGTATTATTGCTAATTTCCTGTCAAACAGGCGCAAAATAACTCAACCAATAATGCGAGAAGCCAAACGTCTGTACTTTGTAGCAACAAATTGTGATCGAGCCAGTCAGAGGCTTTTAAAAAATCTGGGAAATTACATCTGCTTATTCGCATCTACCTAAACCGTCGGCAATATACCGTGGAACAAAAAACAAGTTAGTTGCCGTTGATCGGCCTATAATGAAAAATTGCTGATAACGTCAATTAAGATCTGCAAAACTGCAAATGATGACCTCTTATATATATATATATATATATATATATATATATATATATATATATATATATATATATATATATATATATATATATATATAGACCAAAAGTCCTGGGAATATTGTTGGAACGACGTTTAGAATTTATAAATGACCAAAATTTTTTCAGATCACTCCTGACAATGCGCTCAACTTCTTGGAGATAAATTTGCTACATACAGACTTGGAGACTATTTCTCTGGCTTCAACAGTGAAGCCAGATAAGTAGTCTCCAAGTCTGGATGTAGTATGGACCAGTTTCGCCAAGTAAGGGCAGTATGGACCAGTTTCACCAAGTAAGGGCAACAACCATGGGCCATGGAGGTGTTGCTGGATCTGCCCCCCTACACTTAGTTATTATGGGGGAGGCCAGACTAGAACTATACAGACTAGCCTGCAATGGTAGACTGAAGATGAACCCACGTTTCAGGGGCCACTGTAAAATTCAGGACATCGTGAGGGAACCCATGCTTAAAATGAGGTCAGACTTTGCGAGCCCGCGAATCTGCAGGGAAAACAACTTTACAGTGGAAATCCCTGACCGCGAGGAATGGCGGGAGGAGACGACGGGCATACCACGGGACGCGCTCGTCTGGTTCACGAATGGATCCGGCGCGGAGCGTGGGACGGGGAGAGGTGTTTATTCGGAAGGACCGAGGGTAAGTAATAGTATTTCCCTCGGAGCCCATGCAACGGTCTTTCAGGACGAAATGCACGCCATCCTGCACTGTGCGCGGGAGAACCGGCCCTGGGCGTGACAAAGAGCACTACCAGGGGAGACATTTAGTCCTGGGTTAGAAACCAACACAAAGTGTACTGGGCAGACTGTCCAGGGCTCAGACATGGGAAGTCAATAATTGACCAACCCAGTTTAAAGAGAGCTGTGGGGCTGCTAAGTCTTAGCAGAGGACAGCTCAGAAACATAACAGGTCTCTTGATGGGACATATGGCCGTCAAGAAACACCTGCATAAAATGGGGCGGTTCGAGGGGGACCTCGCATGCAGACTCTGCAGCGAGGGGGAGGAATCAGTCGAGCACATCTTGTGCGAGTGTAAAGCTCTGTACCGCAAAAGACAACGGTCAGTCTAGACCGGAGACAGAGAGTTAAGGGCACAGTGATTTTGAAATGGGTGGAGTGAAAAGACTAAGGGCATGCATAATAATCGGGGCGGCAAAGCCGCGGACGAGCCCTAAGGGAGAAAAAAAAAAAAGGGCAACAACAATCAATGAATCAAAATTTGCTGCTATAATGCAGTGGAAAGCAATATATATATATATATATATATATATATATATATATATATATATATATATATATATATATATATATATATATATATATATATATATATATATATATATATATATATATTAAAATTCTCTAGTGTATAATTGGTCTCAATAAAGAGTGCTATTATCATATCCTCTTATTATTATTTAGTCTATTTTTTATTTTTTAGTAGTAGTAATATATATTTTGTAGATACATTACAAAATTTATTGTACATTAGAGCCTTGCTTGTAAGAGATACAACTTTTAACATAAATGTGCAAACCAAATGATATGAAAAACGCTGCATAAAGCACCTGGTCCTAGTTAAGCTCAAAATAAAGCTTGCTGTAAAGGTTACGAAAATGACGGTTGCAACAAGCTAGTGTGACTTACGCAGAAAGACAATTTTAGTTCTACGCTGTTAATAGCTCATAGATTCGCTTGGCTTGCACATCGTTGTTGCTACTCTCTCAAATCTGTAGGGTAATAATGGAAATCTCCGGCATAGAGATTGCGTTGCCTACATGTCGTATCCATGGCGATCTAGAGTATGGTGGCGGCCATGCACGTGACCACGCAAACCATACCTGTCATAAAAATATTCCCTAATGATTACCTAACATTAGAATTGTTTTATTAAACATTTATGTCTAAGCACCATTAAATGTAATTAAGTTACGTTAACTTTGCAGGTTATTCAGACGTTATATATTTAAACAATAAATAAAAAAAGTCTGGACGCAGCAAGTGCGTTACGGTAGTGAATTTTGATAAAAATATTTTTAATAGCAGATATGTTTTTCTAAAAAAAGCAGGCATCAAATTTGCATACCAGTATAGCCTGTATAGGCAAGACATAATGTACCATATTTCATCATAATAACTTTATTGTTTGAAAATGTACAAAAATTTTCCGAAAACAAACTTTAAATCTTCCCGAAAAAACTGGTTTGCCGGCCAACGAACCTTATAAGTTAATAGAAAATTGAGCTTTTCATATTTGAAGCATTTAATGAAAATTCGCTACCATAACGCACTGCTGCGTCCAGAATTTATTTTCTTACAAACATGCATTATATTACGATGGAAATAAAAAATGCTGTAATATAAAGCCTAGTCGATTAAAAAAAAAATATGAAAATTTGTGTCACGAACGCTTATGGGTCAGCCTGTGATTGTAGATTTTTTTTAAGACACCCTCTAATTAAGATATACATTTTTTTGTAGCTTGTATAATAACGATAATATATTGAGCTTTATTGATTTTTACGAATATTCGCTAAAAATTATATACCATTAAACGATAAACTATATAACTAAAACTACCGCCAAAGCATTAGAGAAGGGGTATTTGAAATGAATTTTTTGGAAAAATTTTTGCAAAATTGAGGACAATGAATGTTCAAGCTGAGACTTCAGGGTTTGCAAAACATGCTTCTCTACATAGCCCATATTAGTTTCAGGCTCTTCGCCTAAATGTTGCCAATTTTGACGTTTCAAATCGCGACATTGACGTTTCGAGGAAAACCACATTTTTTTTAAATGCCTATAACTTTTTTAACCAAATTTTGGTGTGTAATTGTAATGTACTTTTAATGATATCAATCCGCCTACCAAATTTGGTTGCCCTTATTTTGTTATTTACGGAGAGATACAAATTTTCTGAAAGGAAACGCAAAATTTTAAGGAGATTAAAAGGAGATGGTAATTTTTAGTTAAAATGTTTTGGATCTTGTTCTTCCAACTCTAAGTATTTTTAATCAAATATTTCACAACTGACTAAGTGAAGATTGGAACCTGTGATGAGCACTGATAAGTACACTTGAAGAAACCCAAATCACCACAACACACCTTTTTAAAGTTGCCAATTTTGAGGTTTCAAATCGCGACCTTGACGTTTTAAGAGGAGAAGGTAACAATTTTTCAAAGTAATTTTTCTGGAACTTCTTGACATTCTTGCGCTAAAAAATTTGGTCTTTGAAACATAAAATAGATTTTGGTATCCACTTTGCCTTTGTGCGTTTGTATGGTCATCAGTGGTACCCAAATATGTCTTCCTTAAATGCCTATTTTTTTTCTTGTTCGCGCTGATTTAAAGAAATTCAAAAGTCGTGATCTCCTAATTAGTGAAATTTTTTAAGAAAATTCGCTAATAGTAAATAGTGTAATATGCCTATTCCGTATTTTACTTTGTTTACTGTGAAGCAGTTCTGAACACAGTGAAAGAAATAATTTTTGGTTAGCTTGTGAGAGTTCGCGGTTGTCGTTCCGAGTGAGTGGATGTCTGCCGGCAGCCAATAATCTTATCGCTTGCTGATAACTGAGTGAAAAATAATACACTGCAATCAAGTAAGAATATTAATTTATTTCTACGGCAGAATTAATATATTATATTAAATTAATCAAATCACCCCTAATAACTGACAGTTGATTAACAAGAGAGCTATATGCTCCCAAACCAACAAAAATCATCACATAAAATATCTACAGATGTAGGAATCGGCCCTACTCAAACATCACACAATACCGCAACCAATTATACATTAATCCTAACGATTAACAGTGACAGCTCGCAACAAAGTATTCATGAATGACCACAGAGACAGCTCTCCTTTATCAACCCATTCGTGGAAAGAAGTCAAAAAAAAAGAGAAGAAAAATAGTCTGTAACTCACCCGAACAAACTCCAAAAAGGCCATCATTTACAAAAACTTACAACAGATTCTCATCTCTAGCTACATCAGATGAAATTAACATTAATAACTACGACTCTACAGAGAGGTTAAAACAGCCCAAACCTCCACCCATTTTTATCCATGGAGTAACAGATTATAATAACATGAGTAACTTCCTGGCAGTCATTATAGCAGAAGAACATTATTACCCAAAGACACTAACAAACAACACTGTCAAAATAAACGCTCACACATCTGAAATATATAGAAGACTTGTGAAATATCCGAGAGACGAGAATATCGTATTCTGTACTTACCAGCGCAAAGAAGAAAGAGCCTATAGAGTAGTAGTAAGATGCTTACACCACACGACTCCAGTTAACGAAATAAAGTTAAATATCCAAAAAGCTGGTCACAGAGTGAGAAATATTGTGAACATTAGGCATCATATTTCCAGAGAGCCATTACCTCTTTTTTCGTAGATCTAGAGACACAAGATAATAATAAAAGTATATATGATTTGCAATTCATATGTAACACAAAAGTTGGTATAGAACCTCCAAGGAAAAGACGCAAAATAGTTCAGTGTGCAAGGTGCCAAGAGTAGGGCCATTCGAAGACCTACTGTAATAAACCAATCATTTGTGTAAAGTGCGGCGAAAAACACGACAGCAAAATGTGCAGGAAAACAAGAGAAACTCCAGCGAAATGTGCTCTATGTGAAGGTAGCCATCCAGCAAATTACAAAGGTTGCACCGTATACAGGGACCTCATAAAAACCAAAAACCCTAACATGACTAGAAGATACCACCAAAAGCAACAGAATCTAACACAAGACCACCAAAACATACACGTTGCAGCTAACATAAACACAGAAGTACCTGGCGACAACACTGAACCCCGCCCAAGCAGACCGCTATATAATCAAGTACTCAAAGAAAGGCAACCTGTTTACACAGATGACCTCAACATATCCTTGAAAACACGCTTACTTCTATCCTGGGCGAATTTAAATCCATTTTCACACAACTGATGAATCAAAACCGGATAATGCTTAATCTGTTATGAATACTTGTTAATAATTTCAACTGAAATGGCAAAGTTCGTACGCATTGCAACATGGAATGCCAACGGACTAACTAGTCGCAAACAAGAACTAATAACATTTGTCAACATTAACAAAATAGATATAATGCTGGTCTCTGAAACCCACTTCACAAATAAGTCAGTATTCCGCATACCGCTCTTCTCTACATACGCTACAAATCATCCAGATGGCACCGCATACGGAGGTACTGCGGTACTCATCAGAAGCAACATTAAACATGACGTCCTCCCCCGTACGCAACGACTGAAATTCAGGCAACAACTATTAAGGTGTATACAGAAACCTGGAGTTTTGATGCATGGACACTATATTCTCCACCAAGACACGCACTAAGTGACTACCAATACAAAGATTTCATCCAAACCCCCGGCCCTAGATTTAATGTTGGAGGGGACTGGAATGCGAAGCATATGTACTGGGGCTCTAGACTAATAACACCTAAAGGTCGCAATCTATTAAAAGCAATTGTGGTTAAAAATTATAATGTGATATCAACGGCCAAGCCTACATATTGGCCAACAAATACAAACACAATACCTGACGTACTCGACTTGTTTGTGACAAATGGAGTTGCAAACAGTTATATAAGCGTAGAAACACATCCAGATTTATCGTCTGATCATACACCAGTGGTAGCCATTTTAAGCACTACAGTGATAAAAAAAGGAACGAGCGACCTCTAGAACTAACTGGCAATCATATCAGCGATATATTGAAAATACCATAAACTTAAATCTGGCTATAAAGCAACCGAATGAACTCGATGACACCGTTAACTATTTTACTGAGCTGATCCAAGTAGCAGCCTGGAAAAGCACCCCGTCAGTTACAGACAATATCTCATCAGCGAACCAGATACCCCTGCAAGTGCGACAACTGATTGCAGAAAAGCGTCAAGCTAGAGGAAGATGGCAATGAACACGTAATCCTACTGACAAATTATATTATAATCGATTATCCCGAAAACTTCATAAGACCCTTCAAAATCTTACAAACTGAAATTTCAGTCAATATATTCAAGATATTAACAATAGCGATGATCGTGCCATCTGTAAATCTACAAAGAACTTCAAAAAGCCTCTAGTGAGAGCGTTTTCCATAAAAAAGTCAAACGGAGAATGGGCGTGCTCAAGCCAGGATAAAGCGAATGCTTTCGCAGATCACCTGACTGAAGTTTTCAAACCAAATGAAAACTATCCAACAATATGTTACAGAGAAATAGAGTCCTTCATAGACATGCCGTGTCAAATGTCACTTCCAATCAAGCTATTTACGAAGAAAGAAATAAAAGCCGAAATCAAGAAACTAAAGGCCATAAAAGCTCCGGGTTACGACCTTATCACAGAAAAACTTATTCAATATCTCAATGCTCGAGAGGCGAAGGAAAGATGTTAACCTGCATGATATAATACCAAGACACCAACTCGGCTTTAGAGAACCGCACTCCACACTCCAACAAATTAACCGAATAGTCAACAGAATATCAACCAGTCTCGAAAACAACGAATTTTGTAGTGCAGAGTTTTTAGATTCCTCTCAAGCATTAGATAAAGTATGGCACCCTGGACTCTTATACAAGATCAAGAATCTTCTACCATAGGCATACTATTTGTTACTAAAATCCTACTTGTCAGATCGTTACTTTTCTGTGAAACAATGATGCGATATCAAGTCTATATCCCATAGAATCTGGCGTATCACAAGGGAGCGTGCTGGGACCACTACTGTACTTAATCAGCACATCAGATATACCAGAGTCAAGTAACACAACACTAGCTACTTTTGCTGATGATATTGCAATACTATCATAGCATCGAAAAGGTGAGATAGCTTCACAAAACTTACAACAACACTTGGACGAGATCAGTAAATGGTTTAAAAATGGCGTTTCAGCGTAAATGAAAGCAAATCAGTTCAAGTAACATTTATTAATAAAAATACGATCCGCCTATTCAACAACCACATACCTATAAACACTGAAGCAAAATATCTTGGTATACATCTTGATCAACGCCTAACGTGGAAAAGGCATTACAGTCAAAGAAAGCACAAATAACTTTTAAGTTTCGTCAGATGCACTGGCTTCTAGGAAAAAATCAAAGCTCACCATTAGCAACAAGCTATTAATCTACAAGGCATTTTGAAAACAAATCTGGACCTACGGAATCCAGTTATTCCAAATATTCGAATTATACAAAGACAGTAATCAAAAATACTTCGCTCAATAGTAAATGCTCCATGGTACGTTTCCAACCTTACCTTACATCAAGATCTCAAAATCACTTTCGTTCATGAAGAAATGCGAAGATACGCCTAAAATTATCACGCAAAGTTGCCTGGCCACGAGAATCCCCCCATAGAACAACTTTCTGAAGACCCTTTCTACGAGAGACGCTTAAGAAGAACTAGGCCAAGGACCTACTAAATTAGCAATTAAGTGTTGTCCGAGAGGGAGTGCCGACACTGGTGGGCTTCTCCTCACTTAGTTATTTTTGATTATTTTTATTTTCGTTCTTTTAAGTTTATTTTTATTTTCCGACTAGAACATACGTGTAACATATTTACTTAATAATCCTTGTAGAGTAGATTGTAAAAACTGTATAAATCAATTAATAGTGAAAGTGGTTAGTTTGTAATAATTGTTATTTGAAAAGAGTTTTGTTTCTAATGTGGTTATTATTATTTTTAAAACATTAAACGAATGCCTGCAAGTCTCTGTTAAATCACAAAGTTGCAAGCATTGCAATAAAATTACACAGTTTGTTTAAATGTTTTGGGGTGTTATTGGGGACGCCTCTTGCACATGTTTGCTACACATTTCGTCTGAAACGTAGTAACTTTATAGTTGTTATTTTGTTGGAGATTCAGCAATTTCCCATACTTTACCAACCATTATTATCGTTTCGTTCGAATTCAATATCTTCGTTGTTTGGATAGAGGTCGTTGGAGAAATCCGTGCCTCTCCAGTAACTTTTGAATTGTTCAATATTAATAATTTACCTACAATAAAACAGAGTTGTTTTTTTCACCTTGAAACAAAGTTGTGACCCAATACGCATATAGTACGCAAAAAATAAAAACAAACGAGTGGGTGGAATGTTTTCTTTGTTTTGATTCTAGCTTGTGACAAGTTATATCTCCCTTTTTGCAGAGGCTTTTCAACCATGAATATTTTGATGCATAAATTTATACAAAGTTTTAATTGTATATAACTTGGAATGTAATTTCTCTACAAAGTCATAGCGATCTGCTAGATATTTTATGATTAGGTGTATTAACATAATTATGACCGGAACAATAAGCACGTTTTAAATTTTTTTAAAAGCACTTAAAAAAGCAAATTATTTTGTAAAATACGGAGACATTATGCCAAAAAGCTAGAAAAAATTTTACTGAATGCATTTTTTATTTGTCGAAAAAATAGTTATACAAATTAAAATAAACAGACATGTTTTGATAAAATAAACAGGTCTTTTATGGCAATCAAATATCAATGAAAAAGAAAAGAAGTCTGGACGCAGCAAGTGCGTTATGGTAGTAAATTTTCATAAAAATATTTTTAATGGCAAATATGTCTTTTTTTAAAATAAAAGTATAGACGCAGCAAGTGCGTTATGGAAGTCAATTTTCTTAAAATGTTTTAAATAGAAAATATGTCTCTTTAGTGCAAGCAGGAATTAATTTGGTCACCGGTATGTCCTATATAGTAGAAACAATGTACCATATTTTGTCAACATAACTTGTTTGAAAATGTCCAAAAATTTTCCGAAAATAAAATTAAATTATTTCCGAGAAAACTCGTTACCTAGCTGATGAACCTTAGGTTAATAGCAAATTGCGTTATTAAATTTTGAAGCGTTTAATGAAAAATCGCTACTAAAACGCACTTACTGCGTTTCGATTTTTTTACAAACATGCATCATATTTCGGTGAAAAATGTAAAAATGCAATAAGGAATGTTAAAAAACAATTAGGTATCACCAACGACTTATGAGGCAGCCTGTGGTTGTCAAAATAATTTTAAAAGATGCAGCTCAAAACACCCTATATGTAACATATAAATTTTTTTCTCGTATCTTGCACAATAACAATTATATTGAGCTTTAACGTAGAAATGCGTCACACTGTATATATGTAAACATAAAATAAACCCGGATATGGATTCTAGGGGGCCTGGTTTGCGCTCATTTGAAAAAATCTTTTTAGAATTGAAAAGCCGCGGTCTCCTTATTAAGGAATATTTTCTATGAAAATTTGCTAAAAATTATAGACCGTTGAACCATAAATTTAACTAAAACTACTTCCAAAGCATCAGAGAAAGTGTCTATTTGAAATGAATTTTCTGAAAATATTTTATTAAAATGAAGGGCAATGATGGTTTAAGCTGAAATTTAAGGGTTTGCAGCACACTCTTGACATAATCTGTGTTTCTTTCAGGTTCATTGCCTAAATGTTGCCAATTATGACGATTAACATCGCGAGTTTTTACGTTTTGAGGAAAACTCCATTTTTTTTTCTTTAAATGCCTCTAACTTTTTGTCTTTAAACTTACAGACCTAACTTTTAGTAAATTGTTCACCCTTTATATATATTTTTAAATAAAATTCACCAAAACAAGCATTTGTGAAGCCACGGCAAAAATCTACGACTGTATTAAATATGGAACGGTTTCACTAAGTTAGGGCAAGAACAAACAACCAGATATGCTATTCAAATTGAATTAAGTCTTAAAACTTGCATCTCCTCTTTATCTAATTATTTTGTATACAAAAGCTCGCTAAAAAATTCATCGGAATTACAACAATCAGATTAGATAACTGTAAAGTGAAAAAAGATTAAAAATAATTTGATAAAAAGCAAAGTTACTAATCAGGATTAGAACGCGTCATCTGGGAGTCGATTATTACGATTTACAGCGACCACTGTACACCTAGCCCACTGAGGTACGCACTATATGCATTTACCAGCAGGAATATCCTATTGTTCAAGATTTTACAATTTACAAAAAACATTTTTGATTTACAATCGATTTTTTGCTTATATTTTAAGAAAATCTAGAAAAACGACTTAGACACATATCTAGGAGCTTGTTAGTCATTCTCGCGCATTCTGATCGATCAATTTTTACATTTTTAACTTTCTTGAATCAGATTAAATTAATTAAAAATTAATTTACCCCTAACCTTTTTGTATTTTGAGGTAGAGGGCGTCCTAGTTTGCGGAGTTGCAGTGCCAAACGATACGTGGGTGCGATGACTGTGTGGCCTTGGGTAGCATTGCGCAGGAAGCAGTGACCTTGCCGTAACCTGAGCGACAAAAAACATGTTTTATGGCAGTCAGGTTTTGTAGCAAGAAGGAGATGCAATGGATTTGAGCTGTGTGTTGGGATGCGAGAAAAATAAGTAGGTTGCTGAACCATATTGGCTAAAGAATTGCTGACTGCAAAGGCCTTCGCTGCTCTCCCTTGTGGATCGGTTTTTGAAGATGCTAGCCATTCCTTATTATGAACATTAAAGTCACCAAAAATAGTAACCTCGGAGGAAGGATATTCAGAAATCAGATGGTCTGTTTTTTTCAGAAATGTAGTCGAGGAGCTGGACAAAGTTGTTTTCAGGTAGTGACCGGTAAATGCAACAGATGAATT
Source organism: Tillus elongatus (assembly GCA_964006375.1). Classification (NCBI taxonomy): domain Eukaryota; kingdom Metazoa; phylum Arthropoda; class Insecta; order Coleoptera; family Cleridae; genus Tillus; species Tillus elongatus. The sequence goes on along the minus strand of OZ023264.1, from coordinate 159,409,487 downwards.
TAGTTGCAGCCCTGGGAGAGCGTTTCATCCAAAATATGTGCTTTCTTGGGGAGTCTGGTGCAGGGTAGGTGTCTACGGACGTATGCGTACACACCCCCATGCAATATAAAGGAAGTAAGGAGCTCATACCCCAGGAAATTAAGAGGGTTAATGGCTGTTTTGGCACTGATTTGGGTTTTGGTGAGGAAGAGAAGTTGGCGCCTATTAGCCTGCAGGAAATGGTGGACGGAGTTCGGGTTAGAATTTAGGCCACATATATTTGAGAAGGGTATGTTAAATCTTAATGCCGGCGTCCCTGCACACCCCTCTCACGGAAATCCGAATGAAGGGGTAGTTTATCTCCGGAATCTTTTGTACAAGGAGGAGCCATCATCATTTTTGTTTATAAGGGAAACCGACTCATACACCAGAACCGGAAAAGTCCGTTGGGACTTCACCGGCCCCTTGATGTAAGGGGTGGTATCTACTCGGGCGTGAAAACATCATTTACTATCACGTAAAGGAAAAGTCCATTACCACCTTCCATGGTTGCTCTCAAAATCGACACAACCGGTTGGGCGTATCCACTGACACAACAATAGTCCTTGAATTGCGTAACCCGGTGTTACATCATCCGGTACTGAGGCATCTAATATTGTATCATACGGTATTGCATGATGCAGGATTTAATCATGCGGTATTGCACCATCCGGTATTGCATCTTCGACCCGTATTGCATCATCGGGATTACATAATTTTTAGTGTATAGTTGACGTATATAAATAGAATAATTTTTCCTATACAGTTAGTTTAACGACAGCTACTGATGAAGACAACTTTGTTGTCGAAATACGTATCTAGCGCATAACTTTCTGTTATTATTTTTGTGGTTCTTGGGGTTATTCTGCTTTTAGTCTCTGTATCTGTATTTAAAATATCTTTTGTTGGGAAGAATGCGGGAAAACAAAAGTGACTAACTAAAAAAGATCAAATAGTCATTACACATTTAGTTTGTTTGATGCAATGTAAATATTTCAAATATATTTACTTTCTAATGTTCCTACCTGAATCATTTTTTAAATTAAGTTTCAGTCAATAAGAGGAAAGTCATTGTGGCACTACTAGAAGTAGCATTTTTTCTGATTTACTGAAAGTTTGTGCCAGCTAAAATTACGTAAATGAAAAATAAACTATTATTTTCTGATATTGTATCCTGGAGCCAAAATTCAATGTTATAAAACCACTAACAGTTTATTTCGATAATGCGGTGCGGTAGGGTTAGTTCACACTAAACCATTATTTATAGTCACGCAACAGCGACATAAAATAGGAGATATGTTAAATGGATACACAGCGGTAGACCGCTTTGGGATAGTCGCCCCGGTAATTAATCTAATGTAGATGTTATATTGAAAATGAGTCTGTATCTGTATTGAACTAATATTTTTATTATAATTTTTAATATAATATAAGTGGTACAATTTTGTTTTGTAAAACTCAACCTAAAGCAACTTTTTCATCAAGATACTACCTTAAATACAGCTGCAACGTGCCACCTTGTCACGGAGATGTTTAAAAAACATATTTTTAGTCCAGAAAAACGAAAACTTTTAAAAATCAGGCAAACAAACCACTTGCAAAACTGCAGGCAAATATGTATCTAAACCAGTGAGATAGGGACAGGTGCGCCATCTCTAGAGAGCACGGCAAGTTAATTTGTTAACTACCAAAAGCAGAAAACCCTGCAACATAAACAACGGGAGTAAGTATTACCACATAGCTCTCTGCAGTGAGCAGCAGGAAAAAGCTGTATTGCTGTAGTAGATACGGGAAACTGATGAGACCTTAAAAAAGCCTGGACGAAGCAAGTGCGTTATGGTAGTGAATTTTCATAGAAATGATCTGACACAAAATATTTTATTATAACTTTTTTTTCTTGTAATATAGAAATCTAAATTTTGGTGTGTAGTTTAAGTTTTATATCATTAACCTACCTACCAAATTTGGTTATCATAGCTTTTTTATTTTTTGAGATAAAAATTTTTTTCGGATGAAAACTCAAAATTTTTCCCGGAAAACCTCGTGTAATTTTTCTGACTACCAAACTTATCCAAGCCATTAACAAAAGAAAGGCACGTGCGAAATCTTATCAAAATCGGCCCATTATTTTTTGAGTTATCGGTGTGATACCTATATATATATATATATATATATATATATATATATATATATATATATATATATATATATATATATATATATATATATATATATAATAATAATTTATTGAACAAATATACATTTCTCACAAAATAACTTACAAGACTAATCAAGAGCCTGGTTGTTCAATAACGTTAAAAGTCACCTATATATATATATATATATATATATATATATATATATATATATATATATATATATATATATATATATATATATATATATATATATATATATACATATATATAACAGGATTTTTATCACGGAATTTCTGTATACTATACAAGGAGACAACCGGATACACGTGTTTCAAGCTTATTAGCTATCATCAGTACAGTATAGCCAGGTGATGATGGGAATACTCTGGACGAAGAAGCAAAAATACACAACAGGCAACCAGTGACATTTGCAGTAACATTCGGAAGACCCTCAATTCGAGGGCAACAAGCAAAATCGCCATGAATGCAAAGAAATCACCTACGTGAGCATCCGGAGCAAATGTGCACTGGTTGCCTGTTGTGACTCCGTGTATTTTTGCTTGTTCATCCAGAGTGTTCCCATCATCACCTGGCTATACCGTACTGATGATGGCTAATAAGCTTGAAATACGTGTATGCGGTTGTCTCCTTGCGTCCTTGCCCTTAACATTTCTCTTGTATGACTCCTGGGCTCCAGATGCTCACGCAGGTGATTTCTTTGCCTTCGTGGCGATTTTGGTGGTTGCCCCCGAATTGAGGGTCTTCCGAATGTTGCTGCAAATGTGCACTGATTGCCTGTTGTGACTCCGTGTATTTTTGCTTCTTCATCCAGAGTGTTCCCATCATCACCTGGTTATCCCGTACTGATGATAGCTAATAAGCTTGAAACACGTGTATGCAGTTGTCTCCTTGCGGCCTTGCCCTTAACATTACTCCTTATATATATATATATATATATATATATATATATATATATATATATATATATATATATATATATATATATATATAGAACTAGAACCCCTAGAACCCATATCCGGGGTCAGTTTCAGTTTCAGTTTTTATATGTTTATATACATATATATATATATATATATATATATATATATATATATATATATATATATATATATATATATATATATATATATATAACATATAAAAACTTAAACTGACCCCGGATATGGGTTCTAGTTCGAGCTCATTTGCAAAATTTTTTTCAAAATTCAAAAGTTGGATTTGCCCAGTAGTGAATTTTTCTACGAAAATTCACTAAAGGGACAAAACTGGTCTTTACCTTCATAGATGACTGCACATCACTTCCAATCTATAATACGCTACTTACTCAAAAGCATGTTACCTCCATTAGTAAGTGTGGTCGGTGGCTTCCACTGGCGCATTCCACTCTAATTTTTTATGTCAAATGTGTTTTATTTTAGGTAGTAAAATTAGTTGGCGCACCGTGATCTTAAAAGATAACGCTTCTGATTCTATCTCGTTGTTTAAGTGTAGAGCCTGACGGTAAAATCAGCCAGGAATAGACATATTTTGTAGTCACAAGTATGACATACAAATAATACCTCATAAGACTCGATGCATTTTCGCAACAATTAGAACCGTACACCGGTTTCGCTCTCATTAGAACTCTTCAGTACGGCATACTAATTGTAGCAAAAATGCACCAAAAATAATACGGCTATCGTATAGCCAGTCCTAAAATACTCAGTAAGTGGTGGACGTGCCGCCACCTAGGTTTTTTCAAAATTCAAAAGTCGGTATCTCTTCATTAGTGAATTCTTTCCACGAAACTTCATTAAAAATGAATTGTTTGGAAGTTATTGGACCAATTCCAAAAAATTAATGGCTTACAAATATGTTAGATTTATACGCCGTTAATTTTTTGACAGCCTAACTTGCAACCTTGGCAGTATCCGATTTTTTTCAAATGGAAACTCAAATTCTTTTATCTACGAGTTATTTTTCCTATAAGGTTATTAAATTTTAGTAGGATTGGATAATAAATATTTTGAAAAACGATAGGCGACGATTTGCAAATATTTCTTGCCTCACTGTTTTAGCAGCGCCAAGAATGCGAACACTCAGGTCATCTGAGCTAATCACGGTGTGCATACTTCATTTTTCAGCTGATTCCATAATATATTTCTCCCCGATGCACAATCCATCCATTCGGGAGACTGTAGTCTAAGAAATTTCCCACTTCGCGTTTAAAATGGGGAGGCGCTCCATCCTGCGAGAACCACACGTCCATGGCGATTTGTAGTTATGACTCTACACTCTATCTGAATAAATTTAGATATTTTTCTAAAGCCAATATTCCAAAAGCTGGTTGGTAGCAAGGTTACAATTTAAGCTGCCGAGAAATTTCAAGGTCGCGTTAATTTGTCAAAATGTTAGTTCAAGAACTTTTATTCGAAACACTTGTCGATATTTTTTTTCCTTGAAGTTACCATCACTTCAAATATACGCTGGAGTCTGTACACAGGATGTCCATTATAAAAGGTCCCACCAGGTTTCCGAGAACTGCTGACAGTTTGGAAAACGCTAAAAGAAGTCGATTTATTTGCAAGGGGGACACTTTGTTAGCAAAAGCATCGTCAGATGTGAAAACTGTTTTATGGTTAATTGTACTTATAAAAACTACTATATTAAAGTTTTGTTTTGAAGTTTTGAAAGCAAGTATCTCGAAACTAATTAGGACATTTTTAAAATGTTTTGAATAGAGAATTAAAAGAGCTCTCCAAAAAGCGCCGCTCTACCTATTAGAGGTGTAAAGTTTATCTACTGTCGTAATTATTATATTATATTATATCATTACTAAATACTTGTCAATGATAAGATACTGAAAAGTACACACACACACACATCAGCTGTAATAGTATATATACAAAAATTATGGTCGGTAAAAGCAGAAACTCTTAGCAAAAGAATAGTTTGCATAAAGCACCAATTGTGGGGATATGCATTCCAACGTGGCATCTTCAACCTCTTCAGTTTAATCAATTACATCGTTACAAATGTACACGCTTTACAAAAACTGTCTCATCAGAAACGTTATTACTCTTTCCCTAGGGAATAATTTTTCAGTTCATTAATTTTGCTCGCAAACCTGTCTTATAAAAATTCTATTTATGAAGGACTTTCTTTTTTATTAAATGAATCAGGATCTGAAATTACGTCTTGTGACTGATTACGTCCCATCTTTAGTTCAAAATTGTTCTACCATAAAATTTGATGGACCAAACTGAAATTAATATTATCCACTACAGTATAGAAATTGGTAAGTGATGCAATAAACAGTGAGTATAACATCATCTATTTTCAAGTGGAAGGAGGTGATGAGTTTGAATGAAAAGTTTTGAGACAATCCATAAATCGTAAATGCGTGTAGTTTTGTGCGTGTGTGTGTGTGTTTTGTTTCTTTAACGTCGGCCTATTTCCGCGACTATGGCCAATCACCGACGACAGGGAGCAGTTTCAACCCCTGCCTTTCTGTAAGGAGGGTAGGAATCTTTGACGTGCCCAACATCGCATGGACGCAGAACCGACGGCTTTACGCTCCTTCCGAAGGGCGGAACGTGCAGACATTCAACTTGCTAAAATACAATGCCAGAACCTCGGTTGATGTTAATGTTACAGTTTGTACTGGAAAAGTGAAAGGAGTACCCTGGGATCGAACCCAGTACCCTTCGGTTCAGAGGCACACGTTCTTACCCCTGAACCACCGAGGTTATTGTATATTTTTAATTTCACATTAAACGAGCCTCTTTAAGCATGAAAAATCCTAAGCCAGCGGTAGTTTAGTGCGTAAGAAATCGATTTGAAAAAATAACCAAGTACCACAACCTTGACCTTGATAATTAATTGTACATATCTCCTTCTCCCTTTGTAAATAGTGCTGCAAATTTAATCACAACTTCCACATAGCTATGATAATCTACTCTCCTCCAAAAGACATTCACATGAAATGCATTTAGGGTCCATGAATTGACCACAAAGAAAATATCCCTATTCCTGTACCCATCAACTTCTGAAACGTTATATTACTAGAGTTTTAACGAAAAAGTGTTAATTTTACTAAATCATCCCCCATCCACCCCCTAGCCCCTGGAACGATTTCAGCCAAAAAAGTCGTGAATTTTCATTAAAATGTTTTTAATTGCAAATATTATGTCATTTCTTTTAACGAACGCAGGCATGAAATTTGGTTGCCAGTACAACCTTTATAGTAGAAACAATGTACCATATTTCATCAAAATAACTTCAAAATGAAAAAACTGGTTCCTAGCCAACAAAAAACTGGTTCCTAGCCAACAAACGTTAAATAATAGCAAAGTAAGCTATTGAAATTTGAAACATATAATGAAAATTCTCTACCATAACGCTCTTGTTGCGTCCTGAGTTTCTTTTCTTACAAACACGCATTATATTTAGATGGAAAATGCAAAAATGTAATAATATAAGGTGTGCGATTAAAAAAAGTTTTTAATAGCAAATCTGTCTTTCTTTAATGAAAGGAGTAATCAAATTTGGTTTCCAATATAGTAGAAACAATGTACCATATTTCATCAAAATAACTTTATTGTTTGAAAAAGTGCAAAATATTTCTGAAAATGAACTTTAATCCTAAAAACTGGTTCGATTTTTCTGGCCTCTTCAAATTATTTACCCACCTACCAAAATATAATTATTCACAAAAACATTTTCGATGAAACTACGAAAATTTCATGAAAATTCGCAAATAATTTTTTGAAGAAAATTCGAAAACATTTTTTTATAAGCTTATTAAACATTTATCATGAATTACCAAAATCTCGCAAAAAAATCTCACAAAAAATGATTTTTACGGAAGCACAAAACAAAATTGTGCAAAAACTGACAAAATATTTTTTTTACACAAAATTTTGCTAAAAAACATATTAAATTGAAATTACATTTTCAATCTGTAATTAAAATTGAAAATAAAACAATTTGTTTGCACGAAAAGCCATTAAAACATCATTTTCCACGATTTTCGTTTAAAAAATGTTCCATTCTTAACAAATGTTTCTTCAAAGAAAATTCTTTAAATTCATTTATAAGAAAATTCGCTATTAAAGCAACATTTTGTACAAGAAAATCGCCAACAAAAATAAATTAAATAAAATTAAAAAAAAAACTGGTCCGATTTTTTTGGCGAACGAACCATTTCAAGTTATTTACCCACCTACCAAAATATAATTTTTCCCAAAAGCTTTTTGGACGAGACAACAAAAATCCCATGAAAATTTGCAAGCAATTATTTCAAGAAGATCCGTAAATAATTTTTATGATTATTTATTAAACATTTCTCATTAAGTACCAAAATTTCACAAAAATATCTTACAAAAAATGATTTCTACGAAAGCACAAACAAATTTCGGCAAAAACTGGCTAAATAAATTTTATATAAAATTTTGCTAAAAGCATACATAAAATTCAAATTATATACCTAATCTGTAATTTATATTGAAAATAAAATAATTTGTTTGCACGAAAATCCATTAAAGCTTATTTTCGACGAATTTCGTTTAAAAAATGTTCAATTGAATAACTTTTCACACAAAAATTCTCAACAAATGAGTTTTCAAAGAAAATTCATTAAACTCATTTATAAGAAAATCCGCTATTAAAAGAACATTTTGTACAAGAAAATTAGCTAATAGAAATAAATTAAAAAATATTCAAAATCTGATCTAAATACAGAACTAGATACTTATTTTGTGGTTTCACACAGAAAAGTCTTTCGCCTGTGGATCCTGTGAAAATTTAATCTGGTTGAAGAGAAGAAAACAACCTCTTCTGATGTCACAAATCTCTACGTCGATGTTAACTGTGGAACGGTTTTACCAACTAAGGACAACAACAGATGCTATTAAACTTCAATTAAAAGTCTTCAAAGTGCTTATCTTTTATTAGTGATTTTTTTCAACAAAAAGTCGCTAAAAATATTGGAAATGCATCAGATAACTTTAAAATTGCATCAAAGACGAAAAAAATGTAAAAAAAAGCCAAAAGAGAAATTCAGTCTACGGCCAGATTTGAACCAGGGTTCCTTTGCTTATCAGCAAGTTCAAATTCAAATCAAATTCAACAAGCTTTATTATCTAATATAGTTTAAATACAAAAAAATGTACAAGTTTAAATAAAATATGTTACAATGCTCCAGATATGAAGCTTATACACTGTCGTCTAACTTAGTCTAGTCAAATTTCCTTATGAGGTAGTTTCCTAATTACTTAGGGTCTAACATTATATATGTTTATTTTATTTATTATTACTATAATACAGGGAAAAAGCTATTGTAAAAAAACCCTTGTTTTCGTGCGTTTTTTTTTTCTATTTCATCTACACAAAGATGTTTTAGTTTTACTATAATATATCTGGGACTTATATTAACAATAGTTCTCTTATATTAAGACTAAATATAATAACCTATGTTTTTCTACTTTAATCTATTAATTGCTGTATTTACAAAGTGTGATTATGATATAGCAACTGCTAGAATTTATTATTAATATTATTTGCGTTTTTACAACTAATTCAGAAAGAACGATAATTCTTGATATGGAAGTTTATGTTTTAGACGAAAATCTATGGTGTTTTGCTTGTATTTTGCAATGTCTTGCAGGACAATGTTATTATCTAGTTGTGTGGAGTAAAATTTTTCTGCTTGTTCTTTGATTTTATCAATGATAAGTGGCATGTTAGTAATTTTATGTAATTCGCTAATTCTTGTATATCTAGTTTTATTTAGGATTAATCTCAGGCATTTATTTTGATATATTTGTAATTTTTTGGTGTGAGTTTTTGCCGCGCCGCACCATATGGGTGCTGCATAAATGAGCATGGGTCGCATTATGGATTTGTATATAATAATTTTATTACTAATAGACACCTTACTTTTTTTGTTAATTAGGGGATATAGTGTCTTCATGACACCATAAGCCTTTTGGATTGTTTTGTCAATATGATTTTTAAATGTTAGCTTTTCGTCGAGAGAAACACCTAGATATTTAACTGTCTTACTAATTTTAATTGTTTCCGAGTTTAGTTTGATAGGCTGAAATATTTTGTTGTTTTTATATTTTTTGCTAAATATTATAGCCTCGCATTTATTAGAATTTACTTTAATTTTCCAGTCTTGAAACTACTTAGTCAGAATATTTAGGTGGATTTGGATTTGCTTTGATGCAACTATTGGACTAAAGGAATGAGCGTATATGGCCGTGTCATCAGCAAAAAGTGCCATTTCAATCAGCAAGTTCTTTAACCATTTGACCACACTAACACTGGGAAACTGTAGTGCAATAAACGGTAGATAACGCATAATGGTCTCCAGTTTTTATTTGTAATATGTAACGTGCTTAGAGGCATATCTAGCAACTACTTCAACAAATGAGAATAGTAGTATAAATCTAGAACATTCTAATGTACATTTTATGCAATATTTACGATTCACAAAACACAATAGTTATACTAATTTTCGCGTTTCAAATCTCCAGTTTGGCATTTACAGAAGAAAAATTAAAAAAATTTTAGGGTAATTTTTTTGTACTTCTTGAACTTTTTGCGGCATGAAAAGATTTATGTTCTCTGTAATATTTGATAGATTTTATTTTAACACATCCATTATTTTGGTACTGCGTCTTCTCTGCCTTTTAATGGCACTAAAATTCTGCTTTATTAAGTGCCTATAGCCTCGACGGTGGGCGAGTTCGCTCTTTTCAAGTCCGCAGACTGTGATGGGATTTTTCCGGGACTACTGCACAGGGGCCAGGATACACTGACGCCCAACATAAGGGAGGCATTCCGGGCCAGCCTGGAGTGGGGCTACGTCTCAAAGGCCTGGCGCCGGGTTAGGGTGGTCTTCATTCCCAAGCCGGGAAGGGAGGAATACACACTGGCCAAGGCGTACAGGCTAATCAGCCTTACATCATTCCTACTTAAGGCATTAGAAAAGACAGTAGATAGGTTTACGTTTGGAGAGATCGTAAAAGGTCAGCACGCGTACCAGCGGGGAAAGTCGACAGAAACGGCATTCCATGCTGTGACGCAGAAGGTGGAAGGGCCCTACACTACGGGGAGAGCACATTAGCTGTGTTCTTCGATGTGGAGGGGGCCTTTGATAAGGCAAGGACGGATACGGTTTGTACCGCCCTACAGGAGAGGGGAACTTAGAGGTCCCTATTAAGCTGGGTGGCGAGCATGCTGGAGGACAGGACAGTTTCGCTGACCTTGGGGGGCGGGGGCTGGACGTCGGGGTGATGGGCGACTGCCCTCAGGGCAGCTGGCTTTCGTCCCATCTATGGTGTCTGGTTATGGACGGCCTCTTGGACCGGCTCTCGGAGAACGGCTTCTACGCACAGGCGTACGCTTATGATGGGCTGGTCACCGGCAAATTCCTGGGCCTCGTCTGTGAGTGCATGCAAGCTGCCTGAAGCATAATCAAAAGGTGGTGTGGTGAGCTGGGACTTTCCGTAAACCCAGCGAAGACGAAGACCCTTGGCCGCGCTCGAAGTCCTGTTGATGCTGCCACCAGGCAGTCCTCCGGGTAGTCCGCGCTGCCAGAATCAGGTCTACACTGATTCAGGAGTGCGATGGCGCCCTCAGAGGACTATCCAGGACAAATAAGGTACAACTAGTGTGGGTTCCGGGACACTGTGGCGTGGCGGGGAATGAGGTGGCGAATAATCTCGTAAGGCTCGGTTCCCGGGGGACGTTATGTGGCCCGGAGCCAGCGATAGGTATAAGTAGGAAGACGGTCTCTGTCGCCTTAGACAGGTGGACCCAGGAAGCAACAAAGAGGCACTGGGGGTCGGTTGGTGGCTGCAGGCAGGCGAGGCACTTCATGGAGGGGCCGGACAGAGATAAAGCTGTATGGCTACTCGGAAGGAGTCGACCTACACTTCGCCGCATCCTTTGGGTGCTCACAGGCCACTGCGCCCTTAGAAGACACCTCACATTGAAAGGCGTAGAGAGGGATCCCATTTGCCAGAAATGCGGAGAGGATGAGGAAACGTCCTACCACTACCTGTGCGAATGCGAGGCTTTTGGGAGTCTTCGAGCAGAATTGTTCGGATCGACGACTCTGCAGAGGAATCAGGTAAGTACCGTCCAATTGAAGACCGTCACGGCCTTCATCTCGAGGTCGAGGCGGTTTGGCGACGGAACCGAAGAGGAGCAGCAACATGGTTGCTGGGTTGCTGGGGTTGGCAAAAAGGGCCCATGGTTGCTTACCTGCTTGGCGTCGGCCTCCCCACCACTGCAACTACTACTACTAAGTGCCTATAACTTTTTTTGTCGCAGCTAAGAGGCCTAAATTTTGGTGCACAGTTTGGTTTGTGTCATTTAAAGCAGCTTGCCAAGTTTGGTTGTCATAGATTTGGTATTTCCGGAGATATGAATTTTTTCGAAAATAAAATCCAACATTTTCCAGGAAACCTAGCTCTATTTTCCTGGCTAACGAGCTTATTCAAGCCATTAATAAGAGGAAGGTACCCGCCAAACTTAATAAAAATCAGTCTATTATTTTTTGAGTTATCGGTGTGGTACGTACACACACACACACACACACACACACACACACACACACACACACACACACACACGTATTCCCCGGTCACGTGCTGGATAGTCTCTGATGACTGACACCCAAATTTGAATTTGTCATCTTTGACCGAATTAGCTTCAACTATATACTTCAAGTAGTTTCTTGTCGCAATGAACTGATCTGGTATGACCAGCAAAAAAAAAATTGTCTCTGGAAACATCTGTCCGGGCACTAAACAGTAGTTCGACGCCGATTTGTCGACATGTGCCTGGGAGGTCTCGTTGAGATGTCGCCTAGGGTGGAGCGAAAATATCAACTTTTAAAATTTTAAACTCCTGTATGCGGAAAAGTGGCGTAGTAACGGGTTGATAACCCGTTTAAAATTTGAAGGCGATTCGCTTGTTGTTTACCGGTGCCCCCACCACTTTAAAGTCGGCGCTCTCGGGCGCACTCATGAAAGGCTCGTCTAGGCATCATTTGGTCAGTTCTACGACAGGTTTTAGCTTGTACGTGTGTGTTTGTCTGATTACTATCAGTTGTTTAGAAACATATTTGAGGATATCAAAAATAATATTTTTTTACGTTGTGAAAGTGGTAATAACATGCTAAAAACGAGGAAAGACGTGTCTTGTGTTTGGAGCTCCGTCCAAATTAAAAACATTGTGCTACCGACATACGCGGAAGTTATGAAAAACTCTATTTATACGGCAGTTCTTATTAGATGCTTCGCACAATAAAGCAGAGCCTACATTGACACATATATCAACAATTGTACTTGCTGAAATTAAAGTAATATTGGCGAAATCCTCCATACCAATCATTTAGGATCAACAAATCATACATTGAATCAGAAGTTATCATGAGAATGTCCGAATGATAAAAAAACCTATAAAGTCAAGGAATAGTTAAGTGCTCTTAATTAAAATAGCAGACTTTAGAGAAACTGCAGAAGGTAGGCTTTTTGACATTTAATCTTGTGAATATGTTGATTTTTTGTTATGCAAGTGTAAAATAAAAGTACCCTTCAGGGAAATAGAGTTTTTATCAGATCAAAGATCCCGGCAGAAAAATGGTTATTGGTTCGGTTAATGTTATTACAACAACAAAAATTGAACATTCTCTAGAAAGAAAGCGTACCGAAACAGTAACGATGCCTGGTATTATCATAACAGAGACTGGGGTTTCTGGACCAAATTCATTTTTAATACCTGAAGATAAAGAAGATCACAACCTAGACGATCTAAATAAAACCAAAGATGGCCCAGATTTTGTTAATAAAGTTGAAAATGTCAGAACCTGTCAGGCAGTTCCAGGCACTTCGCAGATGAGATAAACTCTACCGAGCTTAACCCAAGCCTGTGATCGTACGGGAGTTTCAGACAGGTCAGCTGCGATAATAGGTAACTCCTAAAAGATGTTGGACTAATTTCAAAAGGAGAAAAAAGTAAAATAATCGATCGAAGCAAAATTAGACGAGAACGCAAGCGAGCCCGAAAAACAATAAAGGAACAAGACAATTTTGATAACGATGCTATATATTTCGACGACAGGAAGGATAAGACTCTATTTAAAACAAATGAAGGAGACACTTTCCATCGAAAACCAATTGTCGAAGAGCACATTGCACTCATTTCAGAATCAGGTTCAAAATATTTTGGCCATTTTGAAGTTTCCTCAGGTACAGGTAAGAACATTACAACAAATATTCTTCTATTTCTCTAAAAGCAAATGGACTTTTCTGACTTAGTCGCAATAGGATGTAATGGAACAGCTGTCAATACGGGAATTCACAACGGCATTATTCGTAATCTGGAAGTGGAAACTGGAAAATCCTTACAGTTGATACTTTGCCTGCTGCTACCACTTCGCCACCTAATTAAACACTTGCATGGAGAAACAACTGGGCCAAGTGGATATATTGGAGTAATTGGCAAGCAGTTGCAATATTGCGAAAGACTACCAATTCTTTCATCTAAAAAGATTAACGTAGTAATTCCAGAAGTAGATCCGAACATTTTAAGCACTGACCAGAAATATCTTTTAGATATAAGTGTTGGAGTATCAAGTGGCGTTATTTCAGGAAGTTTAGCTCAAAAGCAACCTGGAAAGTTGGCACATTCAAGATGGCTGACAACTGCCAACAGGATTCTGCGCTTATACATTGGAATTATAAATCCATCTGAAGAACTAAAAATTTTAACAACCTATATATTAAAAGTGTATGTAACAATCTGGTTTTCTATTAAGCTAAAACTATATATGAAGTAGGGTTCGCTGCATTTATTTAATTTAATTCAGAGATCTCGATACCTACCCACACATTTAAGGCAGATCGTTGACAAAATTATTCAGGTCAACGGCTATTTCGCACACCCAGAAAACACCCTTTTATGTATGCTTAAAGACGAACGTTGCACATTAGGGAACTAGGCTTGCGACGTATTTTAAAAGAACAAACCACCCTCAAGGTAATGTAAGAAAATCTAAAGTACCTTATATTAATTTCGAAGCTACAGATTACACTGAACTAATACACTGGCAAGCAGTAGCTGTAACAGAGCCTCCAATTACACGAAAATTTTCTACAGAAGATCTGAGGGAAATCATTGCTGAAATCCCTGAGTAAATCGATATTTTTAGACTACCATGTCAGACCCAAGCTGTCGAACGTTGTAAAACTTGTAACGGAAGCGTCGTTGGCAGTTGCTGGTTCTGATGCACGAGATGGTTTTATTAGAAATCGTATTTATGGGCGTCAGGTATTACCTAAATTTGAGAGTAAGAGCGATTATTTCAAGGCCGACCTATGAATTTTCAACTTGTGGAAGTGGGTGGGCGGTTAAAGGTCGAGTTGCAGCCACCTCCTCGTGGTAAACTCTAGGTTGTTTTACCAAAAAATAAGCAGAGAGCTGCAAGTTTAGAAATTTTTGAAATTACGTTAATATCTGAAACTTTGAGTATCTGGGGGCACCGGAAAATATTGTGCTAAAAACTTCAGATTTTGCAAGGTAAATATGCAGTACAGCATGCCCCCTTTCCCGATATAGGGTCCACCAACGCAAAAAAAATATTTGCCCATGTTTCACTCCACCCTGATGTCGCCCATGGCCATCACTCTCCACTATTATTATTATGATTATTATTTTTATTAAATGAACTTTATTCTTCTTTTATATTCTCGCAATATACTCGGTACATGCAGAACGATATGAGACAGTAACGATAAACAGACCCTATTCTTCTTGTATTGTTTGAAGGATATGGTATTCCTAACGACGTACGATTCCCCAACAATCGTTGCTGTTTTACCAGCAGCTTTATTATTATTATTATTATTATTATTATTATTATTATTATTATTATTATTATTATTATTATTATTATTATTATTATTATTATTATTATTATTATTATTATTATTATTATTATAATCATCATCATCACTGCTACTATTATTAGTCTTATCACAATCATACAGTGAAACTAATAAATAAACAAAACAAAGAGGCCAATAAGTAGCCGCATTAGCGAAATGCTTACCTGATTTATTATCTCAGGATTTCTATCTCATAAAAGTTTCTACTTTCTGTCGTAATTCATCATGTACTTGATGTCGAATGATTGTTAAGAAGAATGGTACACAGATGAATCCACAAATTACGATATTCATCCCGTTTCGCTCTGTAAACCACACCTTCTTGATTGCCTAGGGATATACCTTGCATTTATGAAGATTAAATGTTCTGGTTTCGAAACAATAACAGATGCTTGCAAATATTTTACCAGAACGACAGAGTAATATACACAGAATGTCTACTGATTACCTAAGTATTGTGATTGTATCACAATAAAGGGATCGTTCAGAATATTGTAAAGGAACGATTATTGAAAACAAAAACTTACTAAAATACTGACACATTCTTGGTGATTTTAGCTAATCAACAATTTTGTTAGTGATAACACAGCGTGATGTTTCCTCGCTAGCGGAACAGCTGGCACCACTACTTGATTTGGAATTTTAGTGTTGGGGAGAAAGTGGAAGCCCAACAACAGAAATAAAATGTAGTCTATAACTTTTTTTATTTATTTTTTGTTTCAACAATAGACCACGAGGGCTTACAGCCTAAACACTATCGTACCGTGGGTGTCGACAAGGAGGAAAGAGCCAACTTGTTAATTCTGGACTGGAAGTTTGGACGTGCGGAGGAGAAGGAAAAAAATGTGCCCGCAAGGAATTCCACAACTTGTAAGTCCTCGGGACAAAAGATCGGGCATAACAAGATGTTTTGTGTCTGGTGACCTGGAGAGTAAAATGGTCCATTCGCTCTGTTCCCCTGGTAGATCTGTTGGGGGCAGCAGGTGCAGATATCTAAAAGAGAGAGAGAGAGAGAGGTGAGCAAGGGATGGCAGCCTTTAGGAGAGGGTAGGGTCACCGATGAGACGCATAACTATCTTCTGAATGGAGTCCAGGATAGCGAGTGTAGAAGCGGCAGCGGCAGCGGCACCCCAGATATGGAAGCAGTATTCGTAGTTTGGCCTTATTTGTGAAGTTTATAATGTATAGAGATTAGCAAGTAAAAAGTATTTGCAAGCCCGGAATAGTAAACCGAATTTCTTAGCAGCCGCTTGTGCAATTGATATGACATGTTGGTGCCAATTGAGATTTAGATCCACAGAAATGCCAACAAGTGAAAACGACTCATTACTTTGAATAACTTGGTTGTTCATTGTGATGTGTCTAGGACTGGAGGTTACCAACGGCACGTCGGTGGGGAAGGGATGGGGTCCTTTGGGTGAGGGTAGAGCTACCGATGAGACGTATAGCTCTCTTGTGAACGGAGTCAAGGATAGCGAGTGTAGAAGCGGCACGGCACGCAAGATGTGGGAGTAGTATTCAAGGTTTGGCCTTATTTGCAAAGTATATAAGGTATAGAGATTAGCTGGTGAAAAGTATTTGCGAGCCTAGAAGAAGAAACCTAATTTCTTAGCAGCCGCTACTGCAATTGATGTGACACGTTGGTGCCAATTGAGATTTCGATACACAGAAACGCCAACAAGTGAAAAGGACTCATTACTTTAAATAACTTGGTTGTTCATTGTGATGAGTCTAGGGCTGGTGTATCTCTTATGAGATAGAAGCAAGACTGAGATTTGGTGATGTTGAATTGTACAAGATTTCTACTTCCCCAGTCTAATATTTTTTGGAGATCCACAGAGACAGAACCCTCCATGAGTCTGCGATCCTCATCTAATTGAGCTAAAGAGACAGGCTTAGAATATTGTATATTTGAGTGGAGGGTGCTGTCGTCCGTGTGAAACTCTGAACTGAGTTGGATGTGCTAGAGAGGAGGTAATTGATGTGTAGAAGAAACAAAGTAGGGGATAAGCCTGAAACTCCTGCATTAATTGGATACAGTTTAGCCGAATGGCCATCCACGACAACAGACATTCTCCGGTTGGAGAGGAAATTTGTTGTCCAGGTACAGAGTTTTAGTGGTAGGCCATAACCCTGAAGTTTATTAAGCCTTGCTGCGTGCCAGACCTAGTCGAATGCTTTGGATATGTTTAGAGCGACAATCTTGGATTCACCGTGTAGTTCCATAGACTTGTTCCAAGAATAGGTGACAAAGGAAAGGTGGTCGGCAGTTGATCTGCGCTGACGGAATCCATACTGCCTGTCGTGGATTACACTGTGTTTTTCAAGAAATATTAGTAATTATTTACTTTTCCATCGCTTAAGAGACGACTGAAAGGAGAGAAATAGGCCTGTAGTTGCTAGGAAGCGCTTTGGATCCCTTCTTAGGGACGCGTTGTATTCGAGCAGTTTTCCAGTTACTAGGAAATATGCCTTTATTGTAAGATGTCTGAAACAGACGAGTCAGGAGCAAGTTCTGGTACGCATTTTTTGAGAACAGTTGCTGGGATGTCGTCAAGGCCAGCGGCTTTCCTGGTATTAAGAGAAGAGAGCATCTTTCGTACCTTTTTAGTTTTGAAAATGATGACTGTTGGTGGTTGAACATTTCGAGGTCGGTTGAGAGCAGAATTGGCGGCGAACAACGAGGAAAAAAGTTCAGCCTTGCCCAGGGCGGTAGAAACAATTTCATCCCCTGAAACAAGAGGTGGGAACGTGCTCTTGCAGAGGTTATTCCCAATAGATTTAGTAAGAGTCCAGAAGGGTTTGCTGCCGTTGGAGCTCGAGAGGACTTTGTTTTTGATGTGGTTATTAAACGAGTTTTTTGCCTCAGAAAGAATGCGGACATAGCGGTTTCTTGCGTCGTTAAATGCTTGACGATTTTCTGTTTCACAGGTTCAGAAATTTAAATACAAATAATGTCTACGATTTACGTACGAAATCTAGGTAATCGTTAGTCAAATCAAACACACATCTATTACTTTATTAATTAAACTGATGGATTAAGATATTAATGAACACAACGTGCGTGTGTTTTCCAAACTTAAAAAGGCCTCTACAGGCTGCTGTCGATGGTGAGACACCTGGGTAGGGTGGTCTGCCTTTTTCCTGGCGGAAAGCTTTATATGAAGGCCTGACTATGCAGTCGGCCGAAAAGCGGGCTCAGATGTCGCAACGACAACTAAGAAAACTCAAGCTGCAGGACACAGTGAAGGCCCTCAGATACAAGGCCTGCATAACAAAAGGTTGACACCTTAACAGCAGCTCTCTGCTAAAAAGATATGAATTTCTGCGGCAGTATTAGAACTTCTGTTGAACAATAGCTTTCAGTCAGAACATGGAATGACAGCAGTCCTAACCTGTAATTGTAACAGCCCTAACCTGGGACTGGAATGATAACAGCCCGGAAACGAAAGCACCAGACTGCAGCTTGAATACTAGCAGCCCGGAAGCGAAACGACAGCAGTTCGGAAGCGGAATCGTAAACCAGAGACCAGAATCGGAGGCTAGAACCGAAACCCTGTTTCAACAAAAAAAGAACAAAAACACCTGCTCTATGTCAGAAACCAAACACCGTTCACGGGGAAATATGCGACACTTAGCACACAGATACCTAAAGAATAGGTATTTCACAAATTTATTACACAACTCATCACCCAAAAATGCAACAGATCTATATTTAATTTACTAGCTCCATTACCATCACACTCTCTCACGGCGGAATGCACTGAACCCGTCTTATGTAGACGCTTTGCCGCTTGCATCTCGCAGCGGACCTGTGCTTTGACGTTGCGAGTATTTTTCCTGTCCTGCTCTAAATCTCATAGATGTATGTGTGTTTAGGGGATGGCTTTGGAAAACAAATTCCATTAGCCACAGGCCTATTTTTATATCCCTTTTAGAACTGATAAAATGGTAAGATCTGTCGGTCTTAAATAACATAGTGGTGAGAGGTTAAAAGATAGATAATACTACATATTATAAAAGAGTGGGGAGTATGATATGTTGATCTGTGACATGAGTTAATTTATAAGTTATGCTATGTGTGAACAATTTATAAACACATTTGTACCAACATACACATACACATACACACATATGCACACACACACACACACACACACACAGACATATATATATATATATATATATATATATATATATATATATATATATATATATATATATATATATTCTAAATATATAATGGGGAAAACACAAGAACACAATGCTTCAAGCCCAGGAACCAATCTGGGGAAATCTCACAAATAACGCTCTCTGTATTGAAGGGAGTACGCCACATATGCTCATGGAGCGTCTTAGTTGCTGGTGAAAAATTCGGCTTCTTTAGCGGTTCTTACTCAAAATTGTGTATGAAGCCTGTGCTGATGGATGGCGGCATGTCAATGGTGTTATTCTGACCATAAATCCTCCTTATTTATGCGCACTTATTTGTGAAACAAATTCTTATTTGGTAAGTATTCTGTTCTAACGAACAGAATATAATCTTACATTTTACGCTGCTAGATTTTGTTAAAGCAATATTAATTTTAGCGAGAAGTCAGAACGGTGTTTACGTAGCAGCGATTTCTCATAAATATTACTCATCGTATTTAAACCACAATATTTTCCATACATTTAAATCCAAAGCAACAAAGACCAGTAAAGTTTAAAAGCAAATGCAAACAGTTGTTAATGTATATGCCCGGTGTCCTAAAAATATGAGTCGTCCCAAAATGTCGAGGGTAACAGTTTAAATAAAAGAAGTAAAGACATGGTTTTCACATAAGTTCGTCTGAACACGAAAAATCTACTTACGGCTTAGTATTTTTCAACTGATTCGGCACTCGGTTAATGTCAGCAAGACTAAAAAATAATTTCGCTGTTAAGGTAAATTATTGACTGGAACGTTCAGTAATTAAACTAATTGAAAAGAAAAATTATTGAGCGGCGAAAACTTTTCAAACTCTGTTGGATTCTATAAATAACTTCGGTAGACAGTTGTAAGTACTTACCTAATAATAACACACGCCTCTATATTTAATAAAAAATACTCTAATGAATCTGAAATCAATAACTTACATAACTTACACCAGCGATGTAATAAGTAGGTGTTACCTACTTGAGAAACTCAAGATGTTACTTTATGCAGTGTGAGATTCCCTACTAAAAAAAATATGTATAAAATAGTGAAGAATAATAATAGGGAATGTAAAGGAAATTGTGGTATTAAAAAGTGGTCAAGTAATCTAATTTTATGCAAAAGTCCGTGGCTGATGGAATTACTGCTCCAAGGTCATAAATACCTCCATCACCATCACTACCAATCTAATTTGAGTGGCCTATTAGACGTTTCTGGAGAACTATATCTATTTAAATTCTGAAAATCTGTGTACGTAACAAAAAATAAATACAGTAGAAACAAAAATATTTCATGTTCAAGTAAAAAATTGTAATAAACAAATATTGTTACTGTGTTTGAAAATTATGTATTTATTATATTAAAAAAAAAATTTTTTTAGGGATAACAACAGTGATATTATTACCTTACACAATCTTATAAATCCTATAAGTATTATTACAACACGAGTAACAAAACAACTCACACTTCCTCAACTAGTAACTGCTCAAAATGTTGTCCATTAACACTCAAACATTTTAATATTCGTGTCGTAATGCCGCTAGTGGTTGCTGACAGAATCTCATTCCTATCTAACCCTTCAAACGCCCTTCTTACTCTGATCTGTAATTATTCGCGTGAATTGATGGGCGTTTCATATACTTTGGTTTTTATCTTTCCCCAAAGATGGAAATCAAGCGGGGTAAGACCTGGACTTCTTGCGGGCCATATCCAGGGAGCGCACTTTCCAATCCATCTATCTTCAAATAGATCGTCGAGTGTGTTAGATATTTCTCGTGTAGAGTAAGCAGGAGCTCCGTCATGTTGATGCCAACAAGTTCTTTATTCTGATAATGGTAAATTGTCTAAAAGGTCTGTAACTATTGTTCTTAATATTTCCATGTAACGATTAGAAGTTAAGGTTCCATCATAAATATGATAATAAAATTATTACCCTTCAATAAACAAAACACATTGAAACTAAATTTTAATTGAAATCCCCTTGCCCTAATAGCGTGAGGGTTTTGATTTACTCAAACATGACTGTTATGTCTATTGAAAACTCCTTCATGAGAAAATTTTGATTCATTAGCCCATTTTTTTTAAGTCATCATGTCCTTGAATATGAATTAACATCGTTTCGCAAAACTGGGCCCTTTTACTAGCATTTTCTGGATGCAGAGCTTGCACTAAAGTAAACTTATAGTTGTGCATTATGTGCTTCCACAAGATTCTTTCCACAGAGGAGTAAGGAATACCTATGTCGTTCACTGCAGTGTAAATAGAGGCATGTGGATATGCTTCGAAATAAGCCAGGACAGTTATTTCGTTATCTTCATCTCTAGTCACTGGACTGGGATTCACTTTGGGTGTTTTAAAAGTACCAAATTCTAGGAAATTTGAGTCAATCCTTCTAAACTTCTTTTCACTCATGGGTGGCAGATTAGGATTTAACTCATTAAACCTTCTACCAGTTTTACTAATAATTCGGTTACATTCTCCATGGATGTAAAATAAATTCAAATAACCTGCATTGGAATAATGATTTTCCATGTTAACTGTGAACATTAGTACATTGACATTTATCGAATAATTTAGAATGATAAGTATGTAATATAAATTGTTCATCATGGCACACTTGCCTTAACGTTGACGTTCAACCATAGTATAAGGAAAAATTATGCTGTGTTATGTTTTTGAATGTCTCTAAATACCTCAAAAACTGTCCTTTTTAGCTATAGGAAATACCCAACATAGGTCAGAAAGTTATCAAAAAAGGAATCGGTTGGAACTGCAAGTTACTGTATGTCCCTTTTAAAATAAGACACTCATTAAAGGCAGAAGTAGTCAAAGGTTGGCGCTACCCCGC
The DNA here is from genome assembly GCA_964006375.1 of Tillus elongatus. NCBI lineage: Eukaryota > Metazoa > Arthropoda > Insecta > Coleoptera > Cleridae > Tillus > Tillus elongatus. The sequence goes on along the minus strand of OZ023264.1, from coordinate 159,387,320 downwards.
TGACCAGTAATATTTTCTAATCAATTTTCAAAGAAAACTATAAGAGATAGGTATAGAGTAATGTATACTTAGAAGATAGGGAATTTAACTCCGAATCATATGCTGGTCACATATGGGTACCCTTACATTAAAAAAAATCAATTTATCTCTGATTGAAAATTTTCAAATTCAAATGTATTTTATAAATAACAGTTATCTTCAAATCGTATTGTGTTTATAACGGTATGTAGAAATTTTTACGCTCTATTGGATAGTGAAAACCGCATGTTTCTGTCGTGAATGTCTTTAAAGATATCGGAATTTTTCTAAAGCGCTCCAATCGTAACTTTTTCTACAAAATGGCGAATAAATACGAAACGGTACGAATTAGCCCAAATATGTTGTCATAAAGTGGACCTTAAATTGAACGTGTAATTCGAAAAGCTAATAATATACAGGGTGTTCTATTTAAAAAAAACAAAGTTTGTGTCGACTTCCGGTATAACCGGAAGTTCAGGCTAATTGAAAATATTTTAGTTAGAAAGATCAATATCAAAAACGTGCGGATACAAATTTTCAGAATTTAAATAGATGTAGTTCACCAGAAACGTCTAATAGGCTACTCACCGTGAAGCACCCTGTATATATATATATGTATATATATATATATATATATATATATATATATATATATATATATATATATATATATATATATATATATATATATATATATATATATAAATATATATATATATATATATATATATATATATATATATGTATGTATATATATATATGTATATATATATATATATATATATATATATATATATATATATATATATATATATATATATATATATATATAAATTAATGTCTGAGCTATAATTTATAAAATTTGCAGGTGATATTTTTAACTGTCATGTCACAATATCAGATCTACACCAAAACTAAATAAATCCTAGAAAAATAGGTTAAATTACACTAAACTAAACTATATAAATCTATGCCAAATTGACTAACATCACACAACCTGACTGTCACTAAGTGAAGATCGGAGCCTGTGATGAGCACTGACAAGTACACTTAAAGAACCCAAATCACCACAACACGTCTTTTAAAAAAAATTTGGAGATCGTTTCGCTAACAAAGTTAGCCTAATCAGAAGATGAAAAATTCGTCTGATGACGCTAAATTTGTTACTGAAACGATAATCAGGTCTTTAAAAGATGTGTTGTAGTGATTTAGTTTCTCCAAGTGTACTTATCTGACTGTGTGCTTTAATGCGTCATTGTAGCTGTATGTAGATTAAGTGTGTTGCTCCAGTTTTATAAAGATATACCTGCTTGTTGTACAACTTTGATTAATATTCAATATATGGTGATATTTACGTGGATTAACAATGTTACGATGCTTATTGGAAACTCTATGCCAACGTTCTTTAGATTTTCGTGATTGCCTATGTGCATCATAATGTTTGCAAGTGAAGAGCATATGATTCAAGTCAACTATAGAGTTATTATCGCAGACACATTTTGAACTGGCTCTGATGCCTACTTTGTGAAGGTGTTCTGGGAACCGTTCGTGGTTTAACCACATTCTTCTAAGAGACAAAACCATTATTTGCAGTTATAACTTTTAAGTATTAAACCACATCATTCCAAACAATATGTAATAACAGGCTTAAAACCTAAAAATAAATACAACGAAATAAAACACCTGGCTAGTAATAACTGTCACATCAAACTCTATTCTAAGTAAGTATTATTATCTTTGGGTGATGAGAGCCTTGGTGGAAATCTCTGAGTTTCTTTGAGAAGGAAATGGTCTTCAAGGATTTTAATCCATATCCCGATTTCATTACTTCTTGAACTCGTTATGTAGACGACATTCTAGTGGTCTGGTCTGGCACCATTGAGTAGCTCCATCTGTTCCTGAACTGGTTGAACAGCTTACATGCCAACATCAATTTTACAATGGAGCTAGAGGTAGAATTGTCAATCAACTTCTTGGACCTCAAGCTACAAAGAAGAGGTAACTCAATGGAGTTTGATATGTACAGAAAACCCACTCAGACCGACCACCTTACACCGTACAGGTCTTGTCATCATATGTCACAAAAGATGGCTTCTATCAGATTCTTGATCGATAGATTGTTTAGAATCCCATTGTCTAGGGAAAATTTCTAAAAAGAGCTAAATCTGATCAAACAGTTAGCTACCAATAATGAATATCCACTGAGACTAGTACATAAATTAGTCGAAAAGAAAAACCGCCAGTTGTTAAGGTCAATGAGTTCAAGTCTGCCCCCAGAACAATTAGAGAGACTTTCGTATTTTTCGTTTACTTTTTGTGGTTCTATTACCGACACTGTTACAAGAGCACTCAAGAGAGAAAATGTCAGGTTCTCGTTTAAGTCCACGGTCACTGTAAAAAGTTTGTTTATCCAGAATAAAGACAGTATTCCAATTCTCAAGAGGTCAGGCGTATATTGTTTGAAGTGTGGTGAACCCGATTGCAACACAGTCTATGTCGGCAGGACAGGGAGAGCATTGAGTTTGAGAATCGCTGTACGCCTAAGAAGCAGAAATCAACCCGATAACAACACTTCAATCTGTGGTTGTTATTTAAGGGAGTCAGGCCATCCTTTCAACAAAGAAAATGACGCAAAAGTTCTGCATCCTTCCAATTTTGGCATTAAACAGTTTGTCGTTGAAGAGATGGAAATTTAAAAACATATTAATTGTTCTAACAAAAACGTACTGAATGTTTCCAATACAGACGTCACAAGTTTCTCAACCCTATGAAGTCAACTAGCAGATCACCAACCCATACACCATTCAAGTAGACCATGAGATAACTCCGTGAGATGGTCTGCTCTGTGGTTTCCAGACCTGTCATTTTTGATTTTCATGTCCGTGTATTTTCGAGTCGATTTGTCACTTCTGTCAGTTATCAGTTGTCGTTTTTATGTTCTCGGTTTCGAGACCGATCTTATGTTTGGTTGTTTTGGTCTACTCCGGACCTGTCATTAGATTTTAACGTCCTGACATTTCCCAGTCGATATGTCACTTCTGTCAGTTGTCACTTGTCATTTCCGTTTTCGGTTTTTAACAACCGATCTTGCGCCTGGATGTTTTGGTCTGCTCGTGTTCGTCGTCACGTAAGACGTCCGTTTTAATATCAACTTTTACATGTTAAAACAAAAATTCATTCTTAATTTCAATAAAAGTTACTACTTTCCGAGTTAGTAACACTTTTGATCCCAATGGATCAATCCTACAACAACAGATGAAGGATGTTCCTTGGACATTCAACTGTATAGTTTTTCAGTTCTGTGTAACAAGACAAGTAAGTAAGTTCGCCATTTTGGCGTTTTCATGTTTCATAAAAAAGTAAAAAATTCGCTTCTGTTTCAATTCTCATTCGGTTAGTGGGTTAAATTTTCCCTAAAAGTTTCTTCTCAGCTGCAAGGCTTGCTGGTGTTAGTGCTGTTTGCTTTTGCTCCTATTGTTGCCTTCAGCTTGAACTTAAAAAAAACCTGCCAAGGGTGACGTTTTAAATAGTTTTTTGAAGAATTATTATAATTTAAAATCTCAGGACAAATTAGCTTTTCTTGTGGTTCAATTTGACTTGTATCTGTTTCATTTTTTTGCATGTAGTAATTTATGACTGTATACCTGTAATCTTTTATAGCTTGATAGCTTGACATTTTTAACCTTTAATTTTTGACTTAGTGCTGGGGTTAGCTGTTTCTGGCCTCATTTTATCTTGTATTCCTGTGTTGTACCCTCGCAGAAGTAGCCTACTGAAAAACTAAATTTTTCTGACAAGCCTTTTGTAAATTCTAGATTCCCCTGAGGATGACCAGTTAAAAAGGGTCGAAACGCGTCGGGACAAGGAATAAAATATTTGTTTGGAAAGAAAAAGCCTTTTTATTCAGCTCACCAAAGTCGTCAACCTCAAACATTTTGACGTTTAGGAACAATAACTATTATCATTATTGCATTTAGTGTCTTAAATCATACAATATGCTTATTCAATAACTTGTGACGACTAAGAAGATAATTAAAGTTAAAGTTTAATATTCGCTGAAAGTTGTGGTTTAGAAACTACAGTAAATTTATGTGCTGCTAAGCTACCGAACTAGCTTCATTAACTTAGGACTGCCACGTGCAGTTAAATCTTGTATGAAACATGAGCTTTTAATTCAAAAACTTATACACCCGAGATGTAACTGGTTGCGGTAAAAGCTTCGCTAGCAGGAGTTTATATTTAGATCATCAAAATTATTTCAATGAGTTTTTTGTAAACATTGAAAGAAACAGAAATAAAATTTACTCCAGAAGCTACAAAAATAGCAATAATAGACGGTTATGTAGATAACTCGTTATTAGTGAATTTTCATTAAGAAAATTTCGCTAATAGTGAGGAATCGATGGTAAGACTTTCGGAAAATTTCTTCAAATGAGCGCGAATATATATACCTATATATATATATATATATATATATATATATATATATATATATATATATATATATATATATATATATATATATATATATATATATATATATATATATATATATATAAGATTTATTATATTTTTTTAAGTAAGTGTAATTTGTGATGATTTTACCTTTATGTATATCGTATTTTAAATTTGATTATAATATATACAGCTTACACCCAATGTCTATGCATTAATTATGGACATCCTATCTTATTTTAGTGATTTGAGGTGTTATTAATATATATATATATATATATATATATATATATATATTAATATATATATATATATATATATATATATATATATATATATATATATATATATATATATAATTATTTAAATCCCTACCTATTTCTGTGTAATGTTGGTGACCTATTCTTTCCTACTGTTACCAATGATTTTTTAGTTAAAATATCAATGGATACTTGCCTTTTTTAATTTGCGCTGGCTTTGCTCTGCTCTGCACTGACTCGGTTCTAATTTGGAGAAAATAGACTGCTATATGCAATTAAATCTTATATCAGAATATGCCCAAAGAAATACGTCATGTTTTATTTAGTAACAAATAATTTTTTATTTTATTTTATGAAAATTCTAGAATTTTTGTTTTAAAGCGGGTCATCTAACATTGAATTTAAGAACAAATTTTACTGATTTTATATGTAAGTGTTGACGTGATTTACCATTATATTCTATTCATTTGGGTGATTTTCTTATTCTGGATTATTTAATCTATTTCTTCTGTTACTTCTAGGAATAAATGGGTATTGTTTACACACAAAAATTGTTTAAATATTGAAATTCATTCTGGAAGGAAGTATGACGCTTGCTACTAGCGTCCTGCCAAAACAATCACTCCCTTTAATTAAAACGGAAATCGGATATTGTCGAAAATTAATCTCGAACCCCATTTCCTCTATTATCACAGCAAGCTTTCTGAAAAATTATTATTTCACCTTTTGACAAGTATGTATATCTTAGAAGCCCGCTAATTTCAAATCATGTACCTTAGTTAAATTCATAGAATTAAAATACCTAATATAGGAATGACATTTGGATAACCTCACTTATTCTAGATATAACAATCATATTAAATTTAAAACAAAAACACTTTTAAATGTTAAAATCTTGATTTCAAGTCTCTCAACATCACTTTTGTCCTTTGGGTTTTGAAAATACACTTTCTTATATAATATACAGTGTTTTTCAATAAATCTTATTTTAAATTATATAAGGTAAATATCTTTTGATCATAAATCTTTGGTTTCAAATGACTTGTTTAAAAGTTTAAGCTACACATATACATTTAGATATGTGGCTTAAGTAACTCTTTACTGACATATTATTCCAAATTGTTTAGGTTATAAATTTGAAAATTGTTATTATTGATCATTTAAGTGAATCATTGCTTTCACAGCTTTCATTGCTTATCTAACCAACACCAACTAACAATAATAAAGAATATGTTCGTTTATAATGTGTTTCTATTTATGTTTTAGTGTGGATAAATGTCCAGTAATATGGATATTGATATGGATACAATTCACAAAAGAAATCATATACATCACGTGTAAACTGTCAGTATCGCTTTTACTGCTGACCTATGGTCAAGTTCTAGTAACAATATTGCCAAGACCTTTTTATTATAGCAATATATATATATATATATATATATATATATATATATATATATATATATATATATATATATATATATATATATATATATATATATATATATATATATATATATATATATCCAACCGATAACTCAAGAAATACTTTACTGATTTGGACCGAATTTGATAATTACCCTTATTTTGTTAATGGCTTGGATGAGTTCGTTCATCATATCTTAACAGCCAATTTTTCTTAACAAAAAATTGAAAAATCGTTTTTTAACGCAATATCTTTCAAATTGATTAAGTGAGTGAAAGGAAAATTTACAACTTAAGAGAACATACGTAGACGTGGTTGTGTACCAATATTCAAGTCTGTTGATCAAGGACAATTAAAGTTATTCGAAATTTATATTAAAACAATTCTTGACATCACTTCAGATTATGTGATGCAATATCTACAATGTTGGGCAAATACAGATGACGTTACCTGCAATGCTATACTATTTAAATAAATGACAGATAAAAATATAAACAATGGAAGTTACATCATTATCATCGCAAGATGTCAGAGCGTATAACATTCTGAAATGTACGACAGGGGCGCCATCTCGGTGCGGACCCGGTAATATGTCGTTACGACTGTTCTAGTTAACACAAAATGTTATAGATGGGGACAAGCTTGACAAGCGCATTATTTCTACGCTTCGTTGCTTGCGCTTGTTATGTACTGTTAACAACTGACTTTTAACTAACCAAACATATTTAAAATATGGACATAAATATTAAGTATTGATAACAAATATTGGCCGATGATTGTAAATGAAGAACATGTTTTTTAACTAACCTAACATATTTAAAATACCGATAAAACATTAAGTATTGAAAATTAATATTGGACAATGGTTATAAATACAAATTGTGAGTTAATGACTTAAAACAACACAATATTGTATAAAATAGAAAATCAGTATATCAGTAAATCATATTCTAAGATTAGCGTTAACACTCGGTTAACAGCCACGAAAACAGGACACCATAGACATTATTATTATGGTATAACCGGGGGAAATAAATAATGCATTATGTAGTAATAGTGACATTATCAGCATTTTTTATAGTTTGTCTCCATGCGGAAGATAATATTTCTTAGATTCGTTGGGTAAAATTTAGTACCACTGGCGTCAATGTTCTTCTTAAGTATCAAAACTGCTTAGAAAATGAGAGGGGTACTGATAGATAAGTTACTAGATCCATCAGTTTTATTAACGATGATTTCACAGGTTAGTTGGACAATATTTTTTAATAAATAGCACTTTGAAGCGTATTTCTGTATTTCTCATATTGTATGTCTCTCGTTTAAAATTAGACATACCTGCGTTTGTTAACCGCCCAAGCCTATCGAGGTTAATTTACAAGCTGCTTGTTTACGTTCGACCGGATATCAGTGTAGTTTTGGACAAAAAACTAGGTTTATATACTCGCAAATTGCGAAATCGCCGCAAAAGGTATTACTAATGGTTTATTTGAAATATTATTGTAAAACTGTTGTTTTTTGTGCATACCGTTAGAGGTATTTTTTTATGATCAGAGTACTATTGTGACATGAAATCAAACTTATGGCTCTTAACACGATCAAAATGTTTTCTCTACTTTTAAGTTTGTGTAGCCTCAATGTTAATTAAGCACCCCCTCCCCCCTTTATTATACTTACTTGTCTTGTGCTAATATATGTAATATAAAAATAAAAAAGGAGTGAAACAGCAAGTGAATTTATTTACTTTACCGCTGTATTCGATATTATCTGAAAAAAGACATTATAGGCGACAATGTGGAATGTAATTTCGGTAAATTTACAGTTTATTGCAAGGAGGGTTTTTAGCATTTTTTTTCAAAAACATGCTGAAAAAACCCCTTGGACGCACAAGCCACAAGGCAAATTTGTTGAAAACAACCTCCAACAAAGTTAAGGGACCAAGAATGAATAGAGGCGCTGGGCGGGAAGGAAATCTGAGCGAAAAATGCTACAAAAACATTTTGTCGGACTTTGAAAATATGCGATTTTCACATTTTGCAGCAATACTTCCTTTAAATCCTGTGTGCCCCGCACAGCATCCATATTCACCCAGGCCCAGCAACTTTCTTGGTGGTTGCTCCCAAGAATTTATTCTTGTGTTTTATGCTTTGAAGGTAGTTTTATGCATGCACAAGGGAAAGGAGAACCCCCCGTGTTTGTGGGTGAGAGGGCAGAAACTCTCTCCGTCCTGGGCATTCTTCTTCCCCTTCTGCATGCATACATTCACCCTCAATGCATGAACCACATAATTTTTTATGTTCTTCTTTCCCGTGTATTTTTGTTGAGTATATTTCCTGTTTATCAACTATTTTGTTTGAGTTAAATACTGTATAAATATTTATGCTAGCGGTCATATTTTTGCTTGCCACTCTATACCATATTTTTTACCGTTCGTAAGTAAATAAAGTAATGTTTTATAACTTTTAATATAAGGCTAAATCAGTATAATATAATATTATGAAAGTTCACTACAATGACGTACTTGCTGCGTCCCGAACATTTTTATTCTTATGGTTTTTGAGGGGATACTGTTACCTATGTTAGTTGCATCCAGATTATTCATTGTTGATATTATAGTATTAAAAGCAGCAACAAAAATATTTTAAAACCATGAAAGGGTGTGTAAATGGAACAACAAAACAAGGCTATTTGTTTATCTAATTATATTTATTAATGCAGAGAAAGCATTTTATTGCTTTTATGTATGTACTCAATTTACTGCCAACTTGTATTTAATGTTTGCTTTTCTGGTTTAGTCAAGTGCATCATTAATTTTGTTGCATGCATACTTCAGTATATAAGTAAACATCCTTTATTTTGTTAAAAACGTTCAGCAGAACAAAAGATACGCTTTCATCGAATTTAACATCTATGCAGTAGTTGAAAATAATTACTGCAATGTTGAATTTGGAAGCACTTATGCCTAAAATATATATATGGTTTTATTTTCCACGTTTTTAAATTATCCAGGTTTTAGTGAATTTTCGTAGAAAAAATTCACTAATAGGGAGATCCCGACTTGAATTTTGAAAAATTTTTTGCAAATGACCGTGATCTAGGACCCCTAGAACCCATATCCGGGGTCAGTTTCAATTTTTATATGTTTATATATATATATATATATATATATATATATATATATATATATATATATATATATATATATATATATATATATATATATATATATATATATATGTATCACACCGATAACTCAAAAAATAATAGGCCGATTTTGATAAAATTTGGCATGTACCTTTCCTTTGTAAATGGCTTGGACAAGTTTGTTAGTCAGGAAAATCGGATGAGGTTTTCCGGGAAAATGTTGAGTTTTAATTCGAAAAAAATTCTTATCTCAAAAAGTAATAAGCCGATTTTAATAAAATTTGGCATGTACCTTCCTTTTGTAAATGGCTTTGACAAGTTTGTTAGTGAGGAAAATCAAACGAGGTATTTTGAGTTTTCATTCGAAAAAATTTTTTATCTCAAAGAATAATGGGCAGATTTAGATATAATTTGGCATGTACCTTCCCTTTGTAAATAACTTTGACAAGTTAGTTAGTCAGAAAAATCGGCTTTGACAAGTTTGTTAGTAAAGAAAATCGGACGAGGTTTTCCGGGAAAATTTTGAGTTTTCATTCGAAAAATTTTTTTATCTCAAAGAATAATGGGCAGATTTTGATATAATTCAGCACGTACCTTCCTTTTGTAAATGGCTTTAATAAGTTCGTTAGTCAGAAAAATCGGACGAGGTTTTTCGGAAAAATTTTGAGTTTTCATTTGAAAAATTTTTTTATCTTAAAAAACAAAAAATCTATGATAACCAATCACTTGCTGCGTCCAGGCTTTTTTTAATTACCAGATATCTTATTCAATAAGCTTAAAATCTACCCACCCAGGAAATGACTTTTCGGCTTATTATTATGATAATAATAAATACTTGACCAAAAATTACGTAATAATTGGTACTGTATAAATGTGGTACAATTGATCTTTATGTCTGTTTTAGAGTTTTTTTCGTAAAACGAAAAATTCACTAATGAGGAGATCTGTGTTTAAATATATATATATATATATATATATATATATATATATATATATATATATATATATATATATATATATATATATATATATGTGTATATATATATATATATATATATATATATATATATATATATATATATATATATATATATATAATAATAATAAGTTTATTCATCCAAAATTCTACATACTTAATTCTAATTACAAATAGAAAATTGCTCAAATAAGCACATGATTTTAGTTTATTTTATTACAAAAGCTTTTAGCTTATATGCATAAAATATACGTCAATTTATTCTACATCTTAACCTTTTTTATGAGTGATATACATTCCTCATTCAACTAGTAATAGTTTTCTCGATTTTATCCCTGGGAGTATTTATAAGCCATTTACTTACAGCCCTCTTGAAAGGTCCCACACCACCAATACTTTTGACCGAGTCAGGTAACAGGTTATATAGCTTTGGTCCATAGTATCTATAATATTTTTTGCCTATGGTTTTATGGATTCTGTCAACCTCACACCTCTGCACTTTCATGTTATATCCGTGTTCAACCCCCAGATAAGTATGTTTGTTACCAAAAAACCACAACAACACAGACCTAGCATACAGTTGCCGCAAATCTAGAATCCCCAACTCATCAAAAAGTTGATCACTGCGATACAATCTATCTTTGCCATACAAAACTTTAAGAATCCATTTCTGAATAACAATCAGCCTCCCCAAATACACAGCATCGACTCCGCCCCAGCTTAATATACCATACATAAGTTGACTTTGGATCAATGAAAAATACAATGTTCGCAAACAGCTCAGACTAAGAATTCCACTTAAGTGTTTGAATTTAGTAATAAATGAGCGCAACCGTTTAACGAGATGCTCCATGTGGTGGTTCCACCTAAGATGACTGTCGAGAATAATACCCAGGTATGTAACACGATTTTGCGATTTTATCTCTAATTCTCCCACTGTAAGAGACTTGAAAGTGGTTATATATTTTTGGTAAGATGTGAAGGGGAGGTACACCGTCTTATCGGGATTTAAGGTAAGTAGGTTGTCAGAGAACCAATTTTTTATGGTCTTAAAATCTGTTTCAGCTTTATGTTTCAGTATATCCCAGCTTTCTGCGCTATAAAATATTGCTGTGTCGTCAGCATAACTGACTAGTTTTCCCTGCGTTAATAAATCGTTAATATAGATGGTAAATAATATCGGCCCCAAAACTGATCCTTGTGGAACCCCAGAGTTTATCATTCTCTCTTCACTGATCTCATCATGCGCCCTGACACACTGTCGTCTGTTAGTCAAATATGACTGGATTAAGGCCCCTGCCTGCCCTCTTATCCCATCTGCTTCTAACTTCTGAATAAGTTCTGTATGATCTACAGTATCAAAGACTTTTGATAGATCGACAAAAATGCATAGAGCCACTCTTTTCTCATCTAATGCCTTGTATATGTTACGAACCAAGCTGGCCGCCGCATCCTGTGCCGATCTACCTTTTCGAAAACCAAATTGAAAGTCAGATAGCACACTTTGCATCTCAAAAAATTTGACTAATCTATATATATATATATATATATATATATATATATATATATATATATATATATATATATATATATATATATATATATATATATATCGTATCGATAACTCAAAAAATATGAGTGGGTTTTGATGAAATTTGGTACGTACCCTCGTTTTGTAAATGGCTTGGATAAGTTCGTTAGCCAGGAAAATCGGACCAGTTTTTCCGGGAAAATTTTAGGTATTTTTTCGGAAAACTTTTGTATCTCCGAAAATAACAGATCTATGACTACCAATTTGGCACGTACGTTTCTACTATTAAACCTACCATACATGCTGAAACTCAGATCTCTAAGTGGAAAGGAAAAAAAGTTATTGGCATATTAAGAAAAAAAAATTTGGGTGCCACTGGTGATCAGAGGAAAGCACAAAAACAAAATATTTTGTGTGACCAACAAAACCAATTGATTACATACAAGCGTTAGGTTTTCCCGACGCCAAAAGGCCAAGAACTAGCAAAAAAATATATTGAAAATTTTATCATTTTTCTTCTTAAAACGTCAAGGCGCGATTTGAAACGTCAAAATTTGCAAGTTTCAGACAACTAATTTGAAAGAAATACGGATTATGTGGACAATATGTCGGACTAAGTGTGTTTTACAAAGCTTTAAGCTTCAGCTTTAACCATCATTAGCCCTCATTTTACTAAAATATTTTCGGGAAATCCATTTCAAATATACCCTCTTTCTGATGCTCCGGCAGTAGATTTAGCTATAGAGTTTATGGTTTAATAGTTTATATTTTACCAAATTTTCGTAGAAAAAATTCGTTATTTAGAGAACCACGACTTATGAATTTTAAAAAGATTTCTGCAAACGAGCGCGAAGTAGAACCCCTATAACCCACATACGGGGTCAGTTTCCATTTTTGTCTGTTTACACATATACAAGATGACGCTTTTTTACGATAAAGCTCAATATATCCGTTATTCTACAAGATATGAGGAAAAAGTATATACGTTAATTATAGGGTATCTCGAGCTGCATCTTATAAACCTATTTTGACAATCGCAGGCTAGCCCATAAGTTTTAGTGAACCACTTTTTAAGATATGTATGTTTAGTTGAAGTTTTTGGTTTAATGGTCTATAATTTTTTTAGCTAATTTTCGTAGAACAAATTCGTTAATGCATGTTTTCAGAAACCTGCCTAGCCCCCCCCCCTGGATCCACAAATCCCAGGAAAAATTTCTTGTTCACACCCCCCAAGGCAGTCACGGGACCAGGAGTGAGTAGGGGTGTATAATTTTTTTAGCAAATTTTCGTAGAACAAATTTGTTAATGCGTTTTTGCTTTTTTTATCGAAATATGATGCGTTTGTAAGAAAAAAAAACTGAACGCAGTAAGTGCGTTTTGGTAGCAAAATTTTCGGTGGTGTTATGTAGTAAAAAGGAAATATGAGCAGAAAATTCGGATAAAACGAGTTTGAAAGCTGTCTTTTTCCCAACTTGAAGCCATATCCCCCTTAAACCCTGCCTACCCCGCACAGCACCCCTATCTCCCAGGTGCCGTAATTTCCTTGGCGGGTAGGAACAAGACATTTTTCTTGTGGTTCATGCAGCGAGGGTGGTTGTATGCACGCGACGGAGAAGCAAAATCCCCACGACGAAGCACGAATTTTTGTATATTTTCAAACCATAAGTAATTTTGATAAAATATAGTACATTTCTTTCTACTACATAGGCTATACCGGTAATCAGATTGATGCCTGCTCGCATTTGCTATTAAACACATTTTTATAAAAAGTCACTTCCATAACACACTTGCTGCATCCAGACTTTTGAATTTTTTTATATATTTTCAAACAATAAAGTTATTTTGATGAAATATGGTACATTGTTTCTACTATATAGGCAACCAAGTTTGATGCCTGCTTTCATCAAAGAAATACATTTGCTATTGAAGATATTAAAAAAAATCGCTACCATAACTCACTTGCTGCGTCCAGACTTTTTTTTATTAGTTACTTAACTAACAATTTTTAATAAAACGATAATTTTGAAAGCTCGCTACCATGATTTGCTGCGTCCAAATTGTTTATCAGAATAATCTCTAAAGATACGGGTTCAGATACACAGCCAAACTAAAATCCGCTTTATTAACAATTCTCAAATATATTTCCAGACCCAGACATAACCTTTTTCATACCAAATGTGAAATTGTGTTTTCATGGGACGTGAAGGTTCACATATTTGAGCAGTAAATTATGCCCAAGTGTTTATTGTGGTCATATATTAGGCGTGGTGACCTTTTCAACTCAAAATTAATGAACTAGAAGTGAGAGAGTTGGAAGGTTTTGGCTTGTACAAAGTTTATATTGATAACACCTGTGCGTCGTGTTTCAGACCATGAGAGAAGCCCATATGTTTTACGTTTCTAACCGAATAAGCAACTGAAGTTTCTCCCAGGTGGAAAATACTTGTGACAAATTTATGGCATTGTTTTATTTTATGTCACACACTATAAAATTTTGCTTTATGTTCAAGTTGATATTTCAGCTGTACCGTCTCTCATATATTATAAGATTAGATCTCAAAGTGAAATAAATTGTGACTCCCAGACAGCTGAAGTTTTAGTTTATTATTTTTAAAATTGCTTATAAAATTCGCTATTCTAAAAACAAACACGCCGGTTCAAATTGCATGTGTATCTGAGACCATTGGATTAGTCTAGTCTGGTTCAAATAAATATTTTTTAAATAGTGTTTAAATTTTTTATAAGTTTCATAATTTTATTATTAAATTTGATACAAATACTAAAAAGCCTGGAGGCAGCAAATGCGTTATGGTAGTGAATTTTCATAGAAACGGTCTGGCACAAAATATTTTACTATAACTGTTTTTTTGTAACATAGAAATCTAAATTTTGGTGTATAGTTTACTTTTTATATTGTAAATTTACCTAGAAAATTTGGTTATCATAGATTCTTTATTTTTTGAGATAAATTTTTTTTCGAATGAAAACTCAAAACTTTCCCGGAAAACTCATCCGGTTTTCCTGACTAACGAACTTATCCAAGCCATTTACAAAAGAAAGGTACGTGCCAATTTTTATCAAAATCGGCCTGTTATTTTTTGAGTTATCGGTGTAAAATGACGGATATTATTTTCAAAATTAAAAAGGTACGAAAGATGCTCTCTTCTCTTAATACCAGGAAAGCCTCTGGTCTTGACGAGATCCCAGCAATTGTTCTCAAAAAATGCGCAACAGAACTTGCTCCTGTCCTGACTCGTCTGTTTCAGATATCTTATAATGAAGGCATATTCCCTAGTCACTGGAAAACTGCTCGAGTACAACCCATCCCCAAGAAGGGATTCAAAGCGCTTCCTAGCAACTACAGGCCTATTTCTCTTCTTTCAGTCGTCTCTAAAGTGATGGAAAAGTATATAAACACCGAATTACTAAAATTTCTTGAAAAACACAGTCTAATCCACGACAGGCAGTATGGATTCCGTCAGCGCAGATCGGCTGCCGACCTCCTTTCCTTTGTCACCCATTCTTGGAACAAGTCGATGGAACTACACGGTGAATCACAGATTGTTGTTCTAGACATATCCCAAGCATTCGACCAGGTCTGGCTCGCAGCGCTGCCTAATAAACTTCCGACCTATGGCCTACCACCAAAACTCTGTACCTGGACAGCAAATTTCCTCTCCAACAGGAGCATATCCGTTATTGTGGATGGCCATTCCTCTAAACTGTATCCAATTAATGCATGAGTTCCTCAAGGTTCAGCTTTAGCCCCTACTTTGTTTCTTCTCCACAGCAATGACCTCCTCTCTAGCACATTTAACCCAGTTCACAGTTACGCGGACGACAGCACCCTCCACTCAAATATACAATATTCTAAGCCTGTCTCTTTAGCCCAATTAGATGAGGATCGCAGACTCATGGAGGGTTCTGTCTCCGTGGATCTCCAAAAAATATTAGACTGGGGAAGTAGAAATCTTGTACAAGCTAAAGAGCTTCATAATTAGAAGACCTCGGAGACTTCATCTGTGGTAAACGGAACATAATGCATTTGTTCATAGCTCTGACAAGCCTGGTGTTCTTCGTAAACCCAAGTGGCGCCAATATTGCAGGAGGCTGTTGTGGCTAGTTGGCTTTTCCAGAACTCGTCACTTTGTTATTTGGAATAGTGTCGGTGCTGCATTCGCAGCTAAATTAAGCTGACGGTAGATAGTCCTGTCAGAGCGTTCACACATTGTATTGTGTTACTTCCTATTGTTGCTCGCTTTATATTTCCTCAAGCGTTCTGCATACACAGAAATACTCTGTTTTAAGGTATCTAAACATTCTTGCGCAGTGTGGTTCACTGGACCTTGGGCTGAGTGGTGTCGAACTCGGCCTATTATTCCGTCTACACGTTTCTGCAATTTTCTTGTTCGTACTCTTCCAATGTATTGCGTCAGTTGTCCAATTTCTTTTCGAAGTTTTTCCACTCTACTTATCAGCCTTTTTCCCACGGCACTCCCTGACGCGGTTTCTGTGATTGGACTTTCTATCAGAAATGTTGATGGCTAGAGTTTTAATTGCTGCACAGTAAATCAACCTTTGTGTTGATCTCTAGAAGTTGCGATGGCAAAATGATTCTGTTCCAACATAATTGCCGCCTTTCTGGATGATCTAAGCCTAGGTATGGGTGGTCTACTCAGAGGATTTGTTCCTTAATACCCCGCGACTGCACGTTTCAAATTTGTGCACAATTTGTCGATGAGTTCCTCATTTTCTTGCATACCCTCGATGTGCTCTTCTTGCAAAGTATGTACATGTTGCAGATTACTACCATCAAACGGCATCTCGTTATTTTCCAAGTCGTTGTGTGGGTAATCTCACATTCAACTTCCTGTTTGATGGTATGCAGTCTCGTTTGTGGTATAAGGTTATTCCTAAGTATGACACGCGTTGAGTCACCTGTATGTGTGGGTACACTTTGAGAAGTTCGGTGTGAAGTTGTTGCCTATATACGGTCGTCTGTCGTCCGAGTTGTGTTACTCTGTCGTAAATGCGCATAATTGTTTCGTTCGTATCCATGGTCCATTTCAGACGCCGCCTTGGTGCTCCCATCTAAGTGAGCGCTGGCTGATTTTCCTGCGCAAAAATCTCAGTTGATGAAGCTCTTGGTCTTACTAGGCTTCCGTGCTGTTTATTTATTATTATCATTATCATTGTCATTATTATTATTAATAATAATAATAATACGATTATTATTATTATTATTATTATTATTATTATTATGGAATACTGAGTTATTAAAATTTGGCTATTTAATGAAAATTCGCACTTCGTAACTCACTTGCTGCGTCCAGAATTTTTTGAATATACATAACTTCAAGGACTTATATTTTGTATAAAGTTCACTATCTAAAGGTTTGTGAATACTTTATTTTTTCACTGCTGATAAGCATGGTTCTAATATATGTCCGCACTGGCTGGACACCCGATACTCGAAGATTTATAGACATTCTTGCTGTTTCAGTGAGTACAAGGGAGCTGCTTTCTTAAGCCGCACTAAAACAAAAAGAACAAAAGGAAGCTTCTGTCGCAAAGAAAACGAGAAAGCTTTTACAGAATCTTGCTAACGTGACACTCCAGTGAGCTCCCTTTGTTTAATTAAGATTCTTGTTCCCTTTGTGCAGGAATTTGCCTTGAAATTTCCTTGAGTTCTCTAAAGACTTCCCCTTTATTTAGAACATATCATGATGCTGTCTCTGATTGCCTAAAGGCGCGTCATTTGCATTCAAAAATGTATTAATTTATAAATAGTGCGACAATAAATATATTATTATTATTATTATTATTATTATTATGTTTATTCAATCAAATAATACAATATGTCTTACACAATATGTCATACTTGTGCTGTTTTCACAAAATTTCATGGGTTCATTAAAAAAAAATGCTCGACAATTGTGAACCAAATTCACCATACTTCAAATTTCGACATTCTAAATGGAAAATATTTCTTACTTGAACTTTAAGCTCTCAATTATTCTATTGTTACCAGTGGCGGATCGTGATTTTGGAAGTGGCTGAAGCAATATCCACGCGGCCTCAAAGGGGGTCCAGGGAGACGAAGACCCCCCTGCGCCGCAGGTGTTTTTTTAATTTTCAAGGCCACGCGGTCTTCTGGCACTTCAGTATTTAAATGAAAAATCCATTTGTACAAAAATATGGACTTTTACAAGGAATAATTTTCGGAATAATGACCAGGAATATTCGATGGGAGAACACTGTACACATACTGTACACGCACGCATACGGTAATATGATACGGCGCGGCGCGTATTACCTATGAAAACCTATTTATAGAGGAAAGAGCTACAAGTATATTTTTTCGAATTCAAGGCCCTTCTCTTTGTTGTTGTTTCCTCCCACCTTGGTATTGCTATTCCATTAATTATCGGATTAAATTGAGTACCTCTTTTCTGCCTGATAGCGGGTAATACTTCGTCCCACCTTGGCTGATTCATCCATAATTTGGGAATTATCAGCTTGGCTTCGATTACCACCAGCGATAGCCGCCCCAATGGGTCAAATAACTTGGCTATTGGCGATAATATTTCCCTTATTCTTACCATTTCTGCATATTTTAAGTCTAGTTTCCATTTGACTGAATATTCCCTTGGTGCCCCGTAGGTACCAAGCGATTTGTCTGCCCCATTGGCTGGCAGCTGTAACACTTTTTCTTTCTGCACTTCTCTCGGCAATTTTGCAATACTCTGTAATTTGTTGCTGGACAATTTACTTAAATTGAACCCACCTAAAGTGATCGTTTCGTTAAGTTCTGTCTGTACTAATGCTTGTTGCTTTGGTTCCGTTCCAGATTAAATATTCTCCATATAAAATCTTCCTTTTCTACTTTCGCTTCTATTGGAAATTTTTGTTCTACCTATTGTACCTCTTTCTTTACTTTTGTCATTGATGTACCAAAAAATGATAAATTGTTTTGTCCACTTACGTTTGTTTTAATCTTCGCCGCTGATTCGGCTCCAGATGGAAGATTA
Source organism: Tillus elongatus (assembly GCA_964006375.1). Taxonomy (NCBI): domain Eukaryota; kingdom Metazoa; phylum Arthropoda; class Insecta; order Coleoptera; family Cleridae; genus Tillus; species Tillus elongatus. The sequence continues at coordinate 159,368,482 of OZ023264.1, read as the reverse complement.
TCTGGATAAATTTTTAAATTAAATATTTCCTTCTCGTTTCTGCCTTCTTCTACCTCTGACACCTCTTTACCTAAATAGAACCCACCTGGTTGGGTCATTTCGTTGAGTTCTGTCGGAAATAACGTTGCTTCTTGCTTTGATTCGGCTCCAGATAGAAGTTTATCCATATGCAATTTTAAATTAAATCTTTCGTTTTTGCTTCTCGACGCTGTTTTTGCGTAGAATTTCTAAAAATTTGAATCTATTACCTTCTGGACTAGTTCTTGGAATGCTGTCTGTTCCTTGTACTTGCCTGTGAAGATTGGTATTTTAATTATTGGCAGTTTTATTAATGGTAACCTAACCCCTGAATAGTGTTGTGTTTGTTTCTTAATTGCACTTTTCAGCTTGACCATGGCGTTATCGTACCATTGGCTTAACGTCAAATGAGCTTCATCTAGAATTTCTGATTCTGTTATTCTATTTATATCCATTATGTTGACTTCTAGTTTTTTCTATTGCCTATCTAATATTTCTATCATGATTTTATACTTGGTAAGTATAGTGTTATCGTCCATCCTATCTACTTCTTCTAATTTTAGGATAAATCGGTTTGCCCCTCATTTTAGTTCTCTCGAACATCTTGTGATTTTTATTCTTAGTTCCTCCATTCTGCTTCCTTAATTCTATTTGATTTAATAAATATTTGTAGTTTCTTGTTACCTTGTCTGATTCCTAGTTCTTTTTGAATTGGATTTTAATTTGTCGCTTGTGACCTTATTTTGCCTTTAACCCTGTATTGGTGCCTTTTGTGGACGCTTGTGTTCTTCATTGCTTTGATTACTTTGAATTTGACCCTGTATAGGTGCTCTGCTTCAAACTGACCTTGTATTGCTGCTTTGTTTTTGAAACTGACCTTGTATGTGTACTTTTCTGGACGCTTGTGTTCTTGACTACTTTGAATTGGAACTGACCTTATATTGGTATTTTCCTGGACGCTTGTGTCCTATATTTCCTTGGATTTGGACGCTTCTGTCCTTTATTTGCTTTGGATTTGGACGCTTCTGTCCTTTATTTTCTTTGGATTTGGGCGCTTCTATCCTATATTTGCTTTTACCTAAAATACAAAAGTATTTGGAGACTTGGGTTAAAAGATGTTTGATAAGGATAATTGATTTTAGTGAGCACTGTATCACCAATGGAACTGATTACCTCCTCGAAGGACCATGTCTAGGGAGCGGAGGATAATTAGGGAATAATTGTTTATAACTAGGATAATATGGACATGGTAACGATGTAATAAAATTTAATAATAGAATAAATTAATAATTTTTTACAAACTAATTTAACCGAATAAATTTAAAACCGAAATCTTTACATAATGAAATCTTAACCTTCCGGGAGTCTGGTGGGGTCTGACAGGCCCAGAGGTATGCTAAACATGTTGTATCTATTTGGGCAATAGATGGCGGAAGCCGACATTATGGGTAGCTGCCTCAACGACATTGGTCTATCTGCTGTTAGTGTAGTTCCAGCGTGTTTGGTGTAAACAACTGTGAATCGTATGCATAATAGTGGATCGGGTATCATAGACCCCACCATATTAATAAGCTACTCCGAATTTAACAGACTTTTAAGGTATGTTTTGTTTTATTTTATGTCTCATGTGTCAAATATTATTCCAAAAGAGAAATAGTTAATTAGGTTAAACTTTATAAAATATAAAGTACAATTTATTGCTACAGATTCATCGTTTTCAAAATGGGAGATAACGAACGGGAGCAACGTAGACTTATGGCCTTATGGGAGGAGGTAGAACGTCAAGAGCTTGAAGATGAAATTTCAAGTGATGAAGGAGAAATAGACCATTTGAGTGAAAGTGAACATAACAGTGAAACAAAACAAGAAATTAGCGATGATGAAAACGACAGGGAAAATAACCTTGAAAGTATGTTTTATAAAGGAAAAGATGAGGCAACAAAATGGTTCAAGCACCAAGGTCGGCCACATGTCAGGGTAAGAGCAGAAAATATTGTTACGCAACTACCTACTGTCAGAAGACCATATAAAGACAGTAAAACAGCAGCAGAATGCTGTGGATATTTTATCACTGAAGAGATCATGACTGAAATTATTATTCACACCAACCAAAAAATTCGAGCTAAGTCTGCTACGTATGCAGAAAGAGATCAGTATAAAGTAAAAGAGACAGACAAATCGGAATTGCGAGCTTTATTTGGACTTCTGTATTTAGCGTGCTACTATAAATCTGGACGTCAAAATGTCAACGATTTATGGGCAACAGACGATACAGGAGTACCGATATTTAGAATGACTATGAGTCTCCAGAGATTCAATTTTCTTTTGTGTTGCTTGCGTTTTGACAATTATCAAACTAGACAAGAGAGACAAGCTCGATAAACTTGCACCGATTAGGTCAATTTTTGATGCATTTGTTTCCAACTGCAGACAAGTTTATTCTCCAAGTATGTATCTAACCATTTATGAGCAATTGGTATCGTTTCGTGGCAACTGTCCGTTTCGACAATACATTCCCAGTAAACCCGCCAAATATGGGGTAAATTTTTTTGCATTGACAGACGCCAGGTGTTTTTATGCTGTTAATCTAGACGTATACATATGTTTACAACCTGAGGACCGTTCAGAAAAAGTAATAAGCCCGAAGATAAAGTCCTTCGATTGATAGAACCGGTATCAAAGAGTGGCCGGAATGTTACGTTCGATAACTGGTTCACGAGTTACAGCCTGATGCATCGATTGCTCACCGAACATCGACTAACATCTGTTGAAACTGTCCGCAAAAATAAAAGAGAATTGCCGCGATGTCTCGTGTCTACAGAAGGAAGGCCTTTACCGTCAAGTGTATTTCGTTTTCAAAAAAAAATTACGATGGTATCATATACCGAGAAAAAGAAAAAAAATGTACTATTATGGTCGACCCTTCATCACGATGACAGTGTTGATAAATCAACGGAAGACAAACAAAAGCCTGAAATAGCCACGTTCTACAACATGACAAAAGGGGGCGTAGACACTTTAGATAAGCTTTTAGCTTCTTACGACATTTCAAGAAATTCTCGGCGATGGCCGTTGACAATATTTTATTCGATTCTCAACACTGCCGGCGTAAATGGCGAAATTGTATACAGAAATAATACGAATGATTATGCCACAACCAGGCGGAATTTTTTGAAAGACTTGGGAAAACAACTAATTAGAGGGCATCAGGATAGACGACAACAAAACCAAAAGTTCCTAAGGAATTACGCAGGCAGCAGCCTGCTATTCATGTAGCTAATCCAAATGAGACTAGAAAAAGAAGACGCTGTGAATTTTGTCCACGTAATTCCGATAGAAAATCACAATACTTCTGTGTTACATGCAAGAAGACAATTTGTTTGGCACATGCGAATTTTATGTGCAGTAAATGTAATAATGAACACGAATAAGAATTATTATTTTAATACTGAATTAGTGTAGGTGTTTGACACTGACTTTTATAATCATGTTTTCTTTTTAGCTTTTTAGAAAAAAAAATTACATTGTTTTTTGCTTAAATCATTATTCTAATAAACTTATTCTACTATATTGCGTGATGTTTAGAAACCCCACTTTGAGACCATTCCTTGGTTTATTTACATTCTGGTGCCTTAAAACCTATTGGAGTCTATCAGACCCCACCAGATTAATATAGTCTGTTCGAATCACCAGACTCCCGGAAGGGTAATTAAAAGTCTCTGATAATAGTCTCTACAATTTCAAAGCAAAAGTCTCTACTTATCTCTACATAATTAAAATCAAAAAGTCTCTGCATTATTCACAAACACTTCTATTTATAACCTTGCATGTTCTACATAATTAACAATTTGCAAACCTCATCAGTCAGCATTCCTTGCACTGTACTCTGCAATTCTAACTTGTTTATTATTTATCTAAACATGTAATGTAATATTTCATTGCCAATAATTATGATATTTATGTGACCTACTTACTACATAAGATATTACTTTGATTTATATAAGCGAATTTTCCTTTAAAGTTAAATAATATTAAAATATTTTTCTACGACTATGAACGCCCTCCTAGATAGTTCTATGTTATATGAACAGGTGCGATGCGATATATATATATATATATATATATATATATATATATATATATATATATATATATATATATATATATATATATATATATATATATATATATATACAGGGTGTCCCACGTCGAATAATGTATTAGATTATTTCCGAAAATAAACACTTTTGAGTGCTGAAAATTTGTATACAGGGGTTTCCGGAGGTGCTCTATTTAATGGAAATCATCTCCAAAATGGCGGACTTCCGGTTACACTGTAAATAAATAAACATCGTTATTTCAAATAGAACACCCTGTATATTATTGCATTTTTAGAATACTCATCTAATTTTAGGTTAAAAGTTATTAGAGTATGCTCTCCCTATCTTCAACTGTTTTCGAGTAATGTCAATTTATTTGATAATTCTGTTCAAGTGGGGGCTGACTTAAGGGAGGTGATTTCGTGTCTGTTGGGATGCTGAAAATTCTTTAATTTGTCAGACACGTTCCAAGGCTATTAAGATTCGACATGATTGTTAGGAAAAATTGTTTCATATACAGGCTGTTTTGTAGGATGTATTAGAATTTGGTGTGCTTTAAACTAGAATAACTCATTTATTTCAAAAGAACACCCTATATATTATCTTCTCGTTTAATAGAGAAGATAATTCGCTTTCAAACTGTATTAGCATTCTCTATACCTAAAGTTGATAATTGTCGAGATATTTGCGGTTTACCAAAAAAAAGACAAATTTAGGAGTATGTCTAAAATCTGTATGAATTCTAAGAGTGCTATGTGATGTTTGGCATTTTCACGTTTATTGTCAGTTATATTTCTGTCATTCACAACGTGAGTTATTTTGTTTTGTTGTCTGAATTAATAGGAATTCTACGTTATAATGGATAATGTCAGCTATTCAAACGAACAATTGCTGAATTTATTTTATTTTCATGCAGAGTGCAACAGAGTGGTCAGCAGAACATGTCGGCTGTTTAATGATAGGTATCCCGAGTCTTCGCCAATGACTGCGTTGACATTCAGACGTTATGAAACCAATTTCTTGAGAACGGGAAGTTGCACGTTTAAACAAACATCAAGATCAGTTCCAGTTACAGAAGACGAAGACACACAAATTTCTGTGTTGTCTTATTTCGAAGCTCATCCAAAGGCGTCAATACGTTCAGCTGAACATGACATGAACTTAGCACGTTCCTCCATACAGAGAATATTGTCCAAGCATAAAATGTATAATTATGAATTTATAAGTGTACAAGCTCTGGAACCGAACGACCCAGCCCACCGAATTGAATTTTGTCACACTCTCCTTGAAAAACACCGAAACGATAATTTATTTCTGAAAAGCATAATTTGGACCGACGAAACAAATATGTCCCATGAAGGAATATTTAACAGACATAATATTCACTACTGGGCTCAAGACAATCCTCATGTCAAAAGAGAACGCTGTTTTCAGAGAAAATTCAGCTTCAACTTGTTTGCTCCTCTGGTGGATGATAAAATATCGTACTGCATTTACGATTATAATCTGATAGCTGTGCAGTACCTAGAGATTTTGCGAACCACTGTCTCTGATTTCTTGGACAATTTACCACTTACTGCGTATGTGAATTGTTGGTATCAACTAGATTTGGCTCAGGCGCATTATTCAGCAGAGGTGAGGAGCTTTTTAAATGATAAATTCGGAGAGAGGTGGATGGGACGCGGCGGAACATACAATTGGCCCCCACGGTCGCCCGACCTCACTCCTCTGGATTTTTACCTATGGGGTAAATTAAAATCAGATGTTTATGCGACTACAGTCAACACTAGGGAAGAACTTGAAGATAGAGTCCGTAATTGTTTGGATAATATTGATCCCGCAGAAATACGGCATACAACAAGTGAAGGATACGCTTAGAGCGATGTATTAGTGCGAATGGTACACAATTTGAACAATATCAGTCATGAGTTTCTTAGATAGTCATAATCATTTTCAACTTTCAATACTTTTGGTTATTCTCTGTTATTTGTTGAAATTTCAGAAATATTAAATTAATGATTTTTGTTTTGTTTGGTGAACCGCACATATCTCGACAATTATCAACTTTAAGTATAGGGAGTGCTAATACAGTTTGAAAGAGAATTATCTGCTCTATTCAATGAGAAGATAATATACAGGGTGCTTCATTTGAAATAAATGAGTTATTCTGGTTTAAAGCACACTAAATTCTAATACATCCTACAAAACACCCTGTATATGAAACAATTTTTCCTCACAATTATGTCGAAGCTTAATGGCCTTGGAACGTGTCTGACAAATTAAAGAATTTTCAGCATCCTAACAGACATGAAATCACCTTCATTAAGTCAGCCCCCAATTGAACAGAATTATCAAATAAATTGACATAACTCGAAAACAGTTTAAGATAGGGAGAGCATTTTCTAATAACTTTTAACCTAAAATTAGATGAGTATTCTAAAAATGCAATAATATACAGGGTGTTTTATTTGAAATAACGATGTTTATATCTATTTACGGTGTAACCGGAAGTCCTCCATTTTGGAAATTATTTCCATTAAATAGAGCATCTGCGGAAACCCCCGTATACAAATTTTTAGCACTCAAAAGTGTATATTTTCCGAAATAATCTAACAAATTACTCGACGTGGGACCCCTGTATATATCTCATAATTAGTTAATTTTTCCTTTCAAAAAATTTCTCTAAAACAGTAAAAAAAGTTGAAAGAGAAATTCAGTCAACGTGAGATTTGAACCCGCGTCCATTCGTGCATCTAATGATTACACCACTGTAAACCTTGTATTACATTCTGCAATGAAGGGTAGATAACTGATAATGGTCTTAAGTGATTTGTTTGTAATGTGTAAGGTTTTAGAGTCAGATTTTGCAACCATTTAAAAAAATGAGGAGTGTAGCATAAATCTATAACATCTAATATACATTTTGTGCAATATTACATACAATATTTTGGTACTGCATCTTCTCTAACATTTACTGGAACATATATTTTGCCTATAACTTTTTTCTTCCAACTTAGAAACCTAAATTTTGACTTTTGCAACATAAACCAGCTTGCCAGATTTAGTTGCCATAGCTTTTCTTTTCTTTTTTTCCAAAAGAAAACCTAAAATATTCCCGAAAAAACTGGTCCGATTTTCCTGGCTAACGAACTTATCCAAGCAACTTGCAAAAAAATTTACTCACCAAATTGTATCAAAATCGGTCCATTATTTTTTGACATATAAAAATTAAAACTGACCCCGGACATGTCTTCTAGGGGGCTAGTTCGCGCTCATTTAAACACTTAATTTTTTTAATTAAAAGTCCAGATCTCCCCATGAGCGAATTTTTTCAAGAAAAGTCACTAATAACATAATTTGCATCAATATTTAATCTCTCTTTCCAGATATTCAATCGCCAATTAATCCGTTGGAAATGTCACTTGCAAAACTTTCGCCTTGTCTTGAGTTTTTCATCAATATACTTAACACCAATCCTCCTGGGATTCATATTGGTCCTACTCTTGGATTCAGCAACACAAAAGGCTATATTTAGGCACTTTTTTTCCACGAAAATATAATTTTATCTAACACAATAATTTTGACATTTTATTGACAGATATTCTGACACAAAGAACATTAAATATATTTTCAATCCACAAAAATTTTAACTGACTGGATTGTAACGATAACGTTTCGTTACTGCATTAATTATTCAAAATATCCAATATCAGTAAGGCAATTCATGTTTTGATTTCAAAATTATTTTAATGAAAAGTCGCTAAATCTTCAGGTACCGTAAAAACCTTTACTGCATTTCTAATTTGTACGTGAAAATTCATTATATGTTTGCCATGGAAAACTACCTCGCATTATTACTGAACAAATATTTCCAGGAACGAAATAGGCATTTGGAATATACGTTAGAAATATTCGAGTACAAAATATTGTTTATCTGTAATTTTCCGGTGAGGTAACCCAAGAAAGACGTTTGCGTGCAGGGAGAGAATTGCCGGCAAAGCCACCGATTGGAAGTCTCGTTTTATATCATTCCTAGAATGAAGGCTAGAAAGAGCTCGCGCACAGCCACCAACCGTCACAGTAAAAATTTTTGCGTGCAGCGACTAAGCAATTGCAGAACCCAAGACATTAGCGGTGAGTCTCTGCTGAGCTTTCGTAGAGTGAACACCGTCAGGCTCGGTGGCTATTAAATCATCTTAAAACGGGGTTGTAATGTGCTTTCTATTATCTGTACTACTAGTAATTATTGTCAGTGATTATTTAAAGTAATTTAAAGGATTTTCGAGTTTAAATAAACATAGTATTCAGCCTAAAACGGAAGTTAAGTTGTGGCTTCTTTGTTCAGACCTGTTGATTTCTTGTCGTGATGAGAAAGAACTCCTGGTTATTATCGTACCTTAAGTCAATTGGTAGTGAATTTTACTGAAGCAAATTCACGTTTCAATTGCGATTCGCAAAATTTCCATCAAGCGAATTCGGAACATCGACATAGGTGTCAAATGGCTTTGTAATATTGGAGCAGTAACGTGTCCAGATCTGTCAGCCTCCTAAAAAGTGCTGCTGATCTTAATAAATTTGATAATCTCATAGATAGATACTTTAGGTTAGGGTGTTATAGGCAATTGTGACCTCACCATAGAGCAGATCTATATACACCTGAGGTCAATCACATATACCACGGTTCTCGTTCCCTAAAGCTTTTTGTTTGAAGGAGCTAACAGGATATGGACCCCAAAGGTAATACTTAGTGTCTACCGGAAGCAGTTACATGAAAATGTTAAAGTCGTTATCCCGTATATGACCCCACAAGAATATTTTCTCTGTTTTGTTCACATTCTGTTTATGCAAGATTTTTTTTTTCTATTGGATATTTAAACTCCCAATTTAATGATATATTCCGATGTTCACGAACATTTTCCTTTAGCATTTAGGAGTTTTATCATCCGTGTAACGCTTTTTACAATAGAAGTAAATGTTTTATTCCTTTATTAACTTTAAACCTTTGGAAAGTTCCACAAGACAGGAGAGGACGACTCTCAACTTCTGGATAAACGAGATCTGAATAGCTAAGAGGGTATAACTGGCACCGTCTACATTAGGCTGACGTGAACAAGGTCAGTGACGTAAGTTACATTCTTAACGCTAATGATTGTTACAGAGCAAAATTGATTAAAATTCCGGGACGCACCAAGTGCATTATAGTAGCGAATTTCCACAAGAATTGTACGCTATTATTATACGGCATATTAGTAAAGTTAATTACTTTAAACTTACACAGACCGTGAAGTTCGATTTTAGAGATCCTAGTACGAGCACATTTGTAGAATTCTTTCGAAACTGTTACTATCGATAACTTTCCATTATCAAAAAAAATTTGCGTTCTAACTCCTTTTTGGAAAAATTCCCAAAACTCCATTTTCTGTGAAGCTAAATAACTAATACATACAGACTACTTCTCTGGCTTAACTGTTGGTTTTCGTTTTTGTAGGTGAAGGACGTAGCCAGCGTGTAAGCTAACTGGAGCAAGTGGCCCTTACGAATTCTGGATGTTCTAGGATGTTCTTCAACGTTTCTGTGACTATAGTTTCGCTGCTTGACAGCATTCTCCGACAGATAAAAATTGAATTAGTACGAAATCATGACAACTACAAATAAAGATCGGTTGCTATGTTATGATATGATGTTTTGATCAAAAATTTATCAAATTGAAAATAAAATGAGACACAGATGACAGATGAAGCTCACTATTAGTGATTTTTTTTAAATAAAACTTTACCAAAAATATAATGATATAATTATAAAAAAAAAGTAATTTCTTCTCAGCCGGTCGCCCATCCAATTACTGACCGCGCCCGTAGTTGCTTAACTTCAGTGATCGAGCCGATGTACATAATATTTATTTTAGAGATCCTAGTGAACCGCTGTATTTCCTAAAGACAACGCCAAATCATCAAAGAATCGGTCTACTTGAAATGAATTTTCTGCCAATATTTTAGTAAAACGAAGGACAATGATGGTTGAACTTAAGGCTTTGCAAAACACATTTATTATAAAATTTTCTTTATATAGACCGTATTTGTTTCAGGTTCTCCGCCTAAAAATTACAAATTTTGGTGTTGCAAATCGCGACTCTGACATTTAAAGAAGAAAAACTTTAAAAGTAATTTTTCTGTTATTTCTTGACCTTTTTGCATAAAGAAAACCTACACGTTGTCTGTATTATACAATAGATCTTGTTATCCACATAAAATATTTTGGTTTTGTGCATTTCTCTGGTCATCAGTGGCACGCAAAATATTTTTTTCTTTTCAACTTAGAGATCTGAATTTAGGCACGTAGTATAAGTTTAATAGCCTAAACCGAAGCGCCAAATTTGGTTTCCATAGCTTTGTTATCTTCGAAGATACAAAAATGTTTCCAAAGAAAACCCAAAATTTTCCAGGAAAAACTACGCCAATTTTCTTGGCTAACGAAAGTGTCCAAGCCACTTGCAAAAGGAAACACCTACCAAATTTAATCGGTCCATTATTTTTTGAGTTATCGGTACGATATATATATATATATATATATATATATATATATATATATATATATATATATATATATATATATATATATATATATATATATATATATATATATATATATATATATATATAGGAATATTGCACTACACTGTAATCACTTTTAAATATACACTTTATTTGTTTGCTGTACGTTTGTGATTTCTTATTGGTTTGCGTGGATTGCAGTTTCGAACCGTCCCGGTTCATCATCAGCACGCTACTGACTGCTATCGCTTCTGTGTGGTCTACGTCGGAGATTGTAGGTGGCGCATGCGCCGTGAGCTGCTATTTGTCGGTTTCCTGTTCTCTGATTGGTTGTGCCTTCGGACTGTGCCGTGTGTATCGGTCTCCTGTCTTGATCACTGTGGTTTAATAATTTGTCTATTTGTATGGCCTTTATTAAGTTTTGTTTAAATGTTTGTACTTGGATTTGTTCTGGCATTAATTGTTTTATATTGTTTGTTTGTTGAATGTAGTATTGTTCCCAGATTTCCATTTTTTTGTGGTCTTTAACATGTTTCATTAGTTTTAATTGGGTGATGTCTGGTTTTAGGTGTTTTGTGTCGTGAATGTGTGTAGCTACGTTTGATTTGTAGCTAAGTATGTGGATTTTATCCAATGCTGTTATATGTTCCTTGAATCTTGTTTCTATTGATTTCTTTGTCATTCCTATATATTTTTTATTGCATGTGTTACATTCTATTTGCTATATTCCGTTTAATTCATGTGGGTTGTGTTCTTGTTTTTTATTTATTTTGTTTATTATGAATTAAACGGAATATATCAAATAAAATGTAACACATGCTATAAAAAATATATAGGAATGACAAGGAAATCAATAGAAATAAGATTCAAGGAACATATAACAGCATTGGATAAAATCCACATACCTAGCTACAAATCAAACGTAGCTACACACATTCACGACACAATACACCAAAAACCAGACATCACATAATTAAAACTAATGAAACATGTTAAAGACCACAAAAAATGGAAATCTGGGAACAATACTACATTCAACAAACAAACAATAGAAAACAATTAATGCCAGAACAAATCCAAGTACAAACATTTAAACAAAACTTAATAAAGGCCATACAAATAGACAAATTATTAAACCATAGTGATCAAGACAGGAGACCGATACACACGGCACAGTCCGAAGGCACAACCAATCAGAGAACAGGAAACCGACCAATAGAAGCTCACGGCGCATGCGCCACCTACAATCTCCGACGTAGACCAGACAGGAGCGATAGCAGTCAGTAGCGTGCTGATAATGAACCGGGATGGTTCGAAACTGCAGACCACGCAAACCAATAAGAAATCACAAACGTACAGTAAACAAATAAAGTGTGTATATATATATATATATATATATATATATATATATATATATATATATATATATATATATATATATATATATATATATATAGCTTGAAAAGCTTGATCCATTAAATGGAAACGGCAAATTTTTGATTTCGTTAGGAAATATATGTATTTCTCGAAAAACAAACAGCTATTTTGATAAAATTAGGTGCAAACATTGTCCTTATATGGGCTTTAACAACTACTAAATTTCAAGTTTAGGGCTTCAAAGTAGGTTAAGTTATTAGCATTTATAAAATATTGTACCTTTGTAGCTAGCAATGTTTATTGAGTTTTTTTTGTTTGACTTGATTGACCTCGAGAATTTTCTCACTTGGCCACGGACATAGGTTCAACACAGTGAATTTATTTCATTTGCCTGTTCCACACTGTATAAATTTAACGAATTATAAAAAATAACATAACTTACTTCATATTGAGCCAGAACATTTCCAAGAGCAATTTTGAAAGATAATCTGTCTTTAGTTTGCCGTTTCTGTTTGCAATTTACTCCGAAAAATGCGATAAGATGAATTTCTGCTTCATAAACCGCATTAGGGATTTATACCTTGCCTAACTCCATCGACTTGCAATAACTACGAAGAGACAATACTGGACAATTCCCAACTTTCCCAGCGTATGCGATCTGAATCGTTAATAAACGTTAACATGCTTGGAATCTTCATTATGATGATGCAAATAGGAAGGTCAAACCAACACGAACTACGGTCATTACATAAAGGCATTAATAGAGTATACCCTTGAGAATTCGACGAAAATAAGTAAACAGAAAGCAATAGTCGCAGCTATAATACAGGGTGGCGCATTGAAAACGAAACAGACCGATTTGCGTCCAGACATTTTTTTAAGAACGGCTGAAACACGTCAATTTTAATATTGAGGGGGGCCATGTTTTGACATAAAACTCAACGTTGTCACATCAACCCCTTAAGGGTGGCGATAACAAGCCTTATATTTTAAATAGGGAACATGGGTCGAGTGTTACATCATTTGAAAGCTCTTTCTTTTCATAATTCAGCACACTAATTTTTTTGGAAGTTTTATCAACTCGTTTAAAAATTATTCACAGTTGGATTTGCAAGAACGTATTCCATTCATTGTGATAAGAAATGCACTAATTAGTCAATTTTTCGTTAGTTAAAAAAACTAAAAAAAACAAAACCAAACGTTCAAAAATGTTTATTAAGTTAAGTAAGTGGTCAAATTATTGTTGACCAACAGCTTTCATGCAAAGGTACAAATTTTGTTCAAAACGAGCTCTGACATTTTGGAGCATTTGTGAAGTTACTAGACGGCACTCTTCAACAATGCGTCGTCGAAATTCTTCCAGAGACTCCGGTTCTGTTGCGTAAATTCTACTCTTTAAATGGCCCCATAGAAAGAAGTCTAAAGGAGCTAAATCCAGTGATATAGCGGGCCACTCAATAGGACCTCTACGCCCAATCCGTTGCTCTGGAAACTCTCTGTTCAAAAACTTCCTAACACGTTGTAAAAAATGCGGAGGAGCTCCATTTCGTTGAAATACCAATTGATTTTCTTGATAGCAATCATCATTTTCAACAATGTCAATTAGTAGAAAGTAAACTATATCTTCTAGTAACTCCAAATACGTTTCGCTACTCAAATTGCCATCAAGAAAAATTGGTCTGATTAAACGGTTTCTAAAAATGCCAGTCCAGACATTCAATTTCTGTGGAAATTGAGTGTGGACTTCGTCAAAATTTCTTGGATTATTATCTGCCCAATAACAACAATTATGACGATTGACTGTAGAGTTTAATAAAAACGTACACTCGTCTAAAAAACATATATTGAACAGAAAGTTCCCGTTATCAGCTATTCGTGCAGTCAAAGCTTCACAAAACTCCAGCCGCCGATAAAAATAATCCTAATTCAGTTGCATAAGATGAATTTTATACGGTTGAAATTTATGATGCTTCAATATGTGCTGAATAGTTCTTCTTTTGATGTTTGAAACAGTGGCCAATTTTCTCGTGTTAAAAGTTGGGTCTGCAGCAATTTGTCCTAAAACTTCAATCTCAGTAATCTCATTTCTAACCGGAAATTCACGTTCAGGGTCCCGTTTTTTGTTGGCTATTGAACCACTTTTTCCAAACTTTGCAACTAACTCCATAATGTATTTTCTGTCAGATGTCGTTCATTAAACAAATTTGCAATACGGATGGGACAGTCACCGTTTTTGAAAAAAAGAGTAATTATTTCAACTCTTTCTTCTACAGAATACACCATTGTGAAATTAATTTTCGGTAGTACTATAAAGTATCAAACCGACCGATAAACTGAAATGATAAACTGCATTTCTCTCGTTCCGATAAGAAATGTTCTGATAGTCAACTTTTGGTTTACAAACCAACAAAACATTGACTATCAGCACATTTCTTATCGGAATGAGTAAAATGCGTTTTTGCATCTTCAACTATGATGAATAATTTTTAAACGAGTTGATAAAACTTCCAAAAAAATTTGTGTGCTGAATTCAGAAAAGAAAGAGCTTTCAAATGATGTAACACTCGACCCATGTTCCCTATTTAAATATAAGGGTTGTTATCACCACACTTAAGGGGTTGATGTGAAAAAGTTGAGTTTTATGTCAAAACATGTCCCCCTTAATATTAAAATTGAGGTGTTTCAGCGTTTCTTAAAAAAATTTCTCTGGACGCAAATCGGTCTGTTTCGTTTTCAATGCGCCACCCTGTATATTGTTTACTATGTGGAACATCCAGATGGAATAAATTCAATATCTTAAATATTGTGGATATTTATTAAAAAATCCCGAGACACGTCAATTGTAGATTAAAAAAGTCTGGATGGAGCAAGTGTCTTATGGAAGTTAATTTTATTAAAAATGTTTTTAATAGCAAATATGGCTCTCTAATGCAAGCAGGCATTAATCTGCTTACCGATATAATCTATATAGCAGAAACAATGTACCATATTTTATCAAAATAACTGACTGTTTGAAAATGTACAAAAGTTTTAGGAAAATAAATTTAAAATGTTTCCGAGAAAACTGGTTTTCTAGCCAACGAACCTTGAGTTAATGGCAAATTGAGTTATTGAAATTTAACATATTTAATGAAATGTCGCTACAAAACGCACTTACTGCGTCTATTTTTTTTTTCTTATGAACATGCAGTATATTTCTATAAAAAATGCAAACATTTAATAATAACAGGGTGTTCGAAAAAAATTTGAAGTATCACCAACGACTTATGAGCCACCTGTCATTATCAAAATAATTTTATAAGACGCAGCTCAAGACACCCTATAGTTAACGTATACAACTTTTTCTCGTATCTTGTATAATAACAATTATATTGAGCCTTGCCGTAAAAATTTTGTATATATGTAAACAGATAAAAACTGAACGTAAACTCGGAGATGAATTCTAGGGGGCCTGGTTTGCGATCATTTGAAGAAATCTTTTTAAAATTCAAAAGTCGCGGTCAGCTCATTAACGAATATTTTCTACAAAAATGAGCTAAAAATTATAGACTATTAAACCATAAACTTAACTGAAACTACAGAGAAAGGGTCTATAGCAAGTCGTAGTTAGGTATCTAACAACCGTGAAGCCCTTGCCCTGTCACTGTGAATATTTGTACATTTTTTTTTTATTTAATATTATTGGCTGCGGCATCTCAGGCCATTAGCACATTCTTTCCCATTATTCTATTTTTTTTTTAATTTTCCAGACAGAGTCAACTTGGCTCGCCCGGGAATCGAACCCGGGACCTCTCGCTTAGCAGGCTGGCACCTAGCCACCTGCGCCACGAGGGCGTCTATTTGTACATTCTGAGAGTAAATGGCAAATAACGCTTTATTTAAATTTAAATGAAGTAGAAAATTTTACTCAAAAAGACAAATGAAAAGTTAATTCTGTCAGGGATGCCATCTGGATTCTTAGCGAATTCAAGAAAAACGCTGTTAACATACGGGAACTAAAAACAAAACACAACGGGTTTCTAAGCCGTTATACAATACAATAATGTATCTTGGGATACTTACTTCATACTGCAACTCTGCTTGACGAGTAAACAATATATATATATATATATATATATATATATATATATATATATATATATATATATATATATATATATATATATATATATACATATATATATATATATATATATATATATATATATATATATATATATATATATATATATATATATATATATATATATATATATATATATATATATATATATATATATATAGGAACCTGGAAGAGAAACATTAAATACTTACTATAGAATAAGAAAGCCAACAATTAACCAAAAATGATTACTAAGCAACGTTGTATTGTCTGTGTTCGGTACATCTGAAGGTGAGATAAATTTAAAAAAAACTCGGGACGCAGCAAGTGCGTTATGGTAGTGAATTTTCATAAAAATGTTTTTTAAATAGCAAATATGTTTTTTTAAGAAAGCAAGCACCAAATTTGGTTACCAGTATAATCTATATATTAGAAACAATGTGCCATGTTTCATCAAAATAACTTTATTGTTTGAAAATGTACAAAAATTTCCGAAAGTAAACTTAAATTGTTCCCGAAAAAATTGGTTTTCTGGTCAACCTTATAGGTTAATAGCAAATTGATTCAAAATTTAAAGCATTTAGTGAAAATTCGCTACCATAACGCACTTGCTGCGTCCCGAATTTCTTTTCTTACAAAGATGTATTATATTTCGATGGAAAATACAAAATGCAATAACATAGGGCGTGTTCGATTAAAAAAATTCACTAAAAAAAAGAAAATTTGAATCACCAACGACTTATGGGCCACCCTGTAATTGTGGAAATATTTTTTAAGATGTAGCTTAAGACACCCTACAATTAATGTATACAACTTTTTTTTGTAACTTGCATAATAACGGATATATTGCGCTTTAATGATTTTTTACGAAAATTCGACAAAACTGATATACCAATTAAACGATAAACTCTATAGCCAACACTACTGCTAAAGTATCAGAGAAAGGGTCTATTTGAAATGAATTTTCTGGGAATATTTTAGTAAAATGAAGGACAATGACGATTGAAACTAAGAGTTCAGGCTTTGTAAAACATTATTCTTGAGACAATTTTCTTCCATAGATCATATTAATTTCAGGTTCATTGCCTAAATATGAACAATTTTGACGTTTAAAATCGCGACTTTGACGTTTTGAGGAAAACCCAAATTTATTTTTCTTTAAGTGCCTGTAACTTTTTTGTCTTTTAACCTACATAGCTAAATTTTGGTAGGTGGCTTACCTATAAGGATATTAACTATCGTGCCAAATTTGGTTGCCCTTACTTTGTTAATTCCGGAGATATAAATTTTTTTCGAAAGAAAACACAAAATTTTCCGGGAAAACCTGGGCAGATTTTCCTGGCTAACGAACTTATCCAAGCCATTTGCAAAAGGAATTTTTCCACCAAATTTAGTCAAAATCGGCTTATTATTTTTTGAGTTATCGGTGTGATACATATATATATATATATATATATATATATATATATATATATATATATATATATATATATATATATATATAAATATATATATATATATATATATATATATATATATATATATATATATATATATAAATATATATATATATATAAACATATAAAAATTGAAACGGACCCCGGATATGTGTTCTAGGGGGCCTAGTTCGCGGTCATTTGAAGAAATTTTTTCAAAATTCAAAAGTCGGGATCTCCTCATTAGTGAATTTTTTTTAAGAAAATTCACTAAAAAGTGAACTAAACCTTTAAGTATTTGAAAAGATACTAACTATTTCATATAAGTTTGCTTAGCATGGCTGCAGCCGGCTTTACACTATTCAATACAATAAAAATATTCTGATGAATTATTAACTTAAAGACAAACTGTTCACTCAAATAATAATTTCATAAAATGATTAAGAACTGAAAAAAGTTGAACTCTACTCATAGGTATATGATAATTCTGTGTGGTCAGATAAGAAAATAGTCTGGTTTACATATAAAGGAAAACGTGTATAACTCCGTTATTCTTCGACTCAAATATCGTGCATAGCAGGAACCAAAAGCAGTCTCAAATGGAACAAAACCATGAAGAGGGACATCAGCCGTTTTCCAGATATACTTAAAACTGACCAGTAAATTAATATGTCATTGTCTGGTTTCCATAAACACAAATCCTTATCGGCCAAAACAGGATATTATAAACCCCATGCATTTTAATAGGCACTCACACAGCCTGGAAGTAAGACTTTATAAAGGTATAAAGGATACGAAATTAACAAAACGGAAAACTCAAGAGAAAACTCTTAAAAACATACCTCATTAATGTTGAGAGTCGATATCCAAATTAACACAAATTTTTAATACTGGATAATCCACAAATACGCCACTTAAAACATGCACAGGTAGAGGAAATGGTCTATTACCTTGAATGCAGGAGTACCCGCTAAGGTCGCTTTCCACCTGCCTTGGCATCATGGGTACTCGGTGGGGACCAATTACACGCGAGTATCCAAATCATGCGCCTGGGTCGTTTTAACAGTAATTATTACGTTGAAAACGACTTAAGATCTGGAATATTATTGTTATCTATGCTTTGATCGTTACATATTCAAATTAAGAAAATAAAAAGAACGCAGAGGGGTACTGGCACGCTGCAACCGTGACTTTGTGAAACGACGTAAAACGAATCATTGGGAATGAATATAATGTACATACATGTTATGTACATATTTGTGGCTGCACAATAAATAAAAAATAGTATTCATTTACGTCAGTATTATGTACATGCCTACATACTCGTATAAAATTATGTTCTTCGTTTTTACCTACTATTTTAGACTTTTTAAGAATGACAACGTTATACCGAATCAACTCCAAAATTAAACGATACATTTGCCTACAACAAACTGCGACGTATGAAACAACGTTAAATGAGACGACGTTAAGCAAGGACTTACTGTATTTGAAATTAATTTTCTCAAATTATTTTAGTAAAATGAAGGACACTGACGGTTGAAGCTGAAACTTAACGGTTTACAGAACACTCTTCTTGCAACATTTTCTTTTCATAATCCGTATTTGTTTCAGGTTCTGTGCCTAAATATTGCCAATTTTGACATTTTAAATGGCGACTTTGACGTTTTGAGTAAAACTCAAAATTTGCTTTCTTTAACTACCCATAACTTTTTTGTCTTTAAACTTACGCACCTAAATTGTGGTACATGGTATTTATAATAATTCAAACACACGTACGAAATTTGGTTGCCTTTACTTTGTTATTTCCGGAAATATTACTTTTTTCGAAAGAAACCACAACATTTTCCAGGAAAACCTAGGCCGATGTTCCTGGCTAACGAACTTATCCAATCCACCTAAAAGGAAGGTACACTCACCAAATTTGATCAAAATCGGCCCATTATTTTTTGAGTTATCGGTGTGATACCTATATATATATATATATATATATATATATATATATATATATATATATATATATATATATATATATATATATATATATATATATATATATATATGTGTGTGTGTATGTGTGTGTGTGTGTGTGTGTTCTAAGGAGCCTAATTAGCGCTCATCTGAAGTAATTTTTGAAAAATTTAGAAGTCGGGACCTTCTAATTAGTGCATTTAAAAAAAATTCGCTAATATAGAAGTCCAGAAGAAACGTTAAATTTTCCTAAAATAACTTGTTGGATCAGGTTTTCTAACAAACTTATCTAAGCTATTTACAAAATGAAAGGTACTTGCCAAATTTATAATTTTTCCTCCATTCAAACCGATTTTTTTGAAAAAAAAAAGTTTTCCTCAAACAAATCTTAACCTAATTGTTGTGTATCTAATTCACTACCATAACGCACTTCCTCTATGAAAACTTTTATCTTCCATCTTAGCCTGAAATAAACAAATAACGTGCGAATATTTGACGTTAGCGATAAATTAAATGTTTTATTTTTATATCGTACAAAATTTATGCCTGCCATAAAACATATCTAAGTGCATCACTCATGTTATTAATACAAGCCGTTAATATAAAAATAGAAAAAATAACAACACTTTGTTTTTCCGTCTTACACGCAACACACACAACAACAATACCCCAATATTCACACAGGTGGCGAGAGGACACGACTGCGTACGATCTGTGTGTTGTCCTGAAGGTTGCAGCGTGCTTTAGGCTGAAGCTTGTCTGAACTTTCCGCCTTTGGAAGCTTTCAGCTTTCAGTAGCTACGGGGCTTCGACTAAGCAAGGGGATTGTGGTGTTCGCGCTATGCCGGTTTCAAAACAACACGCTCTTTTTCACCTGTTACTTCTATAACTCACGTTCAGGTTACATAATGCAGACCAACGTGCACATTGACACTAAGAATTTGAGACCTTCCCCTGAACACAGGATCAAGGGTAATGGACAGGGCAGAAACATAGAGGTAAGTTATCTTTACCCATTTCCTATTGCTTAAAAGGCCACACTATTATATTATATAATTAACTATTTAATGTTTTCCTGGGGGTTACTTTGGGAGGGCTTTATAATAGTCAGGGATGAAGAAACGTTATAAAATGTAAGGTGGTATTTAGTATCTGGAATGAAGTACTCAGGGCAAAAAAGATTAAATTTTTTTTAGCGAATTTCCTAGAAAGCATTAGCAAATAAGAAGATCACGTCTTTTGAATTTTGATAAAACTGCTTCAACTGAGCGCAAACTAGGCACCCTAAAACCCATATCCGAGGTCAGCTTACATCAACCAAAGTTTTGGCATTGTTGAGCAAGTTGAATGTCTACACAATCCACCCTTTGGAGGGGGCGTTAATCCGTGTATCATGCGATGTTGGACACGTTAAAGATCCCTACCCTCCTTACAGAAACGCAGGGGCTCGGCAAAGTTTCCAAGATAATGAGGCGAAAATTATCCCTGGCGTCGGTGGTTGGCCATAGTCGCGGAAATAGACCGACGCTAAAAAAATATTTAAAAAACGCATCTATTCTCTAAATACAAACTTCAGATTTTGACCAAATTAATTTTTTTTTGCATTTAAATTGCTCCTTCTTCACCCATTATAAATCTTAATCAAGATCATACTGCCTGATGTTTCATTTCATCTAAAATTGCTGTCCAACAAGTGTATCTTATTTTACACATAACTTAAAAAAATAAATGGCCGACTTTAATGAAATTTGGAACTTGACTTTCTTTTGTAAATGGCTTGGACAAGTTTGTTAGCAAAAAGCTCAGACCAGTTTTTTCCGGAAAATTGTGGGTTTTTGTTTGGAAAATTTTTATTTCTTCAAAATAACAGAGCTGTAGCAACCAAATTTAATGCGGAAGTGTCCACCATAAAACGTATTTTATTCTAAAATTCAGATCTGTAGGTTAAAAGGAAATAACACTATAAGCATTTAAAGATAAATGGGATGACACTGGTAGCCAGAGAAGGGCGCGAAACCAAAATGTTTTGTGTGGGTTACAATATCTATTGAATATCAACGACAGAGATTAGCTTTTCTTCCTATAACGTCAAAGTCACGAATTTTAAGCCGAGATCCTGAATCGAATGCAGGTTTTGCTGGGTAAATTTGATGTATCTTAGAAGACCTTAAACTACTGGTTGAATTGCCACTGTTCTTAATTTTACAAAAATATTTGCAGAAAGTTTATTTCAAATAGACCATTTCTCTGATGCTTTGGCAATAGGCTATGTTACAGAGTTTGCGATCTAATGCCTAATATTTTTGTGTTTAACAAAATGAATTAGAAAATGTTACTATTTTCAGTCACTAAACGGATAAATGGACAAAACATGTATTGAAAACGAAACAGACCGATTTGCGTCCAGATTTTTTTTTTAAGAAACGTCAACACGTCAATTTTAATATTGAGGGGGACATGTTTTGACATAAAACTCAACTTTGTCACATCCACCCCTTAAGGGTATGATAACAACCATTATATTTTAAATAGGGATCATGGGCAGAGTGTTACATCATTTGAAAGCTCTTTCTTTTCTGAATTCAGCACACACATTTTTTTGAAGTTTTATTAACTCGTTTAAAAATTATTCACAGTTGAAGATGCAAAATCGCATTTCACTCATTCCGATAAGAAATGCGCTGATAGTCAATGTTTTGTTGGTTTGTAAACAAAAAATTGACTATCAGAACATTTCTTATCGGAATGAGAGAAATTCGTATTATTATTTCAGTTTATCGGTCGGTTTGATACTTGATAGTACTACCGGAAATCTATTTGACAATGGTGTATTCTATAGAAGAAAAAGTTAAAATAATTACTCTTTTTTTAAAAAACGATGACTATGCCAACCGTACCGCAAATTTGTTTGATGAACGACATTCGAAAAGACATGTTAACAGAAAATATATTTTGGAGTTAGTTGCAAAGTTTCCAAAAAGTGGTTCAGTAGCCAACAAAAAACGGGATCCTGAACGTGAATTTCCGGTTAGAAATGAAACTACTGAGATTGAAGTTTTAGGACTAATTGCTGCAGACCCCACTTTAAGCACGAGAAAATTGGCCACTATTTCAAACATCAAAAAAATAACTGTTCAGCGAATATTGAAGCATCATAAATATAGCTGATAACGGGAACTCTCTGTTCAATATCTGTTTTTTTTGGACGAGTGTACGTTTTAATTAAACTCTACAGTCAATCGTCATAATTGTCGTTATTGGGCAGATAATAATCCAAGAAATTTTCACGAAGTCCACACTCAAACTCAACAGGAATTGAATGTCTGGACTGGCATTTTTGGAGACCGTTTAATCGGACCTATTTTTATTGATGGCAATTTGAGTGGCGAAACGTATTTGGAGTTACTAAAAGATATCGTTTACCCTCTACTAATTGACATTGTTGAAAATGATGATCGCTATCAAAAAAATCAATTAGTGTTTCAACAAGATGGAGCTCCTCCGCATTTTTCACAACGTGTTAGGGAGTTTTTGAACAAAGAGTTTCCAGAGCAACGGATTGGGCGTAGAGGTGCTATTTGGGTGGCCCTCTAGGTCACCTGATTTAACTCCTTTAGACTTCTTTCTATGGGGCCATTTAAATAGTAGAATTTTCGCAACAGACCCGGAGTCTCTGGAAGAATTACGACGACGCATTGTTGAAGAATGTCGTTTAATAACACCACAAATGCTCTAGAATGTCAGTGCTCGTTTTGAACAAAATTTGTACTTTTGTATGGAAGCTCGTGGTCAACAATTTGAACACTTACTTAACAGAATAAACATTTTTGAACGTTTGGTTTTCTTTTTTAATTTGACTAATTAGTGCATGTCTCACAATGAATGAAATACTTTCTTGCAACTCTAACTGTGAATAATTTTTAAACTAGTTGACAAAACTTCAAAAAAAAATTAGTGCGCTAAATTCAGAAAAGAAAGAGCTTTCAAATGATGTAACACTCGGAAATTGAATCAATCTATTTACCATTTACCATTTGGTAAATAGATTGATTAAATTTCCGTTAAATAAAAATAGATTTAATACAGAATTAAAATAGATAAAAAATGTGGCGCGATATAACGGTCACTCGGCTAGTTTAATAGACAAATTTGTTAACAAACACAGAACAAAGAAAATGATATCAATGTACGACATTTAAGAAAGATAAAATAGAGAAAAAATTGGTGTGTTTACCTTATGAACCACGAATCACAAAGGGTTTGGAAAGTATTTTTAAGAAAGCCGATTTACATTTGACTTTTTCGACGAAAAGTAATTTAAAAAAACTTTTGGGTAATACGAGAGACAAAGACAAAGTCACTGAAATGTCCCGTATTTATGAGATTATTTGCAAAGATTGCGATCTTAAATACGTGGGCCAAACTAGGAGAAACATAGCCACCAGATTTCGTAAACATCTCGCACAGTTACGATATGGTACGTTGGACAAATCATGTGTGGCACAACATATATGAGATAATAATCACCACATTGACAAAGAAAATTTGAAACTTGTCAAAAATGTTAGACATCAAACTATGCTTGAATCATTAGAAAGTATTTTTATATTAAGGTCTATTAAGAACAAAACTTCATTGGATCGTGCGGCGCCTTTAATTTCAAGTCTTTTATTTTCACTTTGCATTTGATCACTTAAACACTCCTAATTTGTCTGGTAGAATAATAAATTACTGTCAATAACTCGGCCGGTTTATACATTTACTAATCTCTACGTTTGTCTCGACTTAAAGACCGTTTTGTTTGTATCTATGTTGTCAATATAAATACTTTCACGAAGAATTAAAATCAATATAAATATAGTTTTTATATAGTATTATAGTTCAATTTTTAGCCTTTGTTAGAGTTAACATGGTGAGACCGGGTTTAGTTTTCTATTTAAAAAATAGGAGTCGAGTTGATGTTGTTTATCTCACCAGATGTCTTTGTCGGCATGATCCAATATCCACATAGTAAATATCTAGATCGAAACGGAACGTGCAGATTCCTTAAATAACTCGGTTCCTTTAAACCTACATTAGATAAGGGCTCATAAATATATCGACCAGAAGATTAAAAGCAGGTCTTTGACCTCGTAGATTCACTACACAATAAACAAACGATCGTTCTTGGACGACAATTTTACTTCAGACTAGTTCATTTACCTTGACGCGATATAAATACACGGGAGCTAGTTTTTTAGTTTAGAATTTTCTTTTTCTGAAGATGTTGACATTGTCAACGAAACGATCGTAAGGTCTCTGAAATATGTGTTGTGGTGATTTGGGTTTCTCCAAGTGTAGTAGTAGTAGCAGTGGTGGGAAGGCCAACGCCAAGCAAGTAGGGCACAATGGGCCCTTTTTGCCAACCCCAGCAACGCAGCAACCATGCTCTACTCTTCCTTGGTTCCGTCGCCAAACCGCCTCGACCTCGAGATGTAGGCCGTGACGGTCTTCAATTGGACGGTACTCCAAGTGTAGTTAAAAACCATTATATAAAAGAGTAACAAGCTTTTTTGATGAAACTTGGTTGGCGTATTGCCCTACTACACTTTATCGCGTGCCAAAATTAAAGTTTCTAGCTTAACAGAAGATTCAGTGAAGTATTAAAATTTGAAGCATTTAATAAAAATTCGCTATCATAACGCAGTTGCTGCGTTTCGATAAAAAGAATCTAGTGATTTGCATTTAAATCATATAATAAAAGTTCGCTTCCGTAATAGAATTGCTGCGTTCTGATATTTTGTGATTAATTAAAACTCTAGGACAAAAACAAACCGTTTACTATATTTTATTTGTGTTCCTTTCCTACTGTTAACTATTATGTGAAACTGATAGTTGAAGATGTTCGTGGGTAGAACGTATTAGCATCACATTCTCACAACATAAATTCTTTATATTTCTATCTCTATCCTTTTTTCAGTAGTTTACAACCTTTTCTTTCACAGTGATTTGTTTGAAGTAATAATGTCGTGATTTAGAAGTTTGTTATTTTGATATCCCCAACGTATAACTTCTGAAGAATTACCATATAATTTTTTCTTTCAGTAAAGTGTTTTTATTTTGAATCTAAATCTTTTTAGTTATTTAGGTACCTACGTTTCGCTAATTTAACTTTGCTGAAAAATAAACAGTTAGTGTAGTATTTTACTTTGCTAAGTAGATTGAAAATACAAACTTCTACCACTATACCTATTAATAGGAAACAGTGTACTTTATATAGAAAAATAGTAACTTATAACTATATTTAGTCACCCATGAAGTGCCTCAAGGATCGACTATTGCAAAGATTTCTTTGCGTGCATTAGTGAATTAAAAAAACACTAATGGGGATTTCCGTATATATATATATATATATATATATATATATATATATATATATATATATATATATATATATATATATATTATATATATATATATATATATATATATATATTATATATATATATATATATATATATATATATATATATATATATATATATATATATATATATATATATATATATATATTGTTACAAATAACTTCAATAGATGTAGGTGCGCTGTTGACACATCTCCAAAGCTTCCCTAACATATGGGTATTCATGTACAATCTGGCAACACCACCCCCCCCCCCACCTCCCCTAGGGTGCCTGGGGTGACCCCCCACAGGCGAAGTCTCAACCCTCTAGGACCAAAAATAACGAAGTTACCAACTTGTACCCCGTCGGAACGGATAACTGAGATCTGCGCATTCCGAACAGTCTGTATATACACCCTGTATACGCAGAGAAGCCTTACACCCTGGATACGCAGAGAGCCCTTATAGTACGAGAAACACCTCTTGTGTAACAGGAGTGATGGCCACATTTGGATCACCTGTATATGCATCCCACTGTATACACACGGAGCTGTTCTGTATTCACAGAACCTTATAGCAAAAGAAAGTCCTGGAACATTCTAGAATGGAACACTCCCGAAACTAGGTGGAAGGTACGACGGATATATAAAGGCGGAAGCAAGCCAGCTCAGTTCAGTTTAGTTAGAGAATGTTGAAGTGACTCGAAGAAGCAGTAACCAGTGTGAAATGTTAGAGAGTAGCCACTGTAGTTCTAGTGTAGTGACTTTTTTTCCAGATTAGTGACTATAAAGCCAGATAAACTAAGTGTTTTGTGAGAGAGCCATTCTAGAACTTTTATTGTATCCATATTTAAAGTTGTTTTGTTAAACTTTAAGTCTCACTTATCCAGAACCCGGCGAAACGCAACAATATATATATATATATATATATATATATATATATATATATATATATATATATATATATATATATATATATATATATATATATATATATATATATCGTACCGATAACTCAAAAAATAATGGACCGATCTTGATCAACTTTGGTGAGTACCTTCCTCTTGCAAGTGGCTTGGATAAGTTCGTTAGCCAGGAAAACTTGACCAGGTTATCCCGGAAAATTTTGTGTTTTCTTTCTAAAAAAATTTATATCTCCGGAAGTAGCAAAGTAAGCGCAACCAAATTTGGTACGCGTATTTGTATTATAAAGGGTGAACCCTGTACCAAAATTTAGGTCTCTATTTTAAAGAAACAAAAAGTTACGGGCAACTAAAGAAACACATTTTGGAGTTTTCCTCAAAACGTCAAACTCGCAATTTGAGACGTCAAAATGTGCAATATTTAGGCAAAGAACGTGAGAAAAAAAAACCGTATTGTGACAAGAAAATATTGCAAGAAGAGTGTTCTGCGAACCCTTAAGTTTCAGATACAACCATCATTGCCCTTCATTTTACTAAACTATTTACAGAAAATTAATTATAAATAGACCCTTTCTCTGATGCTTTGGCTGTCGGTTTAGTTAAGTTGATGCTTTCGCTGTAGGTTTAGTGAAGTTTATGGTTTAACGGTCTATAATTTTTAGCTAATTTTCGTAGAACAAATTCGTTAATGTATTTTTGCATTGTTTACGCATAAGGTGCGTTTTGGTAACCAATTTTCATTAAATTCTTCAAATTCCAATAAATCAATTTGCTATTAACGTAAGATATGTTGGCTAGGAAACCAACATTTAAGTTTCTTTTCGGAAAATTGTTGTAAACTTTCAGACCATAAGTAATTTTGACAAAATATAGTACATTGTTTCTACTACATAGGCCATACCGGTAATCAGGTTGAAGCCTGCTTGCATTTGCTATAAAAAACATTTTTATGAAATTTCACTTCCATAACGCACTTGCTGCGTGTCGAACTTTTTATTACTAATCACTTACGCTTTCTTATCGGCTTATAAAACTCACTTGGTCACAAACATCACATGCTTTCACGTGTGTAGCTCCACAACTTTCTTGTCGATGTTCAAAAAAACTACAATACAGCCACTTGTCACTTCCCACAATTAAAACATTTAAAATGGTGCATATTACACTTTTATTTATTTATGCTGGTTAAGAAAATTTGGAAAAGAACAGAAATGCCACAAATATGGAGCAAGACCTTCATGGTAATATTATTTAAGAAGGGAGATAAAACGGGATGTGACAACTACAAAGGGACAGTCCTCACAGATGAGGCAACATTAATTAAACAATTCTGGACGCAGCGAGTGCATTTCGAAGTGAATTGTCATAAAAATTGTTTTTAATAGCAAATATTTCTCTTTAATGCAAGCAGCCATCAATTTGGTCACCGATATAACCTATATAGTGGGAACACTGTACCATATTTTATCAAAATAACTTGTTTGAAAATGTAAAAAAAAATCCGAAATTAAACTTGAAACGTTTCCGAGAAAACTCGTTTCCTAGCCGACGAACCTTAGATTAATACCAAATTGCGTTATTGAATTTTGAAGCATTTATTAAAAATTTGCTACCAAAACGCACTTACTGCCTCTAGATTTTTTTTACAAACATGCATCATATTTCGATGAAAAATGCAAAAATGTAATAAGGAATGCTAAAAAAAATGTAGGTATCACCAAAGACTTATGAGCCACCCTGTGATTGTCAAAATAATTGTATAAGATGCAGCTCAAAACACCCTATAAGTAACTTGTACAAGTTTTTCTCGTATCTTGCATAATAACAATTATATTGAGGTTTACCGTAGAAATGCGTCACCCTGTATATGATTAAAGGAAATTAAAGGCTTTTATCACCAGACAAACTGATTTATTCTTAAAACCCTACGCGTTTCAACACATTATCGTGCCATCTTCAGGGGTTTAGACAAATTTCCTGTCTCAATTACAGAAAGATGCTGTATGAAATGTTGTCAAAGTTTGACTTTTCATCCATTGTCTTCACGATACCAAACAGAAGATGCGTAAAACAGGAAGGTAGGAACACCACAAGACTTGAAGAAATCAGAGGATGAATGCAAAAGACGCTTATTTTTTAACTTAATTTTATCAAACGAACAAAATGGACTCCCATGGATCTCTAGATATTTAACTTAGCTTTTTTTTTTTTTTTATTATCTAAAGATCCATGGGACTGCATTTTGTTTGTTTGATATAATTAAGCTAAAAAATAAGCATCTTTTGCATTCATCCTCTGATTTCTTAAAGTCTTGCTACCTTCCTGTTTTACGCAGCTTTTGTTTGCTATGCTGAAGACAACGGATGAAAAGCCAAACTTTGGCAACTATTTTTAACGTCCCAAATCATTTTTGTTGCGGCCTTTTATTTAGTTTTTTATACGGTTCTGTCTCTATGGCGTTATAAACTCTATCTTTATATTCGCTTTTATCCAAAATTACAACCTTATTGTCCTTATCTGCTTTAACATAAAAACAGTATTTCTCTCGCAATCATTTAACTATTTTCATCTGATTACAATTTTAATTTGTTTATGGACTTATTTTCTTTCAAATTTTTTGAAATTTGACCTTTACATGCTTCTCTAACAACATTTTTTGACGATTCAGGCAGTTTTATAATTCCTGTTTCAATGCCAGTAATGATTGCTACAGTATTGTCTTTTTGTGACTGTAGACTGAATTTTAATTTTAATGTCAAATTAACAACGAAAAACCAGTTCCTCGGAAAATTAACCTCGTAGAAAATCTCTCTTCGCAGTCGTTTAATAAAGATGAGATCGACCTCCTAAACAAGGGGTTAAAATTTGGTATACAGTCATAAAAAGACGATATTGCAGAAATCATTGCTGTCATTGAAACGGGAATTATAAAACTGCCGGAATCGTCAAAAAATTTTGTTAGAGAAGCATGTAAAAGTCAAATTTCAAAAAACTTGAAAGAAAATAAATCCATATAAAACCAAAATTGTGATCGAATAAAAATCGTGAAACGATTGCGATAGAGAGCTTTGTAAAAAACATAAAAACTCTGGACGCAGCAAGTGCGTTATGGTAGTGAATTTTCATTAAAATGTTTTTATTGCAAATATGTGTTTTCTTTTTAAGAAAGCAGGCATCAATTTTGGTTACCAGTGTAACCTATATAGAAAAAGCAATGTGCCATGTTTCATAAAAATAACTTTATTGTGTGAAAATGTACCAAGATTTCCAAAAGCAGACTTAAAGTGTTCCCGAAAAACTCGTTTCTTGGTCAACCTTATAGGTTAATAGCAAATTGGGCTATTCAAATATGAAGCATTTGATCAAAGTTCGCTACCATAACGCACTTGCTGCATCCAGAATTTCTTTTCTTACAAACATGCATTATATTTCGATGGAAAATGCAATAACATAAGGCGTGTTTGATTAAAAAAAAAGAAAATTTGTATCACCAATGACTTATGGGCCAACCTGTGATTGTAGAAATATTTTTTTAAGATGTAGCTCAAGACACCCAATAATGAATATATACAAATTTTTTTCAAATATTGTATAATAACGGATATATTGAGCTTTATTGATTTTTTACGAAAATTCGACAAAAATTATATACCATTAAACGATAAACTCTATAGCTAAGGCTACTGCCAAGCATCAGGGAAAGCGTCTATTTCAAATGAATTTTCTGGAAACATTTTAGTAAAATGAAGGACAATGACGGTTAAAACTAAGACTTCAGTGTTTGTAAAACATCCTTCTTGAGACATTTGATTTCCATAGCCCGTATTAGTTTCAAGTTATTTGCCAAAATGTTGCCGATTTTGACGTTTTAAGTCGCAACTTTGACGTTTTGAGGAAAACCCCAATTTATTTTTCTTTAAATGCCTATAAATTTTTTGTCTTTTGACATACAGAGCTAAATTTTGGTAGGTAACTTACATATAAGGACATAAACCCGCGTACCAAATTTGGTTGCCCTTACTTTGTTAATTCGGGAGATATAAATTTTTTTCGAAAGAAAACACAAAATTTTCCGGGAAAACCTGCGCAGATTTTCTTGGCTAACGAACTTGTCCAAGCCATTTGCAAAAGGAATTTATTCACCAAATTTAATCAAAATCGGCCCATTATTTTTTGAGTTATCGGTGTGATACATATATATATATATATATATATATATATAT
The DNA here is from genome assembly GCA_964006375.1 of Tillus elongatus. Lineage (NCBI taxonomy): Eukaryota > Metazoa > Arthropoda > Insecta > Coleoptera > Cleridae > Tillus > Tillus elongatus. Next base: position 159,337,400 of record OZ023264.1, on the reverse strand, counting down.
ATATATATATATATATATATATATATATATATATATATATATATATATATATATATATATATATATATATATATATATAAACATATAAAAATTCAAACTGACCCCGGATATGTGTTCTGGGGGGCCTAATTAGCGCTCATTTGAAGAAATTTTTTCAAAATTCAAAAGTCGAGATCTCCTCATTAGTGAATTTTTTTAAGAAAATTCACTAATACACACAAAGGCGCATCCGTGAGATAAGGAAACAATACAGATATTTCCGACAAACGAAAATATCAGCAAGGGATCACTAAGCTATCAACTGGCGTAATAAATGGAAGTTCAATAACCTCTTCCGGCAATTGAGTATATAATACACAAAGGCTGCGTCTGCTGCTCAAAAACTCCAGCCTCGTTTTCGGTCTTCTACCTGAAAATCTATATAAACACGTGTAGAGGTAGAAATCAGAATATTTTCATCCTCTGATGACGCTAAGTTGGTTAGCTAAACGACGGTTAGGTCTTTTAAATAGTGCTGTGGTGATTTGGGTTCTCCCAGTGTGCTTGTCAGTGCTCACCACAGGTTCCAATCTTCACTTAGTGAACTCCTGTTTCTTATTGAAAAAGTTTATTATTAATATTTGTTAGTGAAACGATCGTCACATCTTTAGACACATGTGTTGTGGTGATTTGGGTTCTCCAACTGTACTTATCAGTGCTGCTCACAGGTTCCAATCTTTACTTAGTTACTTATTGGTAATTTAATTTACAACACTATATCCAGAAGCTATGCTTATTTTAAATAGACAGATTTGTTATTATAGTCTTATCAAGCTCTTCTTACCACCAAGTGTCAAAGTCTGGGGAAATAAAAAAAAATACTTTACCGACCTAAATTGTAAATTTAGGATAATGCACACAATAGTTTTATTCTTTGCGTATTTTATAAGGGGATAGATGTAATTTTGAATAAATTTATGGATGCTCTAAACGACTTTTCGATCATAAAAGCCTCTAAGGAGAACCAAAAAGCTAATCTTTCGGAAACTCTAGAAGAACAGATACCCCAGCTACGGTAAGATGCTTCGCATATATATCTTATGGATTATTGAATTTTTATTCACCAGCTCAGCCTCCTAAAAGTCCACAGTAGTGAATTATGTTTGCAAAGCCCAATTATAAATTCCACAGTCTGAATTTATAAAGATTAATTTCCATTCTAAACTTTGTTTTACAATTCACTTTATCTCTTTTAGAGATGTATACAGCTAGTTCTGTTCTTGTTTAAGTTTCAAGGCTTTATTATTAAATTATATCAGAAATATTGTAAAATGAAGCTTACCAGTGTTTTTAATATAGCAAACTTCAATGTAAACAATTTCAAAATCTCCAAACAATCACTTTATCTACCAAAAAATAATTTTCTTATCTGCAGCGATTGGCCTTAAAGCATTAGTGGCTCTCCTGGTAGAAGAGTTAATAAATCCAGCTGAAGTTGCATCTGGTGTTAGCGACAGGTTAAAACACAGCTTTATCAGTAAGGCTTGTTGTACTAGAATGCATCTGTGTGCAAGATATGTAACAGAAAAAAAAGTCTGGACGCATAAAGTGCGTTATTATTATTATTAATCGCCTTTATTAAAGACTCCTGAATATCCCTCCTCCGAGGTAACTATTCTTGGTGACTTCAACATCTATAATAAGGAATGGCTAGGATCTTCAAAAACCGATCCACAAGGGAGAGCAGCGGAGGCCTTTGCAGTCAGCAACTCATTAGCCAATATGGTTACTTACTTTCATCGCATCCCAACACACAGCTCAAATCCCTTGGATCTCCTTCTTACTACAAATCCTGAGTGCTATAAAATATCAGTCACCGCCCCCCTCGGTCGTTCAGACCATGGCATGGTCACCGTTTCCTGCGCAATGCAACCCGAGGTCACACAGACATCACACCCACGTATGGTTTGGCACTACAACTCCGCGAACTGGGACGAAATGCAAGATTACTTTTCCTCATTTCCATGGGCGTCTGTCTGCTTCTCTCATACTGACCCCTCTAATATCTCACAAAACGTCACCGAAATTATCCAAGCTGGTATGGAATTATTTATTCCACATACACAGAAAACCTCTTCAGCCACTCAAAACCCTGGTTTTCTAAATCTTGTGACAAGGCCAGACTTGAAAAGGTCAAAGCTCACAAAACGCTTCTACACAATCCCAGTCAAGAAAACCGTCAAACATTTAACGACGCAAGAAACTGCTATGTCCGCATTCTTTCTGAGGCAAAAAAACTCGTTTAATAACCACATCAAAAACAAAGCCCTCTTAAGTTCCAAGGGTAGCAAACCCTTCTGGACTCTTGCTAAATCTATTGGGAATCATTTCTGCAAGAGCACGTTCCCATCTCTTGTCTCAGGGGATGAAATTGTTTCTACCGCCCTGGGCAACTGAACTTTTTGCCTCGTTGTTCGCCGGCAATTATACTTTCAACCCACCTCCAAATGTTCAACCACCAACAGTCCCCAGTGTCGTGCATAAAATGACGGATATCATTTTAAAAACTAAAAAGGTACGAAAGATGCTCTCTTCTCCTAATACGAGGAAAGCCTCTGGCCTTGACGAGATCCCAGCAATTGTTCTCAAAAAATGCGCACCAGAACTTGCTCCCGTCCTGACTCGTCTGTTTCAGACATCTTACAATAGAGGCATATTCCCTAGTAACTGGAAAACTGCTCGAGTACAACCCGTCCCCAAGAAAGGATCCAAAGCGCTTCCTAGCAACTACAGGCCTATTTCTCTCCTTCCAGTCATCTCTAAAGTGATGGAAAAGTATATAAACACCGAATTACTAAAATTTCTTGGAAAACACAGTCTAATCCATGACAGGCAGTATGGATTCAGTCAGCGCAGATCAACTGCCGACCTCCTTTTCTTTGTCACCCATTCTTGGAACAAGTCTATGGAGCTACACGGTGAATCCCAGATTGTCGCTCTAGACATATCCGAAGCCTTCGACCAGGTCTGGCACGCAGCGCTGAGTAATAAACTTCCGGCCTATGGCCTACCACCAAAACTCTGTACCTGGACAGCAAACTTCCTCTCCAACCGGAGCATTTCTGTTGTCGTGGATGGCCATTCCTCTAAACTGTATCCAATTAATGCAGGAGTTCCTAAAGGCTCAGCTTTAGCCCATACTTTCTTTCTTCTCCACATCAATGACCTCCTCTCTAGCACATCCAACCCAGTTGACAGTTACGCGGCGACAGCACCCTCCACTCAAATATACAATATTCTAAGCCTGTCTCTTTGGCCCAACTAGATGATGATCGCAGACACATGGAGGGTTCTGTCTCCGTGGATTTCCAAAAAATATTAGACCGGGGAAGTAGAAATCTTGTACAATTAAACGCCACAAAATCTCAGTCTTGCTTTCTTTCTCATAAAAGATACACCAGCCCTAGAACTATTACAATGAACAAACAAGTTATTCAAAGTAATGATTCCTTTTCACTTGTTGGCATTTCTGTGGATAGAAATCTCAATTGGCACCAACATGTGACATCAATTGCAGAAGCGGCTGCTAAGAAATTAAGTTTCCTCTTCCGGGCTCGCAAATACTTTTCACCAGCTAATCTCTATACCTTATATACATCACAAATAAGGCCTAACCTCGAATACTGCTCCCACATTTGGGGTGCTGCAGCTGCCTCTACACTCGCTATCCTGGACTCCATTCAGAAGAGAGCTACACGTCTCATTGGTGGCCCTACCCTCACCCAAAGGCTGCCATCCCTTGCCCACCGACGTGCTGTTGGTGACGTCTCTCTCTCTCTTTTATAGATATCTGCACGGGCAGTGCTCAGAGGAGCTTTCTTCCATAGTTCATCCACCTGCTGACCCCAACAGATCTACCAGGGGAACAGAGCGAATGCACCCTTTTACGGTCCAGGTTACCAGACATAGAACATCTTGTTATGCCCGCTCTTCTGTCCCGAGGACTTCCAAGTTGTGGAATTCCTTGCCGGCGCATGTTTTTCCTTCTCCTCCGAGCCTCCAAACCTTCAAGTCCAGAATTGCCTCTTTCCTCCTTGTCGACACCCACGGTACGATATTATTTAGGCTGTAAACCCTCGTGGTGTGTTGTTGAAAAAAAAAACAATAAAAACAATAAATTACCAGAAACGAATCAAAATCAACAATTTAAGCTAATCTGAGACAAGCTGAGCTGGAACCCCATGGCGAAGTCTAGTCCTTGGGTCATATACTCAACTATAAAGTTCCCTCATACAATAGTGCAACGTGAGCAGGTATATGATCCACTACAACACAATACCACCAACAACACTTACATCGCAAGCAGTAGCCTTTATAAATTAAGAATCTATTACCAGTACTACTAATATTGTTCACATTGTCTGCATTCTCTATAGCACTAATATTGCTGGGAGAGCAAACACCTTTTAACCGTGTTCTGGAATGCACTGTCGGTGAGAGTGAAATATGCACGAGGTAACGAATTATAAAGCTCAACAGCATTATAAATAAAAGTCCTTCTAAACATAGCAGCCCGATGACGCGGAATCGTTAACCGATATGGGTTTCGAATATTAACGTCATGAGTCCCACCTCTGGAGGATAATTTTTCCTTCAGAGAAATTGGTGATGAACGACGATTATTCACGGCCAAAACAAATTTTCCAAGATGTAGTGTTCTTCGATCAGCCATTCTTAACCCACCCAAGTCCGTATAAGTATGTGACACATTATCTCTACCACGCATTCCAAATATAAATCTTGAACACGAATTCTGTACCACCTGTATGCGATTCCTATCCCTCACATCAATGCAATGTCTGTAAACCAGATCATAATAATTAAAAGTAGACAGCACAAATGTCTCACAAAGGTTTTTACTTAAGTGTGTGTCTAATATATGTCTGTTACTATATAATAATTTCAATCAAATAAAGCTCTTTTGAAGCATCCCTTTTACATGCTGCCTAAACATAAGCCCCGTATCGACAGTAATGCCCAAGTTTACGGCGGACTGCACTAAGTCAAGATTGGTACCATCAATCATAATATTCAACATGTTTGAAGAGATGCTCACATCTCTCTTGCTACCAAATATCACCACTTTTCATTTAAGAGGCTTAAGTTTCAAGACACGCCCCTTCAAAAGGTCTCTCAACAGCAGCAGCTCGGAGTTGATGATCTCCGACGCGCGAAGAGAATCTATGCTATCAAAATCAAACTGTAGCTGTGTATCGTCAGCAAAGCTTGAACTCGACAGTGCTCAAGAAACTGCAGTATGCTAGATGTATACACCAAAAAGAGTAGAGGCCCTAAAACGGATCCCTGTGGTACACCAGAAAGAATGGCCACCCAATCAGACCATCTGCCATTAGAAAACATCAACTGCGAGCGGTTATTAAGATAAGACTCGATCAGTCTATGAGAATCATTAGAGAAGCCATAATATCTTAACTCAGATAACAAGAGCCCGTGATTAATAGTATCGTAGGCCTTTGAGTAGTTAAGGAGCACAAGAAGAGCAGTGGTATGGTAGTGAATTTTCATAGAAATATTTTTAATGACAATTATGTCTTCTCTAAATAAAAGGCATGGAATTTAGTGTAACCTACATATAGTAGAAAGAGTGTACCTTGCTTCAATCAAAATAGCATTATTGTTTAAAAAAGTACCATAGTTTTTCGAAAATAAACTTTTTAAATGTTCCAGTAGAAACTGGTCAGATTTTCCTGGGCAACGAACCTCTTCAAGCTATTCTTTTCTCCCTCAGGGCTCGTCCGCAGCTTTGTCGCCCTGATAACACTGCAATTCAAGCTATTTACTCACCTGCTAAAATATAATTATCCCCAAAAGCTTTTTGACAAGAACTTAAAAAAAATGTTTGCATGAAAATCTGCAAATAGTTCCTTTAATGAAAATTGCCATTTTCTTTACAAAAATTAATTTAAGTAATGTTACACAAAAATTATGTTTTTTTACGAAAATCTGCTAAACAATTATTTTTCACGAAAATGTGAAATATTTTTTTTACAATAATTAATACATTTATTATTAGCAACATTTCACAAAAAATAGTCCAAAATTTTTATCTTCAAAAACACAAAAATAATTTTACCTAATATTTTTACACCAAAATTTGCAAAAAGATTGATAATATTCAAATTACATACAAACCTAATATGTATCTAGATTTTCGTGTTTAGTTCACATTTTATAATATTAAGTCGCGTACAAAATTTAGTTGCCATATCTTTGTTATTTCCAGAGGTATAAAAATTTTCCGGAAGAAAACCTAAAATTTTCCGGAAGAAAATCTAAAATTTTCCGGAAGAAAACCTACAATTTTCCAGGAAAACTGGTCGGAGTTTTCTGACTAATGTACTAAACCAAGCCACTTGTAATAGGAAGGTACTAACCAAATATGATCAAAGTCCGCATATTATGTAAGACTAGATGCATTCTCGCAACAATTAAAACCGTAGACCGGTTTCGCTCTAATTAGAGCTCTCCAGTACGGCATACTAAGGGAGGAATGTAGCACCTTGGGAAACCACTGATCGATACAGCATACTAATTGTAGCAAAAATGCACCAAAATTGACACGGATATCGTATAGCCAGTCTTAAAACACTAAGTGAGTGGTAAACGTGTCGCCACCTAGTTCGGAACCAAGTACTATGTTGTCACGCCCGCTCCAAATAACACAGAGTGTTAAAAATAGTTCTAATTGTTGCGAGAATGCATCTAGTCTTACATACTTTGTCCCTATATTGGGGTAGAAATGGGCCAGGGCTAACAATTTTTTAAATTGTTAGTTAGTTGTACACTGTCTCTATTTTAAACACTCTGTGTTATTTGGAGCGGGCGTGACAACATAGTACTTGGTTCCAAACTAGGTGGCGACACGTTTACCACTCACTTAGTGTTTTAAGACTGGCTATACGATAGCCGTGTTAATTTTGGTGCATTTTTGCTACAATTAGTATGCCGTACTGAAGAGCTCTAATGAGAGCGAAACCGGTCTACGGTTCTAATTGTTGCGAGAATGCATCTAGTCTTACATACTTTGTCCCTATATTGGGGTAGAAATGGGCCAGGGCTAACAATTTTTTAAATTGTTAGTTAGTTGTATACTGTCTCTATTTTTAACACTCTGTGTTATTTGGAGCGGGCGTGACAACATAGTACTTGGTCCCGAACTAGGTGCCGACACGTTCACCAATCACTTAGTATTTTAAGCCTGGCTATACGATAGCCGTGTTAATGTTGGTGTATTTTTGCTACAATTAGTATGCCGTACTGAAGAGCTCTAATGAGAGCGAAACCGGTCTACTGTTCTAATTGTTGCGAGAATGCATCTAGTCTTACATACTTTGTCCCTATATTGGGGTAGAAATGGGCCAGGACTAACAATTTTTTTAATTGTTAGTTAGTTGTACACTGTCTCTATTTTTAACACTCTGTGTTATTTGGAGCGGGCGTGACAACATAGTACTTGGTTCTGAACTATGTGGCGACACGTTCACCACTCACTTAGTGTTCCAAGACTGGCTATACGATAGCCGTGTTAATTTTGGTGCATTTTTGCTACAATTAGTATGCCGTACTGAAGAGTTCTAATGAGAGCGAAACCGGTCTACGGTTCTAATGGTTGCGAGAATGCATCTAGTCTTACATACTTTGTCCCTATATTGGGGTAGAAATGGGCCAGGACTAACAATTTTTTAAATTGTTAGTTAGTTGTATACTGTCTCTATTTTTAACACTCTGTGTTATTTGGAGCGGGCGTGACAACATAGTACTTGGTTCCGAACTAGGTGGCGACACGTTCACCACTCACTTAGTGTTTTAAGACTGGCTATACGATAGCCGTGTTAATTTTGATGCAATTTTGCTACAATTAGTATGCCGTACTGAAGAGCTCTAATGAGAGCGAAACTGGTCTACTGTTCTAATTGTTGCGAGAATGCATCTAGTCTTACATACTTTGTCCCTATATTGGGGTAGAAATGGGCCAGGACTAACAATTTTTTAAATTGTTAGTTAGTTGTATACTGTCTCTATTTTTAACACTCTGTGTTATTTGGAGCAGGCGTGACAAATTAGTACTTGGTTCCGAACTAGGTGGCGACACGTTCACCACTCACTTAGTGTTTTAAGACTGACTATACGATAGCCGTGTTAATTTTGGTGCATTTTTGCTACAATTAGTATGCTGTTCTGAAGAGCTCTAATGAGAGCGAAACCGGTCTACGGTTCTAATTGTTGCGAGAATGCATCTAGTCTTACATACTTTGTCCCTATATTGGGGTAGAAATGGGCCAGGGCTAACAATTTTTTAAATTGTTAGTTAGTTGTATACTGTCTCTATTTTTAACACTCTGTGTTATTTGGAGCGGGCGTGACAACATAGTACTTGGTTCCGAACTAGGTGGCGACAAGTTCACCACTCACTTAGTGTTCCGCATATTACTTACTGAGTTATCGGTGTAATATGTATGGAAATGTGTTCTAGGGTGCCGAGTTCGCGCTCATTTGAAGACATTTTTTCCAAATGAAAAAGGCGCGATCTCCTTATATTAGTAAATTTTTTTAAAGAAAATTCACTAAAAAAACCTAATACAATACCAAAATAACTATGGAAACAAAAGAAAAATCACAAAGATCAAATATTATATCTGGCGAAAATGCACTAAAATCCTTCATAAACGTAACGCTCAATTACTTTATTAAATTTATAGTTACTATTTCAGGAACTGAAAAACTGAAGTTTAATAGTATAAACGCATGAACGCATCCACATACATCCCTTCGACTTCAGACGAGTGTACGTTTTTATAAACTCTACAGTCAATCGTCATAATTGTCGTTATTGGGCAGATAATAATCCAAGAAATTTTCACGAAGTCCACACTCAAACTCCACAGAAATTGAATGTCTGCACTGGTATTTTTGGAGATCGTTTAATCGGACCAATTTTCCTTGATGGCAATTTGAGTGGCGAAACGTATTTGGAGTTACTAGAAGATATCGTTTACCCTCTACTAATTGACATTGTTAAAAATGATGTTCGCTATCAAGAAAATCAACTAGTGTTTCAAAAATATGGAGCTCCTTCGCATTTTTCACAGCATGTTAGGGAGTTTTTAAACAGAGAGTTTCCAGAGCAATGGATTGGGCGTAGAGGTGCTATTGAGTGCCCCCCTAGATCACAGGATTTAACTCCTTTAGACTTCTTTCTATGCGCCATTTAAAGAGTAAAATTTACGCAACAGAACCGGAGTCTCTGGAAGAATTACGACGACGCGTTGTTGAAGAATGCCGTCTAATAACTTCTCAAATGCTCCAGAATGTCAGAGCTCCTTTTGAACAAAATTTGAACATTTTTGAACGTTTGGTTTTGTTTTTTAGTTTTTTTTAACGAAAAATTGACTAATTAGTCCATTTCTTATCACAATAAATGATATACGTTCTTGCAACTCCAACTGTGAATAGTTTTTCATCGAGTTGATAAAATTTCCAAAAAAATTAGTGTGCTGAATTCAGAAAAGAAAGAGATTTCAAATGATGTAACACTTGACCCATCTTCCCTATTTAAAATATAAGGGTTGCTATCACCACCCTTAAGGGGTTGATGTGACAAAGTTGAGTTTTATGTCAAAACTTGTCCCCCTTAATATTAAAATTGACGTGTTTCAGCGTTTCTTAAAAAAATTTTGTCTGGACGTAAATCGGTCTGTTTCGTATTCAATGCGCCACCCTGAATATATATATATATATATATATATATATATATATATATATATATATATATATATATATATATATATATATATATACAGTGTGGAACAGCCAAATGGAATAAATTCGATAACGGATAAATGAGGACGTGTTGGGAAAAACGCTTGGACACGTCGATTTGTATTTTTAACTGCGCATCTTTTTCAAGAAAAAAAAATTATATAGGGTGCGTCATGTGACAGTGGCCAATACCAACTTTCTTATTTTAAATACAAGCCCCTGTATATTATTAATTTTTTGGATTCTTCAGAAAATTCTAGACATAATTCATGTACAATGTCCTATACCTATCTTCAACTGTTTCGGAAATATTAAGTATTTTCAGATTTATTACAAAAATTAACATTAAAAATAGAAAATTATTTTATTTCACAAATTCTAATAAGAAATACTGATTATTTCTTAATAATTTAAAAAAACAAAAAAAAATTAATGTCAATGTAGTAAATGTTCAAAATGCTCGCCACGAACATCTTGGCAACATGCTAATCTGGTATAGAAATGTCTTCTAACATTACTCAACATCTCAGGCGTGACTGATCTAATCGCAAGCGTGATTCGTCTTTTTAAGTCATCTAAGTTGAGGGGCTTAGTTTTGTATACAATACTTTTGACATATCCCCACAAAAAGTTGTCTAATAGCGACAGATCAGGAGATCGTGCTGGCCATTCTATCGATCCGCGCCTCCCTATCCACCGATTTGGAAAAATTTGGTTCAGGTACTGCCGGACATTGATTTGGTAATGGGGCGGTGCTCCATCTTGCTGAAACCATATTTTATTGGCAGGAACTTGTGGGTTTGCTGGATCTGGATATAAGTTTGTCAAAGTTGGCACGACATTATTTTGGAGCAGTTCTAAATATTTATCCCCATTCAAGTTGCCATCAATGAAAAAGGGACCTACGATATGATTTCCAACAATTCCTGCCCAAACATTAACTTTTTCAGGATATTGCGTATGTTCCTCTCTCATCCAATGAGGATTCTCATTAGACCAATAGCGGCAATTTTGACGATTAACATGACCGTGAAGTGTAAATGTGCTCTCATCAGAAAACAAAACATCTTCTAATTGGATCACATTGTTATCTAACATTGCCATCATTTGTTCACAAAAATACGTTCTCCTATCGAAATCGTCCTCCATGAGCTCCTGAGTTGGTATCATTTTATAGGGATGCATTTTACTTTCCTTTAATGTTCGAAAAATTGCTGTGTGGCTAACGTTGAATAGTTGGGCTGCTTGTCGACCAGAAGTATGTGGGTTTTCTTGAAACTCAAGCGTAATATCCAATTTCGTATCATCACTTACTGCATTGGCAGCTACTTTTTTTATCTGTCTCACATGACCAAGCTCGCGAAACTGCTTTTCTATTTTGCTAATTGTTCCTTGGGATACAGGCGGCAAATTTGGAAATTTTTCGTGAAATAAGCGAGACACTTCCATCTGTGTCCGTGTGTTATCTCCATAACCAATCATTTGTAGAATGGTTATTTTGTGCATTTCTGTTAAATGAACCATTTTTCTGATATTATTACGTACAGTTAACGAAATTCAAACGACAATAGCACTGACACTAATCACTACTGTCATGCAGGCAGACAACAAGTTGCTAAGGCTACGAGTTTTATACGAACAGAAAGAAAACTGTTTTTGTTTTTGTTTCATTTCATATCAGTAAAAAGAAACGCAGGAATGGTTTTTGTTTACTTTCTCATTATCAAGAGCTGAATGGGAAATAAGTATTGAATGCAATGTAGCGAATTTGTGAAATAAAATAATTTTCTATTTTTAATGTTAATTTTTGTAATAAATCTGAAAATACTTAATATTTCCGAAACAGTTGAAGATAGGTATAGAACATGGTACATGAATTATGTCTAGAATTTTCTGAAGAATCCAAAAAATTAATAATATACAGGGGCTTGTGTTTAAAATAAGAAAGTTGGTATTGGCCACTGTCACATGACGCACCCTATATAATTTTTTTTTCTTGAAAAAGATGCGCAGTTAAAAATACAAATCGACGTGTCCAAGCGTTTTTCCCAACACGCCCTCATTTATCCGTTATCGAATTTATTCCATTTGGCTGTTCCACACTGTATATATATATATATATATATATATATATATATATATATATATATATATATATATATATATATATATATATATATATATATGTATATATATATATATATACATACTGGGTTCTAGGGTTCCTAGTTTGCGCTCATTTGAAGAAATCTCCTATTTCTCGAATTTTTTAAAGAAAATTCTCTAAGAACTACAAGTGAACCTGCAAACACTGATGCAGGAAAAAAAGAGTGAGCGAAGTATTACAGTTTAGCGAAGCGGATTATGTGGATCAGGTCTACCTGAGCAAGGGCGGCTTGGGTCTGTCTTTCCACCTGCGCTATATATAGAGCTACTCAGGTAGCGTTAGCCTTGGATATGAGCACAGGCACCCTAATGAGAGTGTCTAAGCGTTTTGTAGGAAGACCTAAGTCTATACAGTGACAAGGGAGCCAATTTCTCCGGCATGGAAAATGAGCTTAAAACGCTGAACTGGAATAAAATCGAAAAACAGTGTGTCTGCTCAAAAGATCAAATGGCGATTAAATCGTCATTGCAGCTTGTTGGCACAGACTAGAATCGCCAAGGCAATGCTCATGAAGCCGCAAGGGAAAATTGGGCTATGGTATAACGATGATCCTTATTTGCGACTGTCAATCTATCATCAATTCCAGACCGCTAGCAATGTTTACATGACCGTGCTCAATGGCCAGTTGACAGAGTTAACATAGCTACTTAATATAAGGACAACTTTCCTACTTCTAACTTATATATCTTTACTCTCTTCTCTACTGTAATCAATTGCCTAAGGTAGCCTACTCCTAATATTTGAGTTAGATTTGCTTCTTAAGTGTCTTGTTACTGACTTCTTAGTCACAGCCAGTGTAAAGATTCTCCTAAAGTGATTTGATTCTTATGCAATTGCTTCGGTGTTATCATTGTCTCTATTATACAGGATGTCCTGATTATATTTAAAACAGTCTGGACGCAGCAAGTGCGTTATGGTAGCGAATTTTCTTTAAAATATTTTTAATAGCAAATGTCTTTCTTTGGTGAAAGCAGGCATCAAACTTGGTTGCCTATATAGTAGAAACAGTGTACCATATTTCATCGAAATAACTTTATTGTTTGAAAATATATCAACATTTTTCAAAAGTCTAGATGCAGCAAGTGTGTTATGTAAGTGAATTTACATAAAAATGTTTTTAATAGCAAATGCGAGCAGGCATCAATCTGATTACCGGTATAGCCTATGTAGTAGAAACAATATACTATATTTTATCAAAATTACTTATGGTTTGAAAATATACAAAACCTTTCCGAAAATAAACTTAAATGTTGGCTTCCTAACCAACAAAGCTTACGTTAATAGCAAATTTAGTTATTGAAATTTGAAGGATTTAATGAAAATTCGGTAAATTTGCAGATCAGCTTTCGGACGCTCTTCAAAAAATTGTTTTCAGAAACATTACCTGGATGCACAAACCACAAGAAAAATTTCTTGTTCACACCCCCCAAGGAAGTTACGGGACCAGGAGTGAATAGGGGTGCTGGGCGGGGTAGGTAGTAAAAAGGAAATATGAGCAGAAAATGCGAAGAAAACTACTTAAAAGCTGTCTATTTGAAGCCATATCTTTATTAAATCCTGCCTACCCCGCACAGCACCCCTATTTGCCCCAGGTCACGTAATTTCCTTGGGGGGTATGAACAAGAAGTTTTTCTTGTGGTTTATGCAACGAGGGTGGTTGTATGCACACTAGGCGGGGGAGAAGATGCCTATGACGAAGCAGGACCCCCCCCCGTTCGGCGTGCGGTAGGGGCGGAGGGATGGGGGGTGGCTGCTTTGTCGTGGGGATTTTCCTTCCCCCTCTCGTGCATACAACCACCCTCGCTGCATAAACTACAAGAACAATGTCTTGTTCCTACCCGCCAAGGAGGTTACGGCACCTGGGGGAATACGGGTTCTGTACGAGGTAGGCAGTGTTTGAGGGGGATATGGCTTCAAGATGTGAAAAAGACAGCTTTCAAGCCCGTTTTATTTACATTTTTTGCTCATATTTCCTTTTTACTACCTACCCCGCACAGCACCCCTACTCACTCCTGGTCCCTTAACTTCCTTGGGGGCTGTGAACAAGAAATGTTTCTTGGGGTTTGTGGGTCCAGGGATCTAGGCAGGTTTCTGAAAACGGTTTTTTGAAAAGCGTTCGGGAGCTTAACTGCAAATTTACCGAAAATTCGCTACCAAGACGCACTTACTGCGTCCAGATTTTTTTCTTACAAATGCATCATATTTCGATGAAAAATGCAAAAATGCATAAACGAATTTGTTCTACGAAAATTGGCTAAAAATTATAGACCCTTAAACCATAAACTTCACTAAACCTACAGCGAAAGCATCAACTTAACTAAACCGAGCGCCAAAGCATCAGTGAAAGGGTCTATTTGAAATGAATATTCTGTAAAATGAAGGGCAATCACGGTTGAATCTGAAACTTAAGGGTTTGTAGAACAGTCTTCTTGTAACATTTTCCTTTCACAATCGGTATTTGTTTCACCTTCTTCGCCTAAACATTGCCAATTTTGACGTTTAAAATTGCGAGTTTGACGTTTTGAGTAAAACTCCAAAATTTGTTTCTTTAACAGCCCATAACTTCTTTGTCTTTAAAGGTAGAGACCTAAGTTTCAGTACAAAGTTCACTCTTTGTAATACAAATACACGTACCAAATTTGGTTTCCCTTACTTTGTTATTTACGGAGATATGAATTTTTTAGAAAGAAAACACGACATTTTCCGGGAAAACCTTGTCCGATTTTCCTGGTCAACGAACCTATCCAACTCACTTGCAAAAGGAAGGCACTTACCAAGTTTGATCAGGATCGGTTTATTATTTTTTGAGTTATCGGTCGGATATATATATATATATATATATATATATATATATATATATATATATATATATATATATATATATATATATATATAAACACAGATCTCCTCATTAGCGAATTTTTTTTGAATTCTCTAAAAATATTTGGGTGTAAATTGCACTTGAAAAAATAATGGCGGTAGTTTGTATAACATATTTCATTTTAACGTCATTATACTTAGGTACAGGGTGTTAAAGTTATTACGCTAGAAGCGATTTTTCTTGATTTACTTTAAAACGGCTAAAGATAAGATTTTCAAAATTTCTACATAAGCAAATATTAACAGGATATAAAGAAAAACGTAACATCGGATTTATTATGTGAAGCAGTGGTGCGAGTGATGGCACATAATTTAGAAAAAAATATGTTGAAAGTTAAAATTTTCCAACGACTTAAAAAAATTCAAAGGCTAATACAAAAATAATATATACTGGCAGGAATTCCATAGGATGTACAGTTCTCGAGAAAAATGAAGTTAAAATTGTTGTTCACTAAAGACGCATAAGTATTAATTTAGATTTTTTAACTGAAAGTTTACGTTACTATGGATACAGCGAAATTTGTCAACGGCAGTTTAAATTGTCAAATAATAAATAGCAGATAGCATTATTAAATAAAAGAGAATAAGGAACATTTTTATTTAAGTTTGTGGATACAATGGCTTAATATAAAGTATTGAACCGAAATGGAAAAGAACATTACTTAAAATAAGAAATTATTAAACACTATAGCAGATGCTCAAGTTGTGCCCAATTAGCTTCTATACACAAAGCTGTGCGTCGCAGGAAAGATTGTCTTGCTCTAAACAAAACTCCAATATCTTGTCTACCGAAGATTTGATGCTTCCACAATTCGTACCCATAGTTCCTGCCGAGTTTGTACTGGTGCCGCATAAACTGTACTTTTCATGAATCCCCAAACATAAAAATCTAAAATATTTAAGTCGGGTGATCTGACAGGCCAATTTACAAGTGCATTACAGGCCCCAGTCGTACATTCAGATAACATTTTCTTTGTTCTGTGTTTGTTAACCAATTTGTCCACTAAACTATCGGAATAACCGTTATATCTCGCCACGTTCGGATAGTTTAGTGGACAAATTGGTTAACAAACACAGGACAAAGAACATGTTATGTACGACATTTAAGAAAGATAAAATAGAGAAAAAATTTGTGTGTCTACCTTACGAACCTCGTATCACAAAGAGTTTGGAAAATCTTTTTGAGAAGGCCGATTTAAATTTGACTTTTTCGACGAAAAGTAATTTAAAAAATTTGTTGGGTAATACGAAAGACAAAGACAAAGCCACTCAAATGTTGGGTATTTATGAGATAAGTTGCAAAGATTGCAATCTTAAATACGTGGGTCAAACCAAGAGAAACATAGCCACCAGGTTTCGTGAACATCTCGCACATTTACAGTATGGTACGGTGGACAAATCATGTGTGGCACAACATATTTGGAATAATAATCACCACATTGACAAAGAAAATTTGAAACTTGTCAAAAATGTTGGACATCAAACTATGCTTGATTCCTTTAAAAGTATTTATATACCAAGGTCGATTAAGAACAAAACTTCATTAAATCGTGCGGCACCTTTAATTTCAAGCCCTTTATTTTCACTTTGCATTTGACCAACTAAACACTCGCAATTTGCCTGGTAGAATAATAAATTGTTGTCAATAACTCGACCGTTCTATACAGATACTAAGCTCTACGTTTGGTTATCGACGTAAAGAGCCCCATTCGTTTTCTTTGTATCTAAGAAGTCAATATAAATACTTGTTTTTACGTATAATTAAAAATCAATATAAATACTTGTTTGCATGTAGAATTTTAGTTGAATTATTTATCATTTGTTAAAGTTAATATTGTGAGCCAAACACTCGGTTTGTTTTAAAAAAAGATAAGCGGCTCTTATTGGGGTGTTCGCCAGATGTGCTTTTTGGATTTCTTTAGTTGCTCCAATATTCACATCGTGAAATTTCTAGATCAAAAATAACGTAGAGCTTCCTTAAATATCTCGGTACCTTTCATTTTAAGCCCATTATCCTTAGATTAGATAAAACCTCGTCCGTTCAATATTGACACAATGGACAGGCGATGGGCCGCCGACTGCATTTTTTACTTCGGATTAGTTCGTTACCTAGTTGCGATATATATATATATATATATATATATATATATATATATATATATATATATATATATATATATGTATATATATATATATATATATATATATATATATATATATATATATATATATATATATATATATACAGTAGCTGTTGATTTAATTTTAGAATTTTTCATCCTCTGATGACGCTGACGTGGTCAGCGAAACGATCGTAAGGTCTTTGAAATATGTGTTGTGGTGATTTGGGTTATCCAAGTGTACTTATCAGTGCTCATCAAAGGTTCCAGTTTTCACATAGTAAGGAATGGTACCTGTGATGAGCACGAATAAGTAAACTTGGATAACCCAAATCACCACAACACATTTTAAGGACCTAACAATCGTTCTACTAGCGTTGTCAGTTAGCGAATGGGGTTGAAGTAGACTCAGCAAATAAACATAGTTTGTGTTATATGACGAAGAAATATTGACACAACTTATTTTGCATGAGAATGAGACATGAAGCTCGTGTGAACTTGAACGGCAAAGAAATGTTATTAGAAACTGTAAAGCGAAAATTGACGCTGGAATACGAATGTATACTGGTTGGTGTTGTAAAGGTTTAAATAATTTATGATAAAGGACATGTGCCCTGTCACTGTTTTCATAATATCCGGAAATTTTTCACCCAATACAGAACGAAAACTCAAGCGTGAAAAAGAATGTGCCATTCAGAAACACACAAAAAACATCTTAGCTAAGAAAGGTTTATTGGAACGTCTAAACTAAAAGAGCCTCGACATGAGAAACGATGTCTTAATAGCACAGTGAGTCCCTTTGTTATGACACAACACTTTGCATCCAAAGGACGTTAAAAGAATCTAATTCTCAGCCGCAAAACAAGAAGCAAAAGGGAATCACATTATTACGTCTGACCTACATTTTGAAAAGGATAGTAGATGGTTCTGCGGAATCTACATAATTATATCAAGATAATAAATCTAGTTGTGATGATATTAAAGATTACTTTTCACGCTTAGAAAAACACCCTGAAAAAGTTAAATGTCTGTTTAGTACAACACAGGATAACAGATTATTGAAAGGAGGCAAACGGGGATGAAAATAATAAAATCTTTTTCTGGTTTAGGATTTGTGCTTAAAAATGATGGGCAAAAAAATAAGTGGTTGAGCGTTTACAGGAAAAAATTTTTCCGCCACTTTTTTGATCTAAATATTAACCGCCTACACAAACCGATTGGTCTGGTTATGTGATCTCTGTTAAAGTTAGGTATACCAAATAATTGTGGCACATGCTTTGTAAAATGTGTTTGTTCTTTAAGACGTAACAAAACAATAACATTGGGCTTGTTTAGTTCAAATTGATGTTTTTAGTGATTTTCTTTAAAAAAAGTCACTGATTAAGAGATCTCGACTTTTGAATTTTGAAAAGATTTCTTCAGATGAGCGCTAATTAGGCCCCCTAGAACAAATATCCGGGGCGGTTTCCATTTTTTATATGTTTATATATATATATATATATATATATATATATATATATATATATATATATATATATATATATATATATATATATATATATATATATATATATATATATATATATATCACACCGATAACACAAAAAATAAGAGGCCGATTTTGATTAAATTTGGTGAGTACCTTCCCCTTGCAAGTGGCTTAGACAACTTTGTTAGCCAGCAAAACCGGCCGAGATTATCCCGGAAAATTTTGTGAGTTCTTTCGAAAAAAAATTATATCTCCGGAAATAACAAAGTTAGGGCAATTCAGTTTGTCAAGCTGGTTTATATCGTTATGTGTGAGTCACGTACTAAAATTTAGCTTTGTAGGTTAAAAGACCAAAAAGTTATAGGCATTTAAGAAAAAATAAATTTGGGGTTTTCTTTAAAACGTCAGTCGGGATTTAAAACGTCAAAATTGGCAACATTTAGGCAAAGAACCTGAATCTAATACGGGCTATGGAAAGAAAATGTCTCAAGAACAATGTTTTACAAACCCTGAAGTCTTAGCTTCAATCGTTAATTTACTTCATTTTCCTAAAATATTTCCAGAAAATTCATTTCAAATAGACCTTTTCTGTCATGCTTTGGCAGTAGTCTTAGCTTTAGAGTTTATCGTTTAATGGTATATAATTTGTGTCGAATTTTCGTAAAAAATCAATAAAGCTAAATATAGCCGTTATTATACAAGATATGAAAAAAAATTATATACATTAATTATAGGGTGTCTTGAGCTACATCTTAAAAAAATTTTTCTACAATCACAGTCGTTGTTGTTACAAATTTTCTTTTTTTTTTTTTAGTCGAACACGCCTTACGCTATTGCATTTTTGCATTTTCCATCAAAATATAATGCATGTTTGTAAGAAAAGAAATTCGGGACGCAGCAAGTGCGTTATGGTAGCGAATTTTAATTAAATGCTTCCTGTTTGAATAGCTCAATTTGCTATTAACCTATAAGGTGGACCAAGAAACGACTTTTTTCGGCAACACTTTAAGTTTACTTTCGGAAATTTTTGTAGATTTTCAAGCAATAAAGTTATTGTGATGAAACATGACACAATGTTTTTACTATATACTGGTAACCAAATTTGATGCCAGCTTTCTTGAAAAAAAAACACACATTTGCTATTAAAAACATTTTTATGAAAATTCACTACCATAACGCACTTGCTGCGTCCTGACTTTTTACTTTATGGTTTATTAAATACATCCACTGATTTGGACTAAAACATAGATAACAAGATAACTACAAAATAATTTAGTATAATATTTTTGAATTGAAGATTTTTTTGGCTGAATTTCTATTTTTTGTGCTTTCTATCAGGCGAAAAGTTCATTAAGTGAACCCGAATTACCACAGCATATTGAAGAAAAATAACGATAATTTCACTAACTAAGTAAGCGTCATCAGATGATGAAAAATTCTAAGCGTTTAACCACTACAACTGTGTGTACATTCGGTGCAAGTACTCGACCTAGACGCTTGAGGGCAGTTCAAACGAATAAACTTTCACTGATTATTCACCGGAAATTCCCGCCGTATGAATTCCGTTATCTCTCATTCCCAAGCTCTTTATCTGGTACTCTCGTACAGGTGTCAATCAATAAACTGTACATTTGTACCTAGGCGGATGTGCCGAATTCATAAAATCTTATATATATATATATATATATATATATATATATATATATATATATATATATATATATATATATATATACATACATATATATATATATATATATATATATATATATATATATATATATATATATATATATATATATATATATATATATATATATATATATATATATATAAATGGGAAGGGGGTGTGTTTTTTTTTAGGGTGTTATGTTTTTATTGTTGTGTTGTATATAATCTGTATATAGTAGTACTTTCTTATAGTGCTATTTAGGTTAATTTAGATATTTGTGTGTGTGTGTTTTGTTTCTTTAACGTCGGCCTATTTCCGCGACTATGGTCAATCACCGACGCCAGGGAGCAATTTCACCTTACTAGGATGGTAAGGATCTTTAACGTGCCCAACATCGCTTTGACACGGGACCGGCGGATTAACGCCCCCTCCGAAGGGCGGAACGTGCAGACATTAAACTTGCTCAAATACAATGCCATAACCTCGGTTGATGTTAGTGTTACAGTTTGTACTGAAAAAGTGAAAGGAGTATCCTGGGATCGAACCCAGTACCTTCGGTTCAGAGGCACACGTTCTTACCCCTGAACCACCGAGGTTCTATAGATATTTGTTAAATGTATGTTTGAGCGCCTTTGTGTTTGTATAAATAGTGTTTAGGTTTTGTAAATTTAGTGTATTTTGTAACTATTAATGTATTTTACTGTGTAGTTTGTGTTATTTATGGTTTTAACTTTAATATGTTGTGTATTTGGTTTTTAGGACCACATGGTATATGAGTGATAAGTGCCTTTTGGGTAGCGGATTTTTATTAAATGCTTCAAAATTCAATAACTCCATTTGCTATTAACCTAAGGTTCGTCGCCTAGGAAAGGAGTTTTCACGGAAACATTTTAAGTATATTTTCGGAAAATGTTTGTACATTTTCAAACAATAAGTTATTTTGATTACATATGGTACATTGTTTCTACTATATAGGTTATACCTGTGACCAAATTGAAGCCTGCTTGCATTAAAGAGATATATTTGCTATTAAAAAACATTTTAATGAAAATTTACTTCCATAACGCACTTGCTGCGTGAAGACTTTTTTTTAAATTGGACTGATATGTTATGTGAAGGCAAGAAAACACTAGCGATCTTTTTAGATAATGACAAAGCAGTGGACATTTTTTTTTCTTTTAAATTGTAAAACCCGCGACGTTTAATAAACGTCAAGCTATAAGGTAACAAAATTGACGTTAGTACACAATGCAATATAGGGTTTGGTGGACAATGTTTAACAGCACGTTTTGCGCCATGCAAATCGCGTTACTATTAACGCTATTTATGTTTGCTTGTCTGAATTATATCAACTTAACAACATGGTGGTAGTTTGTTTCCGATATCTGGTAACATTAAACATTTCACATGAAGTATTGCTTTTGAGTTGCCTTTTCAATGATTTATGCATTTTCACGTTGGCACCGCAACAATGTCCTGTACCGAAATTTGATGTCCATTAATCAACCAAACAGGAATTAATGGGAGACAGTATGAAAGGCGAAGAGATGGAAATGAATGCTTTTACCTGGTATAATTTCAAGCCGACCAGTATTGGTATTGACTCTACAGAAATTTTGTTAATAGATTATTATCAATTTGTCTCCTGGGTATCGTAATAAAATATTAGAAAGATTCTAATGCAGTGGGCGTGTTACGTTAAATATAATTGGCGTACATATTGCTACTATAAGAGACAAGGAAACCTGAAGAAAGCTGAACACAGGCTAGCTTGGCGGATGACACCATGAAATTATCTTTTTCTTGTTTCATTTTTATATTTTATAGAAACAACAGTTTCCATATTTCATCCGTTTCGACCTAGTTTTCATTTTGCTTTTAAACGCCTGAATAACTCTGTCGCTTGTGAATCTAAAATTATAATTTTCAGTAGATAGTTTTTTATTGTTGATGTTAGTAAATTTTTATTAAGAAAATTCACTAATACACTGTCACTAGAATTTGTTAAAAAAATTTGTGGAAAAACGGTTCGATTAGGTTGACTAAAACGAAATCATCCAGGCGATTAAAAAGGAAAAATACCTGCTACGTCTATAATTTGGCAGATACATTCCTTTTCAGAGTGCCTAGATATACCAAATTTAACTTTTCTGGCTTCATAAAAAATTGAGTTTGTTTATTGTTGAACACAAGATTAAAATATTTTTTGATAATAGAAAGATATCGTTTGCTAACACTTTCAAAGAAATTCCTAAGAACTCTGTAAAACCTATCATCAAGATCTGTTTGAATTTTAAGTATTACATACAGATTCGGAGACTGCTTCTCTGTGAAGCCAGAGAAGTAGTCTCCAAGTCTGTATGTAGTATGGACAAGTTTCACCACGTAAGGGCAACAACAATCAATGAATTTTAAGTATTAATTTTACTAATATGCCGCACCCAGAGTGTAAAAGTTTTATGAAAATTCACTACTATACCGCACTTGTTGTGTCTCGAAATGTTCTTCTTCTTCAAATGCTCCTCTCCGTCGTGTCACTGACTACACTAAGGCATGAGCGTCCGAAGCTGAACAGCCACAAAACCTTTTATCCAAAGTCAAATCACAAGTTCCAAGACAACAGACAGCCGGAATGGCAGAAAGGCTTAGAAAAAGACATCAACGAGCTCAGAGGCAAAATCGACATCATATCAGAGTTTTTGGATTGTACTCAATCAAAGAAAGTATATCAAAAGATTAGGATCATCGCAAGAAAAGCCAAAATAGATACTTCCCACACTGACCAACTCTTGGATCAACTTAGACAAAAAGCGAAAGCCAAAGGAGCTAGGCTTAGAAGATACAATGAGATTACAAAAAGGAAGAAGCAGAATGCTGAATTTAGAAAAAATCAGAAGCAGTTTCTGAGAAACATTGAGGCCGATAGGAACCTACAATCTCCATCTAGCGTCCATTGCTCCAACTTCAACACATATTGGACACTACATGGCCGAAAGCAGGCATTTTTAATCGGTCTGCATCACGGATCAAGGACGTGGAAGACGTGCATGTGAACTTGCACCAGATGTCGGTGAGAGAGTTTACACCAGCTGAGGTGATTGTCTCCGTCAGAAAAACTCGGAGAGCCCCGGGGACTGACAGGCTGCATAGCTTCTGGCTTAAGTATTTGACTGGCGCGCATGAGAGTCTTTCACGTTACTTTACCCGAGCACTGGATAGCCCAGATGAAGTTCCCAAATTCCTCACTAAAGGAAACACTTTCATACTCCTCAAAAAAGGAAATGCAAATGAACCCAAAAACTACAGGCCAATAACCTGACTGTCAGTCCTTTACAAGCTTTTCACTTCCCTGATTAATGAAAAGATATATGAACACTCTCTGACAAAAAACATCTTCGAGGAGGAACAGAAGGGATGTCTTAGAGAATCCTTGGGCTGCAAGCACCAGCTAACAATAGACGCTGTAGTACTAAAACAATCCGAGAAAAGAAAGCGAAATCTACATATATGCTACATTGACTACAGGAAATCATTTGGTTCTGTACCCCATGATTGGTTAAACAAGGTACTTGAAATCTACAAGATCTGCCCAAGGATCAGAAACGTACTTCAATATCTCATGAGTACTTGAAGAACAAACATATGGATGACCAATAAAAATGGTGGAAAAGTGGGGCATTTTTCAGGGAGACTCCCTGTCGCCGGTGTGGTTCTGCTTGGCACTGAACCCTATGTCGACTGTGCTAAACAAAACTGGAGCCGGGTATAGACTCAATATGAAAAACCGAAGAAGAATATCCCACTTACTATACACGGATGATCTTAAATTATACTTTGAGACACAAGATAAGCTCAACTCACTGATTAATACTGTTAGAATCTTTAGCAATGATATAAAAATGTCGTTTGGACTCGACAAGTGTGCTATAATTAACGTCAGGAGAGGGACAGTCGAAGGTCACCAACATCCCTTCTGGGATATACAGGATTAGGACTAACGCCTCAGGAGGCATGCCGCTACCTAGGGTGTCCTCAAAACCAGCGTGTGGACCATAGCCGGCTAAAGCGAGAGTTCCAGGAGAAATATAGGAAGCGTGTCACGAAGCTCATAAATACTAAGCTTTCCGGAGGTAAGCTCTGTGCAGCTATCAACTCATGGGCGGTACCAGTATTGACATACTCTTTTGGAGTTTTCAAATGGTCTAACACCGACTTGGATGAACTCGACAGACTCACGAGAAGGCTTCTTACGAAATTTCGGTGCCTTCACACCAACTCATCTGTTAGAAGACTGTATACACCTCGGAAAGAAGGCGGCAGAGGGTCAATCCATATAAAGAACATCTGGTTTGAGCAAGAAAGAAACATGCGACAACGTTTTCTTGCATCGCAAGATCAACTGATGAAGTTGGTGGTGTTCGAGAATAAGGATTATACTCAACTTAGGCTGGGCCAGCGCAACTATGAGTTGGACGCCCCGGCTGACCAGGACAGTGTAGTCCAGTGGGGCGACCAGGCTATGCATGGAAGGTACCCCAAACACACGTGCAGGCAGATAGTGTTGATAAAACCTCTTTGCTTATGTGATTGGTCGAGGGGCAACTCTACCCGGAGAGGGAGGGTTTTGTGATGGCCATTCAGGATAGTTATAAAAACTAAAAACTATGAGAAGCATTGCCTAAAATTAGAAGTGGTGGATAAATGTCGAAAATGCGCAGCTGTTGGAGAGACCATTGAACACGTCATGGCAGCATGTACTCCCCTCTCAGACTCAGCTTACTTAGGCAGGCATAACCAGCTCGCTAAGATCATCCATCAACAAATCGATTTGAAATACAGCCTCCTGAACCCGTCAACAACACCAGCTTACTACAATTATTCTCCGGAGGCGGTGCTGGAGTCGGCGGACTTTCTCCTGTACTGGGACCGACCCATGATAACGGACCGCACCGTGGACTTTAATAGGCCAGACATTGTCCTGATAAACAAACAGATGAGGCTTGCTGTGATCATAGACATTGCTGTACCGCTGTCCCATAACATTCATAAAACTGAAATTGAAAAGATCACCAAGTATGAAAACTTAGCATATAAAATCAAAAACATATGGAAGCTCCAGAAGGTAATGCCGGCGGAAGAAATAGTCACCAAAAATTTCATAGGAAATCTAAAGGAACTCGAATTACCAAAAAACATCCTAAACATGGGGCAGAGGGCGGTTCTGCTGCAAACATGTGACATAGTCCGAAAATTCTTCAGTTAAGTGGCGACCTCAAAGACGTCTGCTGTGTTGAAGCACCGGAAGTCAGATTGTAATGATGATATCGACATAATGGGATATGATGAATTTCATCCCTATTCACCGAGCCGAACCCCAATGTCGCGCGCGGGGGGTCGATCAAAAGGTTTCCAGTAGTACTACTGACAAAGTGTAACGCTTATATCAAGTAATAATAATAATAATAATAATAATAATAATAATAATAATAATAATAATAATAATAATAATAATAATAATAATAATAATAATAATAATAATAATAATAAATTTATTTCTTATATGATACATAAGTTACATAAATTGATGCACATACAGCCTATATTCTAACACACTACGCTTCCACTTACATATCTGGAAGAGCATACGGTTTAGTGTGCTGGCAATGATCACTCACACGCTGCCATTGGTCTTCCACCGCTAGTACAGTTAAAATACATTGGAAAAAACATATACAAACCTTTTGAACAAAGAAAATATTATATAATATCCCAAAGATACTAGTAACCAACACATACTAAACCCGTTTAAAAATAAAGGCAACCCAATCCAATCCATCTTATGATAGTGAATGCCTAAACGTATTCTCAAAAGCCGACTGGCATTGTAACGCCAACACATAAGGTATTACACCGGGACATTCTTAAGCAGCCCGTTGACAATATAATTGCCGACGGTATCAGCAACAGAATCTGTTCATAGAAAGATTTCTGGCGTCAACAGGTAGCCTGTTGTATAATCTCGCCACATTGAACATGAACTATCCCTTAAA
Source organism: Tillus elongatus (assembly GCA_964006375.1). Taxonomy (NCBI): domain Eukaryota; kingdom Metazoa; phylum Arthropoda; class Insecta; order Coleoptera; family Cleridae; genus Tillus; species Tillus elongatus. The sequence goes on along the minus strand of OZ023264.1, from coordinate 159,311,203 downwards.
CAACGCCGTTTTATGTAAAGGTGCGGTCACTGTAAACCTATGTATCAAATTCATGGTGTGCATGTCTGTTCTAAAAATTATTTTGTTGAAGAGATAGGGAGGTTCATGTGTTTTAATGATCCGATGAAAAATACATCCTTAATGGTAACAAACTCTTCCAGTTATATTCAACCACCCAAGAACAGCTGATATACTGTGATACTTCCTTGTCCCATAGATTAGCCTAATGTAAGAGTTTTGAATATTCTGAATTATTAAAACATCAATATCCCACATATGTGGACTGACATTTTTTTATTGCGTCAAAATAGGCACTTTGGTGACTGCTGTAAATATATATTTACTAGCTAGGTTTTGCTACAGTCTGCTTAGATTTCCATTTCCTTTTTAAAACGTAACGCTGTTTTGCAATAACCTTTTTAATGAATTTTCTTAAAAAGTTCGCTAATAAAGAGGAGATTAATGTTTTAAGACTTAATCCAATTTGAATGGCATATCTGGCTGTTTGTTCTTGCCTTAACTTAGTGAAACCGTTCTATATTTAATACAGTGGTAGACTTTTCCCGTGGCTTCACATATGCTTGTTTTAGTGAATTTTCTTTAAAATATTCACTAATGAGGAGATCCCGACTTTTGAATTTTGAAAAATTTACTTCAAGTGACCGCAAGCTAGGCATCCTAGAACCCATATCTAGGGTCAGTTTAGATTTTTATATGTTTATATATATATATATATATATATATATATATATATATATATATATATATATAGATATACATATATATATATATATATATATATATATATATATATATATATATATATATATATATATATATATATATATATATATATATATATATATATATATATATATATATACCCCGATAACTCAAAAAATAATGGGCCTATTTTGATGAAATTTGGTACATACCTTCCCTTTACAGGTGGCTTGGAAAAGTTCGTTAGCCAGGAAAATCTGCCCAAGTTTTCCTGGAAAATTTTGTCTTTCTTTTGAAAAAAATGTATAACTCCTAAAATAATAAAGTAAGGGCAACCAAATTTGGACCGCTGACTTGTCTCCCGTATGTACCAAAATTCAGATCTCTATGTTAAAGGACAAAAAAGTTAGAGGTAAATAAATTTTTAATTAATTAAATTTGATGAAACAAAGTTAAAACGTCAAAATTGATAATTATGGTAGAAGTACGAACTTGAGTGAAAAATACGACACAAATGACTAACAAGCTCCTTCATTTCGTTTAAATGTGAGCAAAAAATCTATTATAAATAAAAATTGTTGGTATAAATAGAAAACACGTTATACAATTAAGATACTGCTCGATATACCTGCTAGTCTGCCATGTCGAGCGTGACCGAGTCGGCTAAGCCCTGTACATCCGACAGTCGAGTCTTACTTGACGAGTTCTAATCCTAGTTAGTGACTTTACTTCGTATGATTTTTTTAGTCTCGTTTCACTCTACCGTTATCTGATCAGATTGTAGTTCTTTCGATGAATTTTTAGTGAGTTTTGGTGAAAAATAGTTTAATAAAGAAGACATGAAAACTTTTAAAACTCAATTGTATTTGAATAGCATGTCTGGTTGTTTGTTCTTGCCCTAACTTATTGAAACCGTTTCATATTTAATACAGTCGTAGACTTTTCCCGTGGCTTTACAAGTAATTGTTTTAGTGAATTTTCTTTAAAAAATTCCCTAATGAGGAGACTCCGACTTTTGAATTTAGAAAAAAAATCTTCAATCAAGCGCGAACTAGGCCCCCTAGAACCCAAATCCAGGGTCAGTTTCAATATATATATATATATATATATATATATATATATATATATATATATATATATATATATATATATATATATATATATATATATATATATATATATATATATATATATATATATATATATATATATATATATATATATATATATATATATAATATGTATCACACCGATAACTTAAAAGATAATGGGCCCATTTTAATTAAATTTGCTGAGTACCTTCCTTTTGTAAGTCGCTGGAAGTTCATTAGTCAGGAAAGCCGGCCTAGGTTTTCTTGAAAAATATTGTATTTTCCTGCGGAAAAAAATTATATCTCCGGAAATAACAAAGTAAGGCCAACCAAATTTGGTATTATAGCTGGTGAACCATTTACCAAAACATAGGTCTGTAGGTTTAAAGACAAAAACGTTGTAGGCATTAAAAAAACTTGGGGTCTTCCTCAAAACGTCAAAATCGCAATTTGAAACGTCAAAATTGGCAACATTTAGGCAATGGACCTAAAACAAATATGGATTATGTAAAGGGTGTTCTGCAATCCTTTAAGGTTCAGCTTCAACCATCATTGCCCTTCAGTTTACTAAAATATTTTCAGTAAATTCATTTCAAATAGACCCTTTCTCTGATGCTTTGGCAGTAGTTTTAGTTACGTTTATGGTTTAACGGTATATAATTTTTAGCTAATTTTCGTAGGAAAGATTCGTTAATGAGGAGGGTACGAATTTTTAAATCTAAAAATATTTGTCCAAATGAGCGCAACCTAGGCCCCCTAGAATCCATATCCGGGTTTGCTTTCTGCTTACATATATACGGAGTGACGCTTTTTCTACGGTAGAGCTCAATATAATTGTTATTATGCAAGATACGAGAAAAATTTTTATGCGTTACTTATAGGGTGTCTTGAGCTTCATCCTATAAAATTATTTTGGCAATCACAGAGGGTCTCATAAGTCGTTGGTTTACCTACAATTTTTTTTGAACATACTTTATTTCATTTTTGCATTTTTCATCGAAATGTAATGCGTGTTTGTAAAAAAATCGAGAAGCAAAATTCAATAGCTCAATTTCCTATTAACCAAAGGTTCGTCGGCTAGGAAACGAGTTTTCTCCGAAACATTTTAAGTTTATGTTTGTACATTTTCAAACAATAAGTTATTTTGATAAAATATGGTATATTTTTCTACTATATAGGTTATACCGGTGACCAAATTGATGCCTGCTTGCACTAAAGAGATATATTTGCCACTAAAAACATTTTCATGAAAATTCACTGCCATATCACTGGCTGCCACCAGACTTTTTAATTTGCGAATTTGGTTAGGCCTGCACATAAAGTTTAGCAGAAAGGTAATATTCTTGTTTTGCGGCGCAACTAGCATAATAAAATACAATTTATTGTCGCGTTTTATCTATCTCTAAGAATCTTTTGCATAATTCGGTTATACCATAAAGATATGATACCTATATTTTATCTACTGTGTAATATAAGAGACATTTAGGCGTTCCACCGCCTTGAAAATGCCTTTTAACTTCTGAAAGTTCTAGACAGATACGCTTAGGTGTCTACAGCATCACTCACGTTATATCGGCCTCCTATTCCGTTTTAAACGCTTGAGGCCCTGTGACTTGTGAAATCAAATATTCGAAGCCAAAACGAATTTTTCAGTTGAAATATCCGCAGCAAATTGCGATAGCAAATGTCAGGCAGATTTTATTCATTGCAAGATATGGTTTGATAAGAAATGAAGATGGTAATGTATTTTCGAGATCATTTACTATTATAACATATGATTAAAACTTGGCCGGTAGGGTTTACTATTTAAATACAATATCGGTAGTAAATATTACACCTTGTTTCATTCAAACTTTGATGCAACTTTTTTAACCAAAAAAGTCTGGACGCAGCAAGTGTGTTATGGAAGTGAATTTTCATAGAAATCTTTTTAATCACAAATATGTCTCTTTAAAGCAAGCAGGCATTAATTTAGTATCCCGTATAACCTATATAGTAGAAACAATGTACCATATTTTATCAAAATAACACATTGTTTGAAAATGTAAACAATGTTTGCCAAAATAAACTTTAAATGATTCCGAGAAAACTGGTTTCGCAGCCGACGAACCTTAGGTTAATATCAAATTAAGTTATTGAAATTTGAAGCATTTTATAAGCATTCGTTACCAAAATGTATATCCTGCGACTAGATATTTTGTTACAAACATGCATCACACTTTGCTAAAAAATGCAATAAAGGATGTTCTAAAAAAAATTGTAAAACTAAATATCAAATGTTAGGGTGGGCGTCAGGGAATATGAGGCTCGCTTGGTACCGAGTGGTGTACCATAAGGATCTATTATTGGGCTGCTACTCTTTACGGTATACACCTACCGCTTCAGCGATGCGTTGAGATATTCAAGCATACAGATGTACGCGGATGACACTCAGGTTTACATGGCTTTTGATGTTTGTGACGTTGCAGATGCCGTGGCAAAAATTAATAGTGATTTGGACGATTTCCGTCAGCTGGCTGAGCGGCATTCACTGCGGCTGAATCCCAGTAAGTCGTCGGTGATTCTCTTTGGTAGCCAAGTGCATTGCGAGAGGGTTAAGAGTGACGTGAGAGTGGAGATTTGGTTTGGTTTGGCGTTTGCCTTAAGCCTGTGGATGAAGTTAAAAATTGGGGCATAATAATGGATAATACGTTTAGGTACAAGCAGCACATTAGCTCGTGTTTGCAGAAGGAATATAACAGTCTGCGGTTGCTCTTTCCACTTCGATCCTATCTTCCTGTGGAGACCAAACTGATGCTGGGAAATGCTTTAGTTCTCTCGCAGTGCTGTTCAGAGCTTTACTATACGTGTGTAGATAGTTATGATACTATCAGCGGTTACAGAATACGTGTTTGAGATTTGCCTATGGTGTTCGGAAGTATCAGCGCATTTCGTGTAGGCTCATGGAGTCGGGGTTGCTAAATATGCAAAGATTTACACTCAGGGCGGCGGCACTCTATCATATTGTCATGAAGACAAACTGCCCTCCTTACTTATCCAGAAGGATCACTTATAGGACTGATGTACATAATGTAGATCTTAGATCTTACAACGATGTCGATGATGTCCTCAAAACGAGTTCCGTGTCCACTTTCAAGCGAAAATTATTTCTCGAACGCCTTCAACGCCAACCGTAGATTAGATTAGATCATCTTGGATCCTACTAAATAGTCTGTTGAAGAATGCGTCTAATAGAAGTGATGTGCTGTCCTTGTGGGAATTCTTGTGGGATTTTTTGGGTTTTGTTTTTTGTTGTGTTGTGTGATGCTTCGCTTGCCTTGCTCACACATCATTTTCAGCAAATCAGTGCTTTTATGTATTTTGGGCCAGGTGGAAGAGCAGGGAATGGTATACCATTCATCTGAACTTTGCCCTTAGTTGCACAGATTAATGATAGCATTAATTCATATTTTCGTTTTAATTAATTTATTTTGTATATTTCTGGGAATGAAATTTTGTGTCTTTCTTCTTTTCCCGTGTAAATAAAGATTATCTTATTATTATTATTATTATTATTATTATTATTATTATTATTATTATTATTATTATTATTATTATTATTATTATTATTATTATTATTATTATTATTATTATTATTATTATTATTATTATTATATGTACATAAAATGAGTTTTGTGTACATATTTATACCGTCTGGCCTACTAGTCACTATCATTTCTACATACCTATTGTATATGCATTGTATTCGCCCATAGCCAGGTTCTTTGACCGTTTTTGTTTGAGTTCGTGTAATCTTGTATTCTGTTCTATTCCGTCAGGAATTTATATACAACTAATCTCTCTATTCATTTCTATAATATATATATATATATATATATATATATATATATATATATATATATATATATATATATATATATATATATATATATATATATATATATATATATGTAAGTAGGTATTGCGACACTTGGGCTAGACAGGAAGTGACGTCACTGGCGCCGGCGCCGGCGCCTAGCCACGCCCTGGCGCCTGCCACGCCCTGGCGCCTGCCCCGGCGCCACGCCCTGGCGCCGGCGCCTGCACTGGCGCCTGCCCTGGCGCCTGCCCCGGCGCCTAGCCACGCCCCGGCCCCCGGCGCCAGCCCCGGCGCCAGCCCCGGCGCCGGCGCCCAGCCACGCCCTGGGCCAGACAGTCACATCCGTGTTATTCTGCATTCTAAGGTCATTGACCTGTCTAGGAAACTGTGACGTCACACGACTTGGGCCAGACAGTCACATGCAAACATTCCAAAGTGTCTAACCTATTACTTTAAATTATTATATTTTGAAAAAAACCATTTGGTGCAGGTGAGTTTCGAACCCGGGGCATTCAGATGGGGAGGCAACGATGCTACCCATTAGGCTAAGCAGACGCTTGTTAATTTATTGTTTTAGGCTAGTATATATATACGACTTTTAATTACAAACAAACCATACATGTAACATAATTAAAGTTTATTATTAGACAAATGGATGATTTACAAAATAATAATTAATATTAGAGGCGGAACCAAAACGGAGGAACCAAAATGGCGGAATGAAAGATGGAAGCCTGTGATACATTAAGCTGACATCCCTGACATTATAAAATGGCGGCTTTCGTTCTTAAAGATGGTGCGCTGATGAAGATGGTTGAAGACTCCATTATTTAAAGTTACGTCACCCCAACCTTTAGAGCCGACAAATGAGAGTGTAGACATAAGACATAATAATTAATATGTTTAATATTAGACAGACTAGAACGTCACAATTGTTATATGGGTAGGTTCTAAAAATAACACACAGAGGTCGCTGGCAAAACAAAAGAAGGAAGTTCAGAAACAAAATAGACAACAGGTTCAACCGTGAGATGTACGATGGAACCAATACATGCACGGTGTTAAGGAGGCCAAATCAAATTGGAATATACAATAAAATGGCCACTTCCGGTCTAAACTTTAAATCGTTATATCTTTTGAAGGACAAGTGATAGAAAGGAACTGACTTCAAAAATGTATGTTTCGTAACAAGGTCTACAAGAAAATGAGATAAAAAACTTTAAACCCTTATCGCGGAAGATCCGTGAGATGTAGGATAGAACCAACACATGCACGGTGTTAAGGAGGCCAAATCAAAGTGGAATATACAATAAAATGGCCACTTCCGGTCTAAACTTTAAATCGTTATATCTTTTCAACGACAAGTGATAGAAATGAACCGACTTCAAAAATATATCGTTTCATAACAAGCTCTACAAGAAACTGAGATAAAAAACTTTAAACCCTTATCGCGGAAGATCCGTGAGATGTACGAGAGAACCAACACATGCACGGTGTTAAGGAGGCCAAATCAAATTGGTATATACAATAAAATGGCCACTTCCGGTCTAAACTTTAAATCGTTATATCTTTTCAACGGAAAGTGATAGAAATGAACCGACTTCAAAAATATATCGTTTCATAACAAGCTCTACAAGAAACTGAGATAAAAAACTTTAAACCCTTATCGCGGAAGATCCGTGAGATGTACGATAGAACCAACACATGCACGGTGTTAAGGAGGCCAAATCAAATTGGAATATACAATAAAATGGCCACTTCCGGTCTAAACTTTAAATCGTTATAACTTTTCAACGGAAAGTGATAGAAAGGAACCGACTTCAAAAATGTATGTTTCGTAACAAGGTCTACAAGAAACTGAGATAAAAAACTTCAAACCCTTATCTCGGAAGATCGGCGAGATGTACGCTGGAACCAACACATGCACGGTGTTCAGCAAGTCAAACTCTATAAACATATTCAATAAAAAATGTTACTTCCGGTAGACACTTCCGGTATAGCTATTCTTAGAGCTACATACATGTGTGACACATCAAAATAATCGTCTTGTTGAACAGAAGAAAGAAATATAGTTTTTAAGGAAATCAAAACAAGTTGTGTTAACATCTAAAAACAACACACTCTCTCTTAGACTTAATGAAGTTACTTTCAGAGAAATTTTCAAGCTTACCATGAGGACCAGTATTCAATGGCGTATTTAAATGTTGACTACATCAAGTGATGCGTGCTACAGACAAATTTTAGTACACCCTCTTAGACTTATTGAAGTTGACGGCACAGGCAGCTGTCAAGCGTACCTAACAAACCAAAGTAAATATGTCTTGAAGAACAGTCTTGAATTGCCCTAAACCAACACATCTCTATCATTTCAGAGTAATCTTAGCCATGTGACCAGTTAAACTAAGTATCTTGAAGTGTAGCTTTTATGTTTATGAGATATAAAATAAGAAAACCAAAGAGTTAATTGTCTATTACAACAACAAGTAGAAGGGGTTGACTTGGTACCTACAGCTGTTACATACTTGGTAAAAATGGGGTGCCACTAGCATTTCAGAGTAATTTTAATCATGCAACACTCTAACTGTCTTGAGATGTAGCTTTATGTGTTAATGGGTGGAAATAACAAAACTAAAGAGTTGATTGTCTATTACAACTGTCAGCTAAAGAAGCATTTAGGTAGCCGGAATACCGATATCCTAAATATTTCAAGAGTAATCTTAGTCATACAACACTCTTAACTAACTGTCTTGAGATGTGGCTTTATGTGTCATTGGTTGGAAAATAAGAAAACTAAAGAGTTGATTGTCTATTACAACTGTCAGCTGAAGGAACATGTTGGGTTATCGGAATACCGATAACGCCAAATGTTCCCACCGAAGGAGCCCACTTAGAGTCATCTCCAGGGGCTCGGAATACCGATGCCCTAGAAGTGTCGGAAGCAACATTTCAATTAACACCAACAACCGCTAAATACTTGTTGGACTTTAGTATATTTGGTATTAAATTTGGCTTGTTGGATAACCAATCATTTTTATGAAAAATGCAACAATTTTTATTTCTGCGTAAATACATGTAAATTTTGTAGTCTACTATGGACAGTCAAGTCTACCTCTGGACATTTAAGTCAACCCTGGACATAATTATAACGGTGTTTAAATGCAAATAGATTGAATTATTTTGCTGGGAGTCAGGTATGGACAAGGTGTTATTAATAATAAAAACAGTGGTAAAATATAAAAATATAATATATTTACTCAAGTGTACACTACAGCAAGTTAACTAATTTGAAAATTGTCTGTCTTTACAGTAAAATGAGATCTGTCAGTTGGTGTTTGTGACCTTGGAATGTAATCTGGGTGTTATTTCCGTAGGATGACATCATCCCAGCATTCGTGTTTGAGCTTGTCTAGAATACAGCTGTTGGCAGTTGTCATATCTGGTAGGATGACATCATCATCATTATACGTGTTTGAGCTTGTTGGCAGCTCTCGTTTCCGGTTAGTGACCTATACGAACATAACAGTCTATGTACCAACCAACCAATCAACCAACTGTTTTTGAGGTGTAGCCTTTATGTATGTATGTATGTAATTTAATTTTCGATAGTGTAAAATAAAATTAAAAAGTGTGATATATGAAAAAATAAGAAAACTAAAGAGTTGATTGTCTATTACAACTGTCAGCTAAAGAAGCATTTAGGTAGCCGGAATACCGATATTCTAAATATTTCAAGAGTAATCTTAGTCATACAACACTCTTAACTAACTGTCTTGAGATGTGGCTTTATGTGTCATTGGTTGGAAAATAAGAAAACTAAAGAGTTGATTGCCTATTACAACAGTCAGCTAAAGGAACATTTGGGTTATCGGAATACCGATATGCCAAATGTTCCAACCGAAGGAGCCCACTTAGAGTCACATCTAGGGGGCCGGAATACCGGCCCCCTAGATGTGTCGGAAGCAACATCTCAACTAACGCCTACAACCGCTACATACTTGGTGGACTTTGGTGGAACACAGACTGAAAACAACTTGATATCTGGTACATATGTCTGTAAAGATTTCATTCTAAATTTAGCCTGTTGGATATCCAATCATTTCTATGAAAAGTGCAACCAACCAACCACCCAACCAACCAACCAACGTTGAGGGGCGTAGAGATAGCAAGCTATCTACCATGAATTTGCAAACAAACAAGGAACCTGGCAGTCATTGGGTTGCAGTTAAGAAACGTGGTGACACAGCCGTGTACTTTGACTCATATGGAAACTTGAAGCCACCAGTTGAGCTGCAGCGTTACCTTAAAGACTCTACTCTAATGTACAATCATGATGTGTATCAGAAATATAATACTTATAATTGTGGTCATTTATGTTTAGACTGACCCGACCATTCCACCACCCGACTCTTAGCTGACCCGACTGGTCCACCACCTTGTCATGGAGCTAACCCGGTATAACCTGGGCACATGCACCACCGTTTCTTGTGACGTCACTCGCTTCCAGCATCGTTTTTATTTATAGCGTCAGCTGTAACTGACCTGGATGGTTAATCACCTAACCTGGCCGCATCTATTTTTAAAAAATTGTTCAAAGTCCATGTAGGCTGCCTCATGGTCATCGTAGATGTGTTTTAAATTGTTTTCTTCTTGTTTGACTTAAAAACATTCAGCTTGTGTTCCGCAAAAAGAGTGACTGTTACACATTTGCTAGACATGTGTTAGACATATGTCTGCCCTATTAGACAGGTTAATCAACTAACCTGGCCGCATCTATTTTTAAAAATTATTCAAAGTCCATGTAGGCTGCCTCATGGTCATCGTAGATGTGTTTTAAATTGTTTTCTTCTTGTTTGACTTAAAAACATTCAGCTTATGTTCCGCAAAAGAGTGACTGTTACACATCTGCTAGACATGTGTCAGACATATGTCTGCCCTATTAGACAGCTGTGTTAGACAGCTGTGTTAAACAGCTGTGTTAGACAGCTGTATTAGACAGCTGTGTTAGACAGCTGTGTTAGACAGCTGTGTTAGACAGCTGTGTTAAACAGCTGTGTTAGACAGCTGTATTAGACAGCTGTGTTAGACAGCTGTGTTAGACAGCTGTGTTAGACAGCTGTGTTAGACAGCTGTGTTAGACAGCTGTATGACAGCTGTATGACAGCTGTATGACAGCTGTCTGTCATGTCAGATGGCTGTATGACAGCTGTCGTTGTTGTCTGTTGAATATTAAGACGTGAAGCGTCCACTAAGGTTCAGTCGTTAACCAACAGTGAAGGTGAAAACAATAAGTTGTGTTGTCTGTGTTGTTTTGTCGAATATTAAGACGAGGAGCGTCCGCTAAGGTTCAGTCGGTAGCCAACAGTGAAGGTGAAAACAATAAGTTGTGTTGTCTGTGTTGTTTGTCGAATATTAAGACGAGGAGCTAAGGTTCAGTCGGTAGCCAACAGTGAAGGTGAAAACAATTAGTACCTGCTAAACTTTAGTCTTTAATAAACACGAGGCTAAACTTCGGTCCTTTAACCAACACAGTCAGTTGTGTAGCACGAAACAATGGCATTCCAAATACTTGAAGATACAGTGACCTCCAATAAGAAGTTTAAACTTGATAGACGAAGCGTATGCTTTAGACTACAAGATATACCTAACGATGTCAACGATCCAGAGAAGTGGGTCAAAGATCGTATTAAAGATATTGTGAGTCATATAGTCCATGATGTCGATCCCGAAGACAGAGTGGGGTTTACCTTTAACTCGGAAGGTTTCGACAAGGGGGCTGCCCATCTCCCATTTCGTAAAGCAAAGAATGTTGTTTTCGAAGACGTCTGGCACCTACTGAGTAAGATATACCAGAGTAAAGGACCTGGTTTTCGTTCTGATACATTTAGAATGACGATGACTCAAGTGAAAACCGCTAAGCCTTTAATACATGTCAATTAAATATCTTAACTCATCATTACCATATTCAGACACTTGTACGTAGCATGCAAGCCTTCAATATAAACACGTACCAATTCACTCTCTTAATCCATTATTAACATCATAGGTTCAGAGGGGTCCACTTGTAGATAGCTTGCTATCTCTACGCCCCTCAACGTTGGTTGGTTGGTTGGGTGGTTGGTTAGTTGGTTGGTTGCACTTTTCATAGAAATGATTGGATATCCAACAGGCTAAATTTAGAATGAAATCTTTACAGACATATGTACCAGATATCAAGTTGTTTTCAGTCTGTGTTCCACCAAAGTCCACCAAGTATGTAGCGGTTGTAGGCGTTAGTTGAGATGTTGCTTCCGGCACATCTAGGGGGCCGGTATTCCGGCCCCCTAGATGTGACTCTAAGTGGGCTCCTTCGGTTGGAACATTTGGCATATCGGTATTCCGATAACCCAAATGTTCCTTTAGCTGACTGTTGTAATAGGCAATCAACTCTTTAGTTTTCTTATTTTCCAACCAATGACACATAAAGCCACATCTCAAGACAGTTAGTTAAGAGTGTTGTATGACTAAGATTACTCTTGAAATATTTAGAATATCGGTATTCCGGCTACCTAAATGCTTCTTTAGCTGACAGTTGTAATAGACAATCAACTCTTTAGTTTTCTTATTTTTTCATATATCACACTTTTTAATTTTATTTTACACTATCGAAAATTAAATTACATACATACATACATAAAGGCTACACCTCAAAAACAGTTGGTTGATTGGTTGGTTGGTACATAGACTGTTATGTTCGTATAGGTCACTAACCGGAAACGAGAGCTGCCAACAAGCTCAAACACGTATAATGATGATGATGTCATCCTACCAGATATGACAACTGCCAACAGCTGTATTCTAGACAAGCTCAAACACGAATGCTGGGATGATGTCATCCTACGGAAATAACACCCAGATTACATTCCAAGGTCACAAACACCAACTGACAGATCTCATTTTACTGTAAAGACAGACAATTTTCAAATTAGTTAACTTGCTGTAGTGTACACTTGAGTAAATATATTATATTTTTATATTTTACCACTGTTTTTATTATTAATAACACCTTGTCCATACCTGACTCCCAGCAAAATAATTCAATCTATTTGCATTTAAACACCGTTATAATTATGTCCAGGGTTGACTTAAATGTCCAGAGGTAGACTTGACTGTCCATAGTAGACTACAAAATTTACATGTATTTACGCAGAAATAAAAATTGTTGCATTTTTCATAAAAATGATTGGTTATCCAACAAGCCAAATTTAATACCAAATATACTAAAGTCCAACAAGTATTTAGCGGTTGTTGGTGTTAATTGAAATGTTGCTTCCGACACTTCTAGGGCATCGGTATTCCGAGCCCCTGGAGATGACTCTAAGTGGGCTCCTTCGGTGGGAACATTTGGCGTTATCGGTATTCCGATAACCCAACATGTTCCTTCAGCTGACAGTTGTAATAGACAATCAACTCTTTAGTTTTCTTATTTTCCAACCAATGACACATAAAGCCACATCTCAAGACAGTTAGTTAAGAGTGTTGTATGACTAAGATTACTCTTGAAATATTTAGGATATCGGTATTCCGGCTACCTAAATGCTTCTTTAGCTGACAGTTGTAATAGACAATCAACTCTTTAGTTTTGTTATTTCCACCCATTAACACATAAAGCTACATCTCAAGACAGTTAGAGTGTTGCATGATTAAAATTACTCTGAAATGCTAGTGGCACCCCATTTTTACCAAGTATGTAACAGCTGTAGGTACCAAGTCAACCCCTTCTACTTGTTGTTGTAATAGACAATTAACTCTTTGGTTTTCTTATTTTATATCTCATAAACATAAAAGCTACACTTCAAGATACTTAGTTTAACTGGTCACATGGCTAAGATTACTCTGAAATGATAGAGATGTGTTGGTTTAGGGCAATTCAAGACTGTTCTTCAAGACATATTTACTTTGGTTTGTTAGGTACGCTTGACAGCTGCCTGTGCCGTCAACTTCAATAAGTCTAAGAGGGTGTACTAAAATTTGTCTGTAGCACGCATCACTTGATGTAGTCAACATTTAAATACGCCATTGAATACTGGTCCTCATGGTAAGCTTGAAAATTTCTCTGAAAGTAACTTCATTAAGTCTAAGAGAGAGTGTGTTGTTTTTAGATGTTAACACAACTTGTTTTGATTTCCTTAAAAACTATATTTCTTTCTTCTGTTCAACAAGACGATTATTTTGAGGTGTCACACATGTATGTAGCTCTAAGAATAGCTATACCGGAAGTGTCTACCGGAAGTAACATTTTTTATTGAATATGTTTATAGAGTTTGACTTGCTGAACACCGTGCATGTGTTGGTTCTATCGTACATCTCGCCGATCTTCCGAGATAAGGGTTTGAAGTTTTTTATCTCAGTTTCTTGTAGACCTTGTTACGAAACATACATTTTTGAAGTCGGTTCCTTTCTATCACTTTCCGTTGAAAAGTTATAACGATTTAAAGTTTAGACCGGAAGTGGCCATTTTATTGTATATTCCAATTTGATTTGGCCTCCTTAACACCGTGCATGTGTTGGTTCTATCGTACATCTCACGGATCTTCCGCGATAAGGGTTTAAAGTTTTTTATCTCAGTTTCTTGTAGAGCTTGTTATGAAACGATATATTTTTGAAGTCGGTTCATTTCTATCACTTTCCGTTGAAAAGATATAACGATTTAAAGTTTAGACCGGAAGTGGCCATTTTATTGTATATACCAATTTGATTTGGCCTCCTTAACACCGTGCATGTGTTGGTTCTCTCGTACATCTCACGGATCTTCCGCGATAAGGGTTTAAAGTTTTTTATCTCAGTTTCTTGTAGAGCTTGTTATGAAACGATATATTTTTGAAGTCGGTTCATTTCTATCACTTGTCGTTGAAAAGATATAACGATTTAAAGTTTAGACCGGAAGTGGCCATTTTATTGTATATTCCACTTTGATTTGGCCTCCTTAACACCGTGCATGTGTTGGTTCTATCCTACATCTCACGGATCTTCCGCGATAAGGGTTTAAAGTTTTTTATCTCATTTTCTTGTAGACCTTGTTACGAAACATACATTTTTGAAGTCAGTTCCTTTCTATCACTTGTCCTTCAAAAGATATAACGATTTAAAGTTTAGACCGGAAGTGGCCATTTTATTGTATATTCCAATTTGATTTGGCCTCCTTAACACCGTGCATGTATTGGTTCCATCGTACATCTCACGGTTGAACCTGTTGTCTATTTTGTTTCTGAACTTCCTTCTTTTGTTTTGCCAGCGACCTCTGTGTGTTATTTTTAGAACCTACCCATATAACAATTGTGACGTTCTAGTCTGTCTAATATTAAACATATTAATTATTATGTCTTATGTCTACACTCTCATTTGTCGGCTCTAAAGGTTGGGGTGACGTAACTTTAAATAATGGAGTCTTCAACCATCTTCATCAGCGCACCATCTTTAAGAACGAAAGCCGCCATTTTATAATGTCAGGGATGTCAGCTTAATGTATCACAGGTTAGACCGCCATCTTTCATCCCGCCATTTTCCGCCATTTTGGTTCCTCCGTTTTGGTTCCGCCTCTAATATTAATTATTATTTTGTAAATCATCCATTTGTCTAATAATAAACTTTAATTATGTTACATGTATGGTTTGTTTGTAATTAAAAGTCGTATATATATATATATACCAACCTAAAACAATAAATTAACAAGCGTCTGCTTAGCTTAACGGGTAGCATCGTTGCCTCCCATCTGAGTGCCCGGGGTTCGAAACTCACCTGCTCCAAATGGTTTTTTTCAAAATATAATAATTTAAAGTAATAGGTTAGACACTTTGGAATGTTTGCATGTGACTGTCTGGCCCAAGTCGTGTGACGTCACTGTCAAAGTTTCCTAGACAGGTCAATGACCTTAGAATGCAGAATAACACGGATGTGACTGTCTGGCCCAGGGCGTGGCTGGGCGCCGGCGCCGGGGCTGGCGCCGGGGCCGGGGCAGGCGCCGGGGCAGGCGCCGGGGCAGGCGCCGGGGCAGGCGCCAGGGCGTGGCTAGGCGCCGGCGCCGGGGCTGGCGCCGGGGCAGGCGCCAGGGCGTGGCAGGCGCCAGGGCGTGGCTAGGCGCCGGCGCCAGTGACGTCACTTCCTGTCTAGCCCAAGTGTCGCAATACCTACTTATGTATACGTTTTATTTGTTTACGTGGACTGCAGTTTCGAACCTTCCTGGCTCATCATCAGTAGCGTGTACATGATGAACCAGAAATGTTAGAAACTGCTCGTAAACAAATAAAAAATTACAGAAAGTACAGCAAACAAATAAAGTGTATATATATTTAAAAGTGATTACAGTTTAGTGCAACATTCCAAAAGATATATATATATATATATATATATATATATATATATATATATATATATATATATATATATATATATATATATATATATATATATATATATATATATATATATATATATATAAATTGAAACTGAGAGTGAATATGGGCTTTAGGGGACCTAATTCGCGCTCTTTGAAACATATTTTTTTCAAAATTCAAAGGTTGTGCTCTCCTCATTTGTGAATTTTTTAAAGAAGATTCACTAAACACTGAGCAAAAAACGCTGCTTGCCACCAAATAAACTATAAAATGCTATACATATGCACCCGTAGACGAATTAAAAATTTGCTTTGCCAAACTTTCTTAACCCCAACTATAGTTTTTAGAAAATGTGTCACAAATGTCTTTACCTATCAGAAGCTGAAATGGAACCGCTTTCGCGGCGGACGCTCCTACTCTTAGTGGATCTTCTATCTTTGTTGCACATGGTCTTAACACTGAGGGAGAACGCTTTGAACATTTAATTTTAAAAAATTCTGAAGAACCTCGGTGGTTCAGGGGTAAGAACGTGTGCCTCTGAACCGAAGGGTACTGGGTTCGATCCCAGGGTACTCCTTTCACTTTTTCAGTACAAACTGTAAAATTAACAGCAACCGAGGTTCTGGCATTGTATTTGGACAAGTTGAATGTCTGCACGTTCCGCCCTTCGGAGGGGGCGTAAAGCCGTCGGTCCCGTGTCCATGCGATGTTGGGCATGTTAAAGATCCCTACCCTCCTTACAGAAAGGCAGGGGTACGCCAAATTTCCAGGATAGCGAGGTAAAACTGCTCTCTGGCGTCGGTGAGTGTCCATAGTCGCGGAAATAGGCCGACGTTAAAGAAACAAAAACACACACACAACACACAAATAACATTCTGTCATTTATTGATATTTTGTCTTATTCTTTAATTAATAAGTTTATTGCCGTATCCAAACCAAAATTTAAAAATTTTGGACCCAGCAAGTGCATTATGGTAGTTAACTTTCATAGAACTGATATGGCAACGATTTTTTTTTAAATAATTGCCTATAACTGTTTTACTTCCACATCATCACAACATGTGGGATTATCGCATCGGCGACAATTTTTTTTTCTTCTTAAACGTCGTAAAAAAGGTCAAAACATATAGAAAACGTGATTTGGACCCGAATTATTTTTGTCTGTCGGTCTGGCGGCCTGTCGGTCTGTCGGTCTGTCAGTCTGTCTGTCGGTATGTAGGTCTGTTGGTCAGTCGGTCTATCGGTCGGTCTGTCTGTCTGTCGGGCTTTCGTTCTGTCTTTCTGTGTGTCTGTTTGTTTGCAGCCACGTTAACTTTGGACCAAATTGACATATCTTCTTCAAATTCGGTATATAGTTAGCACACGACAAACGAACGGTTCGGATTCTTTTGGGTTAAATCGCTTTGTGGGTATGGGATGAACGGGGGGGGGGGGGGGGGGATTTGGTAAGAATTGATATTTTTCGTTAAAACTCGAATAATATAAGATTTTAGGGTTTATTTATTAGAAAACTTTGAATTTCATCAACCATCTGGTATACTGTGCTGAAATTAAATTTGGGGTTGAATGTGTGGGGTGGAATATTGCTGACAAAACTTTCGAAATTGTTGTTGTTAGAAGCACGTAAAAAGTCTCAAAACATATAGAAAACTAGATTCTGGAACGAAAATTTTTGTCTGTTGTTCTGTGTGTCTGTCGGTCTGTCGGCATTTACGTCTGTCTGTAAATAGCTTTCGAACGAATTGATATATCATCTTCAAATTAGGTATCCAGTTAGTACCCGACAAAGGAACGCTTCGAATTGTTTTCGGGTGAGACCGCTTTAGGAGCAGTGGCCAAATAAGGGGTGATTTGGTGAAAATGGATATTTTTCAATAAAGCACGACTAACATAACGTTTTAAAAGTTTATGGGTACAGGAATACAAATATTTCCTTTCTGGTCAAGTCATGAGCTCTGAATTCATTCCATGAGAATGTCTTTATGAAGAGAATAAATTGTCACAGCTATGTGGAATTTACGATTCAATTTGCAGCATTATTTTCTCGTAAGACAGAGATCGGGATATTTGTATGTGGTTTGCCTTCTGTAAAATAAACCCACGTTGATTCATGTCCAGCTCTTTTATTTTAGGAAACATATTTTTTTCCCCAACAGTTTCCCGGAAAACCTGGTCCGTTTTTTCTGGCTAACGAACCCATTCCAGTAACTTACAAAAGAAATGTATCTGCCAAATTTTATCAAAAGTGGGCTATTATTTTTCGAGTTATTCGACACTTATATATATATATATATATATATATATATATATATATATATATATATATATATATATATATATATATATATATATATATATATATATATATATATATATATATATATATATATATATATATATGAAAATTGATTCTGAGCCAGGAGTGTATTATAGGAGTCGTACAACGCGTTCATTTAAAGAAATGTTTTTTAAATTTAAAAGACGAGAGCTCCTCATTAGTAATTTTTTTCTACGAAAACGTCGTAAGTTGTCGTGAGCAGAATTAAGCAAGCTTTAAAATGAGGTGTCACTCAACAAAACGTGCAATTTAAAATGTAAGGGTACTTTACGCCACTGCCTAAAGGGTAGGTTACAAGACACCAAAACTTACGCCATCATGTGTCCTCGTTGTAAACAAAGTCGACGTGTCTCGGGTTTTTTGAATTCCGATATTTTCCAGGTGGGAAGTTTTAATTGGAACACCCTTTTCGTGATGAATATTCACATACATCCAAGGGAAATTTTCAGGACGTCATATTCATTGTTAAAAGAGTTTTGTGACCAAGATACCCCTAGATATCAACCGATTTTTATTTTAGTTGTCATTAATGAATTTAATTTTCCCCTGTGTGACGAGGCCGCAAAAGGGCGAAACCAGTTACATATAAGCGAAGAGGCAATCGTAGAGCCGCAGATGTCTCTACGTTTGTACTACCTATGATATTCACTAAAATAGCAACTTATACTTCTAAATTTAGCTTAACAAATAAAGGGAAAAAAAGTGACAACCGTAAATTTATTTAGCTTGTAATTGCGCGTATATTTTCAATTTGCTGTCGCCTGTCGTAAAAAAAAAACAGAAAGTAAAACAAAATAATAAACTCCAATGAGAGCCCGAAACAGCTAGCACCGTCATTTATGTTACTCGCAAAATTAATTTCACCTCCTGCAAACTCTAATATGTGTTTTAGAGGGGCGAAATTCCATTTTAGCTTATCCTGTCGACCTTGTCCGACATACGTAGGTCAGAGAAATTACCATTAGATTATTCGATACTGAACACTAGGCTCAGATGTAAAAAGATGCAAATTTATTCATATGCGTGAAACAGAGGGAGGCAGTCGACATAATAATATTTTCATTTTTGTATATATTTCTTTGAAAAATCGATCGGTATGACGTCTACTATAATATATTCTAGTTCCGTACGAGACTTCCGTGTCAATTCTAATGAATATAACAAAGCATATCAAATAAGATGTTTTGGTGAAGTTTTGAAAATAATATTCAAATGTCATATGAGAAACTCAAACATGTGTAAACTCCCAACATATGTGCACATAAGCTTTAATTTATTCAAGGTATTCGCTTGGTTGAAAATATTCTCTCGGCTTCTTTGTAATTTATTTGGTTCTTTACATATTTCGCATAAAACGAACAGTTTGTCCCTCGATCACATCGGTCGGTTCGTAGCTGGAGTACAGGCGAGACCCTGGTGTAAATTTGAAGGTTAACGGTACCTTCGCCCGGTTAACGATATCCTATTATTAGGGATTATAACCCAGTATAAACGTCAATGGGGTTATTATAATTAGGTAATTAGTGGAGAGATAATAGAAATGTAACCAAAGTATATGTACATCTTATATTACAATTTACACAATATACATTACTCTCACTAACATACCATTTCTAATACACAGTTACACATTATACACAAATCTCATGGTTCTTGAGTTCTATGGTATTATATTGGAATGAAGTCCGATTTCTTGCGGTCATTTGAATAGCTAATAAGTCGTTTAGGCGGTATAAATAACGGATATTTGCTGGACAATAAATCTGATTCATTTTAAATGCACATCAAGGTACGAAAATTCGCCAGAGCCGACACGCACATTTTGTAGGATGAACCGCATTACGCCGGTCTGACAGGCGCAATAAGATTTATTCTAGGCGCATGTCAGGTAAGCGGGCAGAAAAGACGGAACGAAAAAGGAGTGGTTTTCAACCATCGTCCGCGACAACAGGTAGCCGTCGTTCGTACCTTGCTTGGTAAATTTGTTAAAGCGTTAGTTAGGTGTAATACCTGGGGGAAGATTATTCCGTTGCGCTACAGAGTAGCGAAAAGGCCGTGTGTTGGTCTGTTATTAACAAAGAATAATAGTCTAGGAGGACTGTGTTCTGTAAAAGTATAAGTTTGCAAGGTTAGTTATCACTTCGGGCAACGTGCAGAAGTATAATTTGTAAACGGTTAAACTGGTTGTGTTTTATTAATGCTGTTCTATGTGAAATATTAACAGCGGGGTTAGGATTTTACGTGTATATAGAGTGTACTGAATTTAGTAGTGACCAGACTAGTCACGATTACCCATTTAAGGGAGGTCTCAGGAAGGTAAATAATTATACCGTATTGTAGTGGAATTAGGGTGTTTTAGCGAATCAAAGCGTACTATACAAGGTGAACCACGCTCGTTTGGAGGGACGTACGTCCTCTGGGAAATCGTGGATTTATTCTGAAGGGTATGCGCTCGCTAAACCAGGTGGTTAACTAGCTAAAGTGTCCAGCCTAGGTAAGGGCCAAGCTGGTCACGTTTCGTACCCATATAAGGGAAACGGAAGCACGGACAGTGCTGATTTAGGGTAATATTTAGTGTGCTCGGCATTGTGTGCTGTATTGGGGCGACTATGTTTGTTTTGAGGGACGGTAAAGTCCTCGGAGGAAGCAGAGATCAATCCAGAATGGTACGCAATCGCTGGAAGGCATTGTAGGCTAGTTAGGGTGTTCCATAAAAATTAGGTAACGAATTACCTAGTGTTATTCATTAGCGAGTTAGGGTCGTGTAAGCGTGGAAACCGTTTGCTTGCTCCCATCTCGGATCCATTCTCCATTTGGAGTGCCTTGCTTTACGCTTGCCATTGCTTTGTTATGCTTTATTTGCTGTGCTAATGTTAGCCGCCCGCTTAATTGGCATTAATTATTATGCGTATTATTTTAGGCGAATATCACTGTATTTTTAAATATTACCCATTTGTTATATCAATTCCATTATAAAAGAATGTCTTGCCAGAGATAACATTATCTGAACTGAGATATGTGTCTCGGTATTCGCATGAATTGTAGCGAATTTTTGGTTTTAATTATTTGATGGATTTTTATTGTTGTCGATTTCATTTTGTAAATATTCTGAATGTTATTAGAGAGTTTTTATATAATTAGTTGCGTTTCACTGCACTGCCTGTAGGTATTTGTACTAGTGTGGGTGTGTTAGAGCTAGAATCCTGTGACGGATTGTGACTAGCGGAGGTATATCGTAGTCGATAGTTGCCTGCTTAGAATATTTCTGCTTCCAACCTTATAAGTTAGGGAAAACAGCCATTATTTAGGAGTGAGTAATTAAAGCCTACTTACTTCCCGAGAACTCTACGGGATACAATAACTTACGACCCCTGGCTATAGTTTTCTTCTCCACTCGAGTTACCCTAGGACAAGGCTGTTATGAAACGGTAACTTTGTGGTGTTCTACGAGGGCCTTAGCGGAAGTCCTCACGGGGATCTGAACTCGTCCTATTCAATAGGAAATAAAGATGGCGCCCGAGGAGAGTTTAACTAAAAATATTTAGGTCACGCCCGAATGACGGATTGGCAACTTATCCGTCGGGCCGTCTGCTGCGCCGGGGTTCATCACAATATAACTGTGCTTATGACTATTTACACAATCAAACAATGGGCCAGATAAAAGGTGCTAATACAAAGGGGGTCGTTCTGCACTACCCTAACACATGGGACGCGGTGACACCAGCACGTTTTCAGTTTAACTTAAAACTTAAAACTACCCTAATACTCACTTCGCTTCTCACTTCCCGACTGCCTCCCCGCGGCTAGAACACCCCCGCCTGTTGCGTTGGTTGTCGCACACACGCATGTTCGTTATAGCCAGGGGATGAGGATACACAGGCAATGTTGCCAGTTTATAAATAGGGTTGGTTATAGGATATTATTATTATAGCAAGTAATTCTATACGAGTACTCTAAGTACTATCGGTCATCTCCCCAACTTAACCCCGAGAGTAAATCGTTTGTTTAAAGTATTAGTTTTTAGTTAATTTTTATTTAAAAAAATTCACTAATGGAGAGGTATCGATGGTGAGACTTTGCAAAAATTTTTGCAAATGAGCGCGAACTAGGACTCCTATAACCCATATCCGGGGTCAGTTTCAATTTATATATATATATATATATATATATATATATATATATATATATATATATATATATATATATATATATATATATATATATATATATATTGTACCTATATGGGAATAATACGTAGATAAATAAACTAATTTCCCACTGCAACACTAACAAATTAAAAAGTTACTTAAAACTTTAAAACACGAAAAGAACATGGAATTATTATCAAGCTCTTCTCTTCACACAAATTTGTGTTAGCGTTAGCACTGTCCGGAACGGGGTGAAAACTGAAAACATTCAAAGTAGTTCAATATTAATATGGTACTAAATAATAAAATGTGTAAAAAGCCTGGATGCAGCAAGTGCGTTATGGTAGTGCATTTTCATAGAAATGATCTGGCACAAAATATTTTATTATAACTTTTTTTCTTGCAACATAGAAATCTAAATTTTGGTGTATAGTTTAATTTTTATATCGTAAACCTACCTACCAAATTTGGTTATCTTATCTTTTTTATTTTTTGAAATACAAATTTTTTTCGAATGAAAACTCAAAATTTTCCCGGAAAACCTCGTCCGATTTTCCTGACTAACGAACTTATCCAAGACATTTACAAAAGGAAGGTACATGCCAAATTTTATCAAAATTGGCCGATTATATTTTGAGTTATCGGTGTGATACCTATGTATATGTGTGTATATATATATATATATATATATATATATATATATATATATATATATATATATATATATATATATATATATATATATATATATATGTATAGTTTATAGTTTATTGTTATATAATTAGTACAAAGCATCTTACAAATAATTCTAAACTTGTGGCTGCAAATGATGCAATTTTGACTAAATTTTAATCTAAATGTCATTTGTTCTAAAAATCTGTCATCCGATTTCTAATCTCCAATATTACCTCACCTCATTCTGTACCATTACAATTTCTAGAAATATGGATGGTACTTGAAATCAGTTTCTTCATTTTAATCAAAAATTTCTATATTTTAAAACTTGACTCAAATTAAATTCTACATCTTTTTTAACAGAAACATTATTTATATATATATATATATATATATATATATATATATATATATATATATATATATATATATATATATATATATATATATAAATTGAAACTGACCCCGGATATGGGTTTTAGGGGTCCTAGTTCGCGCTCATTTGCAAACAATTTTTCAAAATTCAAAAGTCGAGATCTCCCCATTAGTAAATTTTTTCTACGAAAATTTACTAAAATGTATTATAGTCCTTGATTCTAGAATACTGTCGTCTTTGCAAGCGCAGTTGTAATGTTTGTAAATAATGCTATCACAACGTTTGTTAGACCGGCGTTCCATTCATTTGTCTTGAGCGGTATTTCTACCGCTCACTGCAGTGTTAAAAGGAATGGTATTTTCCTCACTGTTTTAAACACGTGGGTGGGGGACTGTATTGTATACCAATACAGCTCTATCGACTGAAGTGTTCGGAAATATCAACGCACACCTAACCCGAATTCATTCCCAGTTGCTATTGACCTACTCATATTCTCTGAATGAAGACGTGGTACCTACTTCATTCCAAGTCACTGTTAACCGACTATTTATGAAATCAAATAAATATATTAAATTGATTGTCATAGAATATGTAGTGTATTAAGACTAAGGGAAAAAGAAATAAAACATATTTAACTGTGCACATTTATATTATATTTTAGGGTGTGCGGCGCACACCTAGCTCACTAGGAGAAATCGCCACTGATATGTATCCGTCTGGTAACTCAAAAAATAATTAACCGATTTCGATAAAACTTGGCAAGTGGCTTTCTTTTATTAATGGCTTGGATAAATTTGTTAGCCAGAAAAATCGGACGGAATTTTCCGGGAAAATTTTGAGTTTTCTTTCGAAAAAATTTTTTTTCTCCGAAAGTAACAAAGCTGTTTTAATGAAATTTACTATATATGTTGCCTTGGGAGAGATCTTACTACGTACTGAAATTCAACTTTCTAAGTTTGTAAAAATTGAGTTATTCAAATTTGAAGTATTTAATATTTAACATGAAGTTTTTACCACAGAAATCGTAGAAACGACGAGACGATTTTCACGCCTCTAGTATCAGGATCACATGAGAGGATAGGCAGTGGCAGTTTAAAACTAATGTTGTACATGCTAGTTTGTTATTCTGCAGATGATGTTTTCAATGTATTTTCAATATATGGTGAATGTAACAGAATAGTTGAGACAACAGTTCGAACATTTAACAACAGATTCTTTTATTTGGCTCCAATGAATAGAACAAAATTAGGCAGAATTAAAAGTAAGTCGTCAAGTCATGGAATAATACTGACACGACGCGTTGTTAAACGTTTCAAAATTGAAGACAATGAAATGAATGAAATTATAGTTCTTGCATATTTTGAAGCATGTCTACAAAGTTTGTTAAGAAGTAGGTCTCAAGATTTGGGTTTATCTATCTGGGCAATACACAGAATATTGAGAAAGCACAATATGCATAATTAGTGAATTTTTATTAAAAAAATTCACTAATAGAGAGGTATCGATGGTGAGACTTTGCAAAATTTCTTTCAAATGAGTGCGCACTAGGACCCCTAGAACCCATATCCGGGGTCAGTTTCAATTTTTATATGTTTATATATATATATAAATATATTATATATATAAATATAAATATAAATATATATATATATATATATATATATATATATATATATATATATATATATATATATATATATATATATATATATATATATATATGTATGTATGTATCCGTCTGATAACTCAAAAAATAATAAACCGATTTTGATGAAACTTGGCAAGTGCCTTTCCTTTATAAATAGCTTGGATGAGTTTGATAGCCAGAAAAATCTGACGGGGTTTTCCGGGAACATTTTGAGTTTTCTTTAGAAACAATTTTTTTTCTCCGAAAGTAACAAAGCTGTTTTAATGAAATTTGCTATATATGTTGCCTCAGGAGAGGTATTACTATGTACCAAAATTCAACTTTCTAAGTTTAGATAAAATTGAGTTATTCAAATTTTAATATTTCTTTCGAAAAAAAATATTTTCTTCGAAAATTACAAAGTTATTTTAATGAAATTTTGTGGATATCTTGCCTTAGGAAGGATATTACTACGTATTAAAATTAAACTCTCTACGTTTATAGAAAATTGAGTTATTTAAATTTGAAACATTTAATACAAATTCACTACCATAACGCACTTGCTGCGTCCCGAATTTTTCATTTACTTCCCCACGACTTCCATTTTCGCACACTTATCTTGATTCGCGGTTTATTATCACAAACCTTATGAAAATTCGCTAGTCTAACGCACTTGCTGCATCCCAAATTTTAAAATTAGTACCAGTTTCATATATTTTTGTTTACAGTAATTACTTATCGCTAATTTAGCTGACACTTTAGATCGATTTCTGTATTGAAACAAAAAGCAGAATCACCCCCAAAAACCACAAAAATAAAAAATGTTCGGGGCGTAGCTAGTGCGTTATCGTAGTGAATTTTCATAAGAATATAATATTGTGGTGATTTAGCCTTATATTAAAAGTTTTTTCATAACTATATTTAATTAGGAACAGTAAAAAATATGGTAAAGAAGGGCAAGCATAGCATAAATATTTAGACAGTCATTTGGATACAAAACCCAAAGAAAACAATTGATAAACAGGAAATATAGTCAACAAAAAATACACCAGAAAGTTGAACATAAAAAAACATTTCGTGGTTCATGCATTGAGGGTGATTGTATGCATGCAGAAGGGGAAGAAGAACCCCCAGGAAGAGGAGGATTTCTGCCCCTCCTCCAAAAACACGGAAAGTTCTCCTTCCCCTTGTGCATGCATACCACTACCTTCAAAGCATAAAGCACAAGAAAAATTTCTTGGGAGCAACCACCAAGAAAGTTACCGGACCTGGATGAATACGGGTGTTATGCGGGTGCGGGGTAGACTGGGTTTAAAAGAGGTATTGCTGCAAAATGTGTAAAACGCATCTTTTCAAAGTTTAACTATTTGTTTTTTTAAGCATTTTCCGCTCATATTTCCTCCCCGCCCAGTAACCATATTCATTCTTGGTCCCTTAAATTTTTTGGGGGTTGTTTGCAACAAGTTTTAATTGGTGCTTGTGCATCCAATGAGGGTTCTAAGCATGTTTCTAATTTTTTTTTAAACCTTCCGTGCAGTAAACTGTTTATTTACGCAAATTACATTCCACTTCGTCGCCTATAATGTCTTTTTCAGATAATGTAAAACACAGCACTAGAGTAAATAAATTCATTTGCAGTTTCACTTATTTTTTATTTTTATATTATATATATATATATATATATATATATATATATATATATATATATATATATATATATATATATATATATATATGCGCAAGCTAAGTCAGCATAATAAAGGGGGGGGGGCGTTAATTAGCATTGGGGCTACACAAACTTAAAAGTAGAGAAGACATTTAGATCGTGTCTAACTGTATGCACCCAAAAATTTGTTAAATACATTTATAAAATTCCTCAAAAAACAACAGTTTTACGATATTATTTTAAATAAACCAATAGGAATACGTTTCGCGGCGATTTTGCCATTCGAGAGTGTATGAATCTAGATAAATTAAGCTGGATATGCTTGGACGGTTAACAAACGTAGGTATGTCTAATTTTAAGCTGGAGATTGTACCTATTTGAAACAAACAATATAAGAAATACACAAATACGCTTTAAAGTGCCCATACTGTTACTATAACTACATCAAGCATTAGTTATGTCCAGCTAGCTATCAAGCCGCTTGCAGTCGCATTCTAAAATTAAGCGCTTTTTAAAAGCAACAATCTCCCGGTATTAAGAAAGAAATGTGTCAGGGCTGACAATTTACAAAATTGTTAGTTGATTGTACAGTCTCCATCTATTACATTCTGTGATAACTAGATACTGTCTGGTTCCGCACCGAGATGGCGGCCCTGTCGTACATTTCACAATGTTCTACATTCTGACATCTTGCAATGATTCTTGTAAATTCCATTGTTCAGATTTTTATTCACCATTTACTTAAATAGCATAGCAGTACAGGTAACGTCATCTGTCTTTGTCCAACATTGTAGATATTGCATAACAGAATGTTAAGTGATGTCGAGGATTATTCCATTTTATTTTCGAATAAATTTATTTTTCTTTCTTGAAAAC